>OX235272.1:123225569-123290960 GCA_944472155.2 Trichobilharzia szidati | reverse complement strand
AATGAATTACAAGTGTGAGCAGGAAGGGCTTGGAAATAAACAAAATAACTGATTGTATAACTGAAAAAATATGATGAACTAAATGAAGACAAAGAGAGAAGAAATACACACACAGCGAACAAAAAAGAAATCAAAAAACCGGAGGCTAACAGACCATAACGAACTAGGTCCACGATAGTTGTACAGGTTGAACTAATTTCTTTTGAACACACAGCTCTGGCTTTTCGATGCATATGGCGAGGGCTTCTGTAATACACAGAAGTCGGAAACACACTGCCTTTGGTAGATTTTTGTTTATTTTGTAAATGACTCTGAATGATGAGTCAATTGATGATGTGACAGGTATTGATTGACGAGGTGTTCAGTTATGGCAGTTCTGATTGAACTAGTGCCTCCTATTTGCATCCATGCTGGATGATGTTCTCTAAAAGATTTTGATAAGACCCGCATAGAACGACATATGTAGCTAGCTCCTCAAGAGCAGGTGAACTGATATATACGTATCGAAGTGGTCATATGCGGGAGTTTGTCCTTCACGTTGCTCCGAATTAGTGGGTGGCTAGAGAATATCACTCTTAGAGTTTCTGCAGAGAAGGTCTTCTTTAAAGGCCTTTTTTACAAGGAATAACAGATTAGTTACAGACTGACGAAATAAGAAAGTGAAGAGAAGAATTTTATTTGAAAAGAATATTCTTCGTTCAAACCGACTCCAATTCGTGATATGGGAATATCTTAGACTCTTCAATTTTTAAAACATATCAATATATTTGGTTGTAATTTAATAATCGTGTTTATACCCATTCTCTGGTATTATAATTCCCTTGACTTCTGGTTGGAGCATACACCTTCAGCAGTAGATTGCCGTTATATCGTGTTCTCTGAATTCAATTTTATCTAGTTCCAAGATTCACCATAATCTTTAATCTCCTCCTCTATGTCATCACTCTTGGATACCCAAATCGTCATTTCCCGTTCGGATACTACTCAGTGGCCTGGTATGTGGTATCACTCAACAGTCTACTGAGTGTGTGTGTGTGCGTGTTCGATCCATCTAGAGCGCTAGGTTCTTGGTTGGTTCATTCTAAGATGGAGCCAGAGAATCGGTCAGCTGTTGATAAAAGTCTGCAGAAGCCTGTTCTAAATGCTTTCCATGATGCATGAGCCAAGTTTCTGACCCATATAGAAGGATTAACTGACTACACATTTATTTTGAGAATCCAAAGTTTGTTGTTTATGCTGAGTGCAGAAGATTTCCGCAGTGATTTCAGAATCATGAAGATATGTCTCTGACTGCAGGTGGCACAGGGTTACTCAGGTTCGAATCTCCGAAGGAACATGAGCTCGTAGCGCTATTCTATCTCATCTTGTCGATACACAACACAAGACTGATGTCAACGAGGCGGCTTTCAAAGTCATCTACCTCACACCAACCAACAAATCTTAACTTCTCTTTAACAGCTCGTTTACTCAATATTGCTCAGACTGGCTGTTGGGATCCACATTTTTTTCCTTCACGTTCCCCAGTGGAACATGGGGGGCTTCAACCTAGTGGATTGAAGTTTATGTAGAAGTGTTTATTTTACAGGATGGGGTTGCTAGCCTCATGCCCAACCTTTCCTCTTCACCAGCTCTTTTAGTTCTGGCTTAGCGAGGTAAAGGAGTGTGGCGTTGGTGGCCGGGGATCGAACTCCGGACCATGTGCATGGTTAGCGAGCGTCCTAAACGCTATGCCACCGACGCACCTGAGATCAACATTAACAAGCCAAAATTATGTGTCCAAAAGAAAAAGCTAGTTCAGACATTGTCCTTACCCCGATGGCCATCTAGGTTCGAATAATCCTCAATTTGTTGTGAAAATTTACTTAATTTAGTTGATATTCTATTTGCTTTTATATTTTTTATTATTATTTTAATTTAAGCATCTTTAATGAACTGTAATTCCAGTGATCTTACTTTACAAATCGATATTATTTAAAAAGCACGCCAATATTGTTATTGACTACTATTCTAGAATATTCTATGTATGTAAACATATGTAAGTATAATTGTAGAGCTAGAAGAGGAATTTATCGAAAAGGATATTCTTTGCTCAATTATTTTCTGTTTTATACACTTTATCTCTGTTTAAACTGGAACTTTGTGGGTATAAACTATATTAGGGTAATTTTCTGAGCACTGTTCATCAAGTTTTGAGACACCTGTCAACTGATATCATGTAATATTCACAAGTATGTTAAAATTATTTTGTGCATAAACTTAATAATTAACTCTAGGCTGAATGCAGCTGATGAGATGCCAATGAAACAAGCAGTGATGGTAGCATCTTATTCTGCACAAACCACCATTGTTGTTCTTGCTTTATTCAAACCTTCCACATGATTGGTGATCATGTTGCCATGAACCATCATCACTACTGACTACTGTCATCTGAATAAGTTGATGATTGGCTAATGAGGATCGAATACTCTCAGAGAAATTCAGTCCCTTTAAGGTACACTTTGTGAATTAGTAATTAGCTTGTACTCAATGGTATGCCAAAGAAAGATAAAGTGTAGGAGGAGGTCGTAACACCAAACTTAATAGTCACTTGATACAATGAGAAGATTTGTAGCTCAGGTGGATGATTTGCAATTAATAGTGTTCTCTGAGCTGGTCGGTTTGGTTTCGGAGCTTTCGTCGTCATTCTGGACAACATCCCCTTTCAGGGCAATACATTTAGCATAAAGCGAAATGAACACCAATGGGATCATCGTCCATATCAGGATTAATAGCTGAAGCTGTTATGCAAAGATTAGAATTAATAGCTCTACCTACCCATAATTAAACCGAAAATCTGGACAGGTATGTTACGTTGATGATACATTTGTAATAATTAAGAGTAGTGATTTAGAATATACTCATAAATTAATAAACAACATATTTGAAGACATCAAATTCACGATAGAAGAAGAATTAGATGTCTTCATCAGGAGAACCAACACAGGAGATTTAGAAACACAAGTACAGTGGAAAATCAACGTACACAGATCAAATACTCAACTATACTGGCAATAACCCGATTACCCACAAAAGAAACTGTGTGCAGACATTGTATAGAAGGGTTCAAACACACTGTAATACTCCAATGTTGATGAGAATGGAGGAAAACGGAATGCATATCCTCAGAATTTCATCAAAAAGTGTTTAACCTTGAGTCACAACACCAACAAGGAACCATCATCAAAGACCACAAGAAAATTCATCCTACCATACATGAGAAATATCTCTGAAATAACAGCTAGAATACTGAAACCGATGGAAATAGATATAGCGCACAAGCCAGTCAAATCACTTAATTCGATATTATGCAAACTGAAAGATCCAACAGAAAAGGGAGATAAAATTAACTCCATTTACAAAATAAATTGTATGAACTGTAACAGGCATTACATCGGCCAAAGTGGGCGTCCGCTTCGAATTAGAATCCAGGAACACAAATCAGCCATGAAAAGACACGATATATATTCTTTCATATCAATGCATATAGACAAATATGGACATCAGTTTGATTGGGATAATGTCGAAATCTTAGACATAGGAAACACCAAAGGTGTAGTCAGGGAATTCCTAGAAACCTGGTACTCAAACGAAAATGCAATTAACAAACATGTTAATATAGACCAAATATTATTATTATTGTTCCCTTGGGTTCCTAGTGGAACATAGGGCTTCAAATGCAATTCTCCACTTGCTTCTGTCTTCTGCTGCACTTTTCACCTGCATCTATGTTATTCCATACTGTTTCAACTCTTCTTCACACGATCCCCTCCATGTCACCCTTGGACGTCCCACTCGCCGCTTCCCTTTCGGGTTCCACTCAAGCGATGGCCTGACGCGCGATGTCACCCAGTGGCCTCCTCAGCGAGTGTCCAATCCATCTCCGCTTTCTCCTGCATATTTGTTGGTTGGCGATTGGTTCTTGTTTCGTTTGTTCCCATAGTTTGTTTCTTGTTGGTGATTCTTACCGGCCACCTGATCTTCAGTATAGAGCGAAGACAGTTGTTGATAAAGGTCTTCAACAGGCTGTTGGAAATATTCTTTGTGACCCGCCAAGTTTCTGATCCATCCGTATAGGAGAACTGACTGACTTGACGTTTGTATTGAAAATCCGAATTTTGTTGTTGATGCTGAGTTGAGTGACGAAGATTTCCAGATTGGTTTCAGGTTGATGAATGTGTTTCTCGCCTTCCCGATTCTCGATTTGACATCGTCGTCCGTTCCTCCTGTAGTTGAGACAATGCTCCCTCCCTAGATAAGTGAATGAAGCAACCTCTTTCAAATCCCTCCCGTTGATGGTGATTGGCCAAATATACCAACTAATAAAAAGTAAATCAGGTGACCAGAAAGTTTAAAATCCAAGTTAATAAAAAGTGATCAATACATATATAAAGATGGTCACCAGGAGACGTAATTCTCTCACTCATGGAAAATTTTAATCAGTTCACTTTATGCTAAAATTTGCGCTGAAAGGGGGATGTTGTCGAGAAGGACGACGAAAGCTCCGCAACTAAACCAACCAGCTCAGAGAACACTATTAATTGCAAGTCACTCGATACACCCAAGTGACAGATTTCAGACATTATTAAGGCGTGAATATTCCATGTAGCCCGGCTAATAATGACCATATTTTATACTTGATCGGAAAAAATGCAACAGGCGGTCAGGTGTATAAACAATATGACGTTGGTTCATTTCCAGTGACAAATCAGTGTTTCAACTCTCTCTCTCTAAGGATTCGTTATATTTTTATTTCCGGACAACAAAACAGTAAAGACTTGTTTCAACTGAATTTGAATTCCCTCCCGCCATGACTGATTTAAATTGGAATGAAGTGCTCAGTTTCTCTTAATATGTCGACTTCTAGTGGGTGGGACGCTTTGACGACGTCTCAGGATTAACATGAAGACTAACGGTGATGACTAATAATGGAATTCACGTTGTCCACTGTGTCCTATTTATTTAGCATTAAAAATGATGGCTGCCAGCTTTGAGTCCCAGTGGAGACACATCCAGGTGATGAGACCTAAATAGGACGAAGTTTACATCATGAATTCCACTGCTAGACACAAGCAATCAAATGAAAACAGTTCAGGATAGCGAAAATATTCATCCAAACATCTATAAAACGCAAAATAATTGAGCAAAGAATATCTTTTTCGATAATTTCATCCTCCTCTGGCTCTAGAATTATATACGCATATGTTTATATACATAGAATATTCTAGATTAGTGGTCAATAAAAATATTAGTGTTTTTTTAAATAATATCGATTTGTAAAGTAAGATCATAATGGAATTACAGTTCATTAAAGATGCTTAAATTATAACAATAATAAAAAAGATATAATAGCAAATAGAATATCAACTAAAATTAGGGAAATTTTCACAACAAATTGAAGATCATTCGAACCTAGATGGCCATCGGGGTTACGAACAATGTCTGAACTAGCTTCTTCTTTTGGACACATAAATTAGGCTTGTTAATGTGGATCCCAACGGCCAGTCTCAGCAATATTTAGTAAACGAACTCTTAAGGTGATGTTAAGATTTGTTGGTTGGTGTGAGGTAGATGACTTTGAAAGCTGCCTCGTTGACATCAATCTTGTGTTGTGTATCCACAAGATGAGATAGAATAGCACTATGTGAATAGATTTTGTTTGTCCTTTACTTAACCAACCACTATGCAGGGTGTGATGTTCAGAAATCCGACAGTTCAGTTAGACCGCCAGTGTGGTAATTAATTTCAAATGTACATTCAAACAAAAAATTGAACATCATCATCATATAAACTAACCTTGTATCTGATAATTTATCATTTACTAACTGGTGGACAACTTTCATTAAGCGCTCAATCCCGTCATTTCCTAATCTTTTGAACAGCATTGCATTCTTTTTACCAGTTTGTAATTTATTACAAAATATATAAGTTAACATTTTACCAATTGTATTACGACGTATATTACTGCGGGAAAAGTTTTCCCATACATGTGAACACATTGATTGGATAGCTGAGGCTTCATCTATACAAGATATATAGGCTTCCAGTGTTCTGCTTGCTTCATTTTGTAAAAATTTTGTGCTTGAATCTTCACTGATTCGACTTAACAGTGTGGTGATTATTGATGTGGAATAGGCGTCAAGTAGACAACCTTGATGGACACATTTTAAATAATCACATAATTGATAGAGGGTATTTAAAGCATTACGACATACCTGTAAGAAGTATTGAGCATTTAACAATAGAAATAAATATATATTCGCATATATATATATAATATTTAAAACAATTAGTTCCTTTCATGAGTTTAGATAAAGCAATGAGAAGACATAGTTTGTCTGAATCGTGTAATGCATTTGCGCGCACAACACATTTCGAACAATCTGATCACACTCCACGGACTTGTCATAGGATTGAATATACATGAAGTTAATTAAGAGTTAAGTGGTGAGAAAATAGACTACTTAGGTCAAGTTCAAAGGACATATTGAAGGTGAAAATAACAATGAAGATGAAAGACTAAACCAAATAACAGAGGTAACAGTATATCTGCCATGGCTGGTATCAAAACAACGTTTACCAACAAGGAAGGTTTAGTGTGATGACGAATTGTTTCTGAACGCATAAGGGTAGTTTAAACTTTCTAATTGCCAACTTTACGAAACGCCCCAAACACGTTTTATACGTAGGTTTAAAAGAAGTGTAAACATCAATTTTATGTCCTGTCTCCTCTATAATATGTTTCTCAATAGAGGAGCTAGGTCTCCTGTTCTCACCATTAATGGGTTCTGAGGATTCTATTTGCTTCTAGAGCCACTTGCGAATATGCTCCCAAAGCTAGCCCTTACTTGCAGAGATCAATGAGTCCTCCCTCCTGTACATGTGTGTCCACACGTTCATTCAAATTGATAAACACAGTGGGATGTGACATCATTTTTCGCATGTTCAAAAAGCTTAGATGGGTGGATGGATATATTGGCTTCACATTCTCAATTATGATGATATTAGCTGCATAAAAAGTCTTTTTAACAGCAGCGTTCAATCTCTGTCTAGTTATCAAGGTACTTGATGTACACGTCCTTCTTGGGGGCGAGTTGTAAAGTGGGTCTTCGTGTTGTGACTACTTTATATCTCCTGCTGAAGTCGACGGCTTAATGGGTCAGTAAAAAGATCTATTCATAGAAAACCTACCTGGACAGGACAGTATCTTAACTGCCACAGTTTCTGCCCTGTTCGGTACAAAAGAGATTTAGTGAGTGAAGTGCCTCTTCAGTAGAATCCAACGAATATGCACTGAAGACAGACACACTTGATGATGATGCAGAAGAAAGAAAGTTGACACAAACTCTGGTTGATAACAATTATCCAGACAAGTTCATCAGGAGATATAAAGTAGTAGTCAGAACACCAAGACCCACTCTCCAACTCGCCTCTAAGAAAGACGTGTACATCAAGCTATCCAATATGGGTGATCATAGCAGCTTGATAACTAGAAAAAGATTGAACGCTGCTGTTAAAAAGACTTTTTATGCAGCTGATATCATAATAACTGAGAATGCGAAGCCAAGATGCCCATGTAAGCCTTTCGACACATGCGAAAAATGATGTCACATCCCACTGTATTTACCAATTTGAATGTAGGTGTGGACACACATACATAGGAGGGAGGATTCATCGATCTCTGCAAGTAAGGGCTGGCTTCGGAAGCATATTCCTAAGTGGCTCTAGAAGCAAATAGAATCTTCAGAACCCATTAATGGTGAGAACAGGAGACCAAGCTCCTCTATTGAGAAATATATTACAGAGGAGACAGGACATAAAATTGATGTTTACACATCTTTTGAACATATCTATAAAAGGTGTTTAGGGTGTACCTTAAAGTTTGTGGAAGACCTAGCTAACAAGTAGAAAGTTTAAGCCACCTCTATGCGTTCAAAAACAATTTGTCATCACATTAAACCTTCCTTGTTGGTAAATTTGGTTTTGATACCGGCCAGTGTAGATGTACTATTGCCTCTGTTATTTGGTTTAGTGGTCTTCATTGTTATTTTCACCTTCAACATGTCCTTTTAATTTGACCTAAGTAGTCTATTTCCTCACCTCTTACCTCTTTATTCATTTCATATATATTCCGATGACAAGTCTGTGGAGTGTGATCAGACTGTTCGAAATGTGTTGTTCGCGCAAATGCATACATAACACGATTCAGACAAATTACGTCTTCTTATTGCTTTATCTAAATATATATGATAGTAAATTAAGGGAAGTTTATAGTGCCAGCTGCATTTCCCCTCCATTCTTTTGTGTTCCGTGTGGAATATAGGCCTTCAAGCTATAGAGTTTCGGTAGAGTTGGTGTTGTGTCTTTCAGGGTGTGTGGTTTCTAAATTCCCATTCTGCTATCCCTCTTTTCTGGGCTTATTACCACCCAGACGAGGTTCAGAAGTGTTCTGGCCGAGAATCGAACTCTGATTATTTCCGTGGTTGGCGAGTATTCTCCCATTTGAACCGCCTACTAAATGACAACTACATTAAATTAGAAAATCAAAACAAGTGGTGTTTCTGCGAAGAGACGCTTTTCAACGAATTTATCATCAAGCTGTACAATCATATATATTGGGAATTGAAACATAGGTGTGAATGCTTAAAATAATAATAATAATGTATGGGAAAGTTCCAGAACAATTTCTGGTTAGGGGTTAAATTAATAAAAATTCCAATTAGGAATTAGAATGCCCCCTGTTTATTATGGCATTCTAATTCCTAATAATAATAATAATAATATGAAATGCAATTAAAACTAAAATGTTTGTGATTATAATCGTAGTTAAATGTCAAGTGGCAAAGCAAACTAATGTCATATATATAATAATTCATAGGATAGATAGAACTTGAAAAAGGTGTGCAATTATAAGATTAGTAGACAAATCGAAAAAATGAAAACGTTACGTAATATTGTGTGAAATTTAATAGCATAGAATTTAATGTTGCATAAAGGAATTGATTTAGAATGACGAGTGAAACAAGTGAAATAATACCGGGGACAATTAAAAGTGAGAGTAGTAATAGTAACAATTGACTTAATAAGGAAGAGTATACAAATTGAATAGACAAAAATGAAAAAATGAAGAATTGGTAAAGCTAAAGTATGATTGGGGATTACCATACTTTTAGCATAGAGGGATTAAGACCATGAAAGTTGGAGGGGTTGAACGAACTTTTTCTGTACACAGAGATCTGGCTTTTCTGTTTCGATAGCCAAAGCTTCAACAATACAGATGAGTCGGGTACGTAGGGATTTGGGTAAATTACTCTTTGCCTTGTAGATGACTTTGAAGGCGGAGGCTATAGAGATAGGGTGATCATTATCGACCAGATGTTCAATGATCGCACTTCTTATTGCTCCAATTCCACCTTTTCGTAACCATACAGGATAGTGTTCTTGCACCCTCTTGGACAAAACTCGAGTCGAACGACCGATATACCTAGCTCTACACGAGCAGGTGAATTGATAAACGCACACAGATTTGATCAACAGCGGGATCTTGTCCTTCAGGTTATTGAACAGTAATGGTCGACTAGTAAAGGCTATTCTCAGAGATGCAGCAGGGAATGTTCTTTTCAGGGACTGTGATATCCTTCTTTTCATAATATCGGAATTCCAAGTTGATGTACAGTATTTTTTGGGTACGGATGATAAGTCACATTTCATAGGATTTGACTGTATATTCTTGTCTATAAAACGTGGTGGAAATCCATTTTCTATTAAGATTTCCCTCAAAAGAATTAACTAATCATCCACAGTATCAGAGCTACATATTCGCCGAATGCCAGTGGCAAGCGACCAGACCAGGTTTCGTTTTCGACCAATGGGTACCCAGCTGTAGAAATTTGTCAGTTGACCATTCCATGACAGCTTTCGATAAATCGATCTTTTCAGGGTTCCATCGGTCCTCCTTGATAAGTTCACATTAGATTAGTCATGATGTAATTATATATTGTTATTATTATTAATATTATTTTTCCCTTGGGTTCAGAGTGGAATGTAGGCCTTCAACAGCACATCTCCACTTTGTCGTATTCTCTGTTGTCCTCTTTAGTTGGCCCCACCGCTGCCCATAGTCTCTTATCTCCTAGCCACACGATCCCTTCTATGTTACCCTTGGAGCTACTTCCAACTGGTTGTTTCCTATTTGGGTTTTATTCGAACAATGGACTGGCGCGTGATGTCATCCGATGGTCTTCTTAGCGTGTGCCCAATTCTTCTCCATTTTATTTGCGATATTTCTTGAGCGACAGGTTCTCAGTTGGTTTGTTCCGAGGGTTTCTTGCCGCCAATTCCTTATCGCCATTTGGTCTTCAGCATGGAAACAGCGGAAGCCTATTTCAATTGCTTTTCGTGACGTGTGAGCCAAATTTCTGACCCATATAGAAGGATTGACTGACTTAATATTGGTGTTGAAAATCCGAATTTTTTTCTTTATGCTGAGTTCAACAGATTTAAAAACCGATTTCGGAGTGGGGGAAGGTGTACATTACCTTTCCTCTACTGCCTTTGATATCTTCATTCGTACTATCCGCCTGTAGTTGAAACGATGCTTCTTAGCCATATAAATGAAGGAAATGATCTCTTTTTAATTACTTTGTTTGATAGAGATTGGTTCTGTTCGTTGTTGTTGTTGGTTGGTTGGTTGGTTTGTTATCTCCATCACCTCCGTCCTCTCCATGTTCACCTGAAGTCCCGTCTTCGCTGTTTCTTCAACCAGTTTGTTGGTTTTCACCCGTTTGTGTAACATCAGACATATATCATCCACGAAATACAGATCTTCTGGGGTCTTTCTTTGGATACAGAGTACTCCTGCCTTCTCGCCATCCACAGTCTGACGCATAATATAGTCTACCACAATTAGGAATATCATAAGTGATGATGGGCAAACTTATGTCATGATGTAATAGTTCTTGAACATCAGCCTCTAAAGTAGAATCTTACAGAATGTTATTGTTATTATTATTGTTCCCTTGGGTTCCTAGTGGAACATAGGGCTTCAACTGCACGTCTCCACTTGCTTCTGTCTTCTGCTGTGCATCCATGTTAGTCCATACTGTTTCATCTCCTCCTCACACGATCGCCTCCATGTCACCCTTGAACGTCCCACTCGCCGCTTCCCTTTCGGGTTCCACTCGAGCGTTGGCCTGACGCACGATGTCACCCAACGGCCTCCTCAGCGAGTGTCCAATCCATCTACACTTTCTCCTGCATATTTGTTGAGTGATTGGTTCTTGTTTTGTTTGTTCCCATAGTTTCTTGTTGGTGATTCTTTCCGGCCATTTGATCTTCAGTATATAACGAAGACAGCTGTTGATAAAGGTTTGCAATCTGTTGGAAATATTCTTTGTGACCCACCAAGTTTCTGATCCGTATAGAAGAACTGACTGACTTGACGTTTGTATTGAAAATCCGAATTTTGTTGTTGATGCTGAGTTGAGTGACGAAGATTTCCAGATTGGTTTCAGGTTGATGAATGTGTTTCTCGCCTTCCCGATTCTCGATTTGACATCGTCGTCCGTTCCTCCTGTAGTTGATACAATGCTCCCTAGATAAGTGAAAGAAGTAACCTCTTTCAAATCCCTCCCGTTGATGGTGATTGGCGCTGGATGTTGCTGTTGTTGTTGTTGGTTGGTTATTTTCATAATCTCCGTCTTGCCTATGTTCACCTGGAGTCCTGTCTTCACTGGCTGCTTCTTCGACCAGTTTGTCGGTTTTCGCTTGTTTACAGAATGTTCCTTTTTGGTTATTCTCTCCGAGTTACTTTGTCTTATTTTGAAGTCAGGGAAATGTATAGGCTTTCCAAATGATATTCACGAGGCCCTCGAGTAGAAGTGAAGGGTTTGGAATATGTCTGACGCAGAGCATGTGATGATGACGATGATGAGGAGATGAAATCTTGTGGACAGTTGTGGAGTCATTCGAAAGTGACAGCAGAAAACACAGTGGAATAGAAATAAACCACTGGACCGCCATTTTGCACTAGGAAGGCAAGCAATAAATACACCCAAGGAATGTTATTCAGGTGAAGTGGAGTGAACGATGCCACATACTACTGGTTAATTTATTTAAGTAGTTGGAAATCACACACACATCAACCAACCAGACAGAAGTGGCCTAACTACTAGGCGGATGTCTCGCTAGTTTTCAGACCGAGTTCGTCATCTGTGTACCTTGTCTGACTCGGCCCAGCCTGTTGAATCAGTTCAAACCACACGGACTCTGACTAGCTACTTAGGCGAACTGGTGTCACATTAAATCACTCTCAGAATTTGCAAATTAATTTGCGAATTGTGATTTATATAGTCCAGTGTAATAAAGTGTGACGCATCTACGTTTACGTTCTTGGTTACCATTTATGTTATAAAGCAGATTATATATCTGCGTCGGTAGCACAGCGGTTAAGACTCTCGCTGACCATGCACATGGTACAGAGTTCAGTCCCCTGCAGACGCACACCTGATATCAATGTTAGGCCTGCAAACTTTGGCCTACCGATATCACATGCTGAAAATTCCATACCAGAACCGAAAATACCGTGTGGACTCAAGCTATAATCAAAATCAAATAAAGTATATTGCGATCTAAACAGTTTCGGTTTATGAAGGAAACTGAGGTAAAATTTCACCCCGAATTGTGTACACCACTAACCGCAAATTAATTTGCAAATTGCGAATTAGATTAAATATAGATAGATAGATGGAGAGATTGATTACTAATCCTTGTTTGTAGAATATACGTCTAACACATTTGTAGAATATACGTCTAACACATGACATAGGGGTGATGCAGATTCGATCTCAGAGATATGAAGATTATGACTACAAATCGAGGCGAAGGAGAAGAAATATTAGAATTCATATTTTAAAAAATGAGCACCTTAAGATGATTATGAGCAATAAATTGTGTTCAAATGTTGGTTTGTAGGGATTTGATTGATTGGTTACAGGATTTCATCATGAGCTGACATTGGTTAGAGAACCATTGGAAAACCTCCTGGGAGTACCGGACAGCTGTTTCGTCCTAGTGTGGGACCCTTCATCAGTACACCCCCACCACAGGGTTTCGAATCCAGGTTTTCCAATGGTTCTCTAAACAATGTCAGCTCATGATGAAATCCTGTAACCAATCAACCAAATGCCTACAAACCAGTACTTGAAAATCAATGAGATGCTCGCTAGCGACTGACCCTATTCAGGTAGGTATTTATCTGAGGTTCTAGTGGGAAGTCGTGACCATTAGGGTGCGGCGGGTCGGGTGTGAGGACAATTACTCGCCACGGATGACATTCGCTATTGGTCGCGCTATGTCATGAATTGGCAAAAGTTAGAATCCATGGTCTGGCCATTGGATCGGGTCCCAGTGGCTCAATGGTCTACGAGCTCGCCTTGTAACCAGTAGGTCCTGGGTTCGAACTATGTCTGTTGGCGTGTACTGTGCTGAAGAGTCCCACACTAGGATGAAACAGGTGTCCAGTACTCCTAGGTGGCTTTCCAATTGTTCTCTAAACAATGTCAGCTCATGATGAAATCCTGTCAACAATAAATTGTGGTCGAAACATCATCAGCAAGCAGTACAGAATTATTCTGCGGAATTTTTTCTTCCAGACAGAGGTATGTTATGATGAGTGTAGACTGCGTCTCTGCGTTAGTCAAGACTCTAAGAATCAGCGTCTGGATACTGTTGGTGATATGGCTCTGAATCTTTCTAAAAGCGCACATGTATTTATTTTGTATTATCATCCATATTTATTTTAGCCTCTTCGCCTTTCTTCTCTTCCATTACTGTACCTTTATAAAAGACATGGCACTTTGAGCAGATAAATTTTAATACTCAGTTCTGAGTTGATAATTCACTTCAGTCCTTTCAATTGAACGTAAAACTGAGCATGAGTTGCAGAAGTATCATCTTTTCACTATATGCGTAAGAATATTTTTCTAAATAAATATTGACTGTTATGCGGGGGACAGAACTTGTTAGATGTTTGGAAGCGACCGGTCGGGGAAGCTCTATAACTGATTCTCGTGGCTGTTAGTACTCGTCACCATGCCATATCTGCGATACTGAGGGGGTGGATGTTCCCTAAGAGATTCAAATCCGCCTTACCCAGAGCTGCAGTCACAGATATTACCATCGAATTATTCGGACTCATGGTTGACCCTAACTGGTCACTGGGAAGTAACCAATGTCATTCATCTGGTCCTCAATGTTAGTACAGACTGATTCCTATCGACCAAATCTCCAAGGCAGTCACCAAGTCAGTGGACTTGCCATCCAAGGAAACAATATATATATATATTATCTGTGCAAAATGTAGTAACTTTCACTTACTTGTGAACGTAAACACCTGATAGATTTTTCAATCCCATTAATTAATATACTTCTTTGTTTTATATCACTGAATATAACTTCCAGTGGTTTAACATTCATTGTTTTCAGTAAACTTTGTATAATATTTGTAGCTTTATTCTGATCTTCCCAATTATCTGATATTAAATAATCAATAATTTGTTCTTCGACTTTTTTAAATTGTCCCGCTTCAATTGGTGTTGACAATGTTCTAGCTTTTTTGATTTTTTGACTCTTTGGAATTTTCTTTTCAATCTGTGAATTACTCGTATATCTCTCTTGATAGGATTCTGGGTAGCGTGTCGACTTTTTATGTTCTGAAGTTTTTTGTTTATTTAAACTAAGTGATAAGATAAAATATTGAGCGGAATTTTTAAAATTCTATTAGATTAATATTATTACTTTATAAAAGAAGTCTGGAGTTTATGCTTATTGACTTTTCAATATATTAAATATAATCCCAGAGTAAAGTTTAGAACAACACACATTTAAGCGAACAATATTGTTGTTTTCAATTAGATCTCATCAGGCTTAATTAACTCTAATATACATAAGTTTACAAATAAAAATTCAAATATAAACCAATCATGGTGTTTTGTCTATAGGATAATAAGATGGTGAATATAAATTGTGAAATTAGTTATAATAATAATACTTTTATCAATAATAAGGACGAAAAGTGAGGCGATCTGTGATAACACGAATAATGAAAAACAGCCTGATTAAACAAACAAATGTTCAGATAGACGTAGTAGTCCATAAAGGCTAAGAAAAACAAATGAACCGATTAAGTAATGCTAGATTGTAATGGAAGTAAATGAAATACATTTTTAATAAAGATGTGATAAGATTAAGGGTTGATAAGAGAGGAGGGGTTGAAAATATAAGTAAGGGTTGGTGGCGAAGTCATCAGTTGGTTATGTCTTAATAGGCCAAGGGAAGGATAATGGCTGTACGAACTTCTTCTGAATGCATAGTTTAGGTTTAATACTTCGAATGCCTATCGCCTCAGCTCTGTGCAGTAGACGAGTACGAAGTCTATAGGAAAGATTTGGTGAGATGCGATAAATTACCTTGAAAGCTCTCGTTTTCTCCACTACATGACCACTATCAATTAAATGTGATGTGACAAAATTGAGCTACGGATTGTTTTTGTCTGTCCTTAGCCAAACCACGATGGGAGGTGTTCACTAACACGTTGGCTAAACTGTCTAGTAGTGCGCCCAATATAACTGTCACAGCAGGTACAGTTGAATTGATAAATGCACATAGATGTGGCAAAACTATCTAGCTTATCCTTCGTTTGCATCCCAATCATTTGTTGGCTAGAGAATGACAAACACAGCATAGGTATGCTGCGCAGAAAACGTTCTTTGTATATTCCTGGAAGGTCTCTGGAATAAAATCTCACTTGATAAGTCACCATTAAATTGTAACTTAATAAATAGAGGTTTCTTACGTGCAGTCACAGTCTCAGATTGTTTCTCTGATGCTTTCATATGTTTTTACCAAACATAGGTATTTTATGATGAGTGTAGACTGTGTCTCTGCGTTCGTCAAGACGCTAAGAACGAGTGTCTGGATACTGTTAGTGACATGGCTCTGAATCTTTCTAAAACGTGGAGATTTATTGATTTTTTATCATCATCGAGATTTATTTTAGCCTCTTCTTTTATCATCAAACTTTATGGGGAAGCTAGTGGAAATTCGTGTCTTTTTTTGAAAGATTCTATCTCATAAGCAACAATGATTTTCAGATCTTCCCTATCTTTATATTGATCAAGTTGGGAATGAGATCAAAACCAAGTTGTCAGTGGGGGTGGATTACTTGAAGGTTTTAGATAAGATTTAGGGAAGAAAAGGATAACAAAGAGAAAATCTAGGTTATATGCAGCTTGATTTCGATTTTTAACAGTAAAAAGGTAGATTCACTATCATTTCAAATTCATATTATCCTTGATCAATAAAATTTGATCACGAATTAAGAGTAGATAGTGACAATAATGATTATCCAGGAGCTGGTTCATTTATTGAATCAATATATTTTAAAGTCATTGCCTATTCAAACGTCAAGTTCTCTATGGAATTTAAAGTCAAAAATCAGCTACATAGAAAGAAAAGAATACGGGACAATAAGAAAAGGAGCATTCTCTGCAAAACAACTTGAAGTGGTCAATACCTAAACTTCACCAGCTTTTCTGCCACAACCTGCTTGAGAAATTTAGTAAGGATAGTATGTGAAACAAACTTTAGAAAACAAAATCAGTCTCATCAACGTGTGTGTACTGCAAACGTGGCAGGTGAAAGTTAGAGTAAAGTACTGTCAAGGAGAAACCAGTTTTCCAGTCAGTACTGTTGGACACGTGCTCAAGAGCCCGTGTCTTAGAAGTTCATTCTCGTCTAAAACACCACAACTCAGCGCCCGGCTTATACAAGCTACTAAATCAACACATCAAAAACTTTTAAGGCAATGAACAGACAAAGCATCATACGACAACTTCGAGTTGTTGGAGATGTCACCATCTGAAGAGTGAGAAGTGGATTATGCCTTTAAACAGAGACTTTTACTAACTTACTACTATGTTCAGAAGCACTGAGTCTTTTAACTTATCCCTCTAATATTCAGGTGTTGGTTTGTAGGGATTTGATTGGTTACAGGATTTTCATCATGAGCTGACATTAGTTAGAGAACCATTGGAAAACCTGGGAGTACTGGACAGCTGTTTCGTCCTAGTTTGGGACTCCTCATCACCTTCACCTTCTTGTAACCAGAAGGTCCTGGGTTCGAATCCCGGTGGGTGCGTACTGCTGATTATCCCTCTAAATTTTATTTCATTTTATAATGTAATATGATATCCGCACTCATCCACCTTCTTACTAATTTTATTACTATCTTTGCAACGAAGGCCTGATGCAATTGGAGCCTATCTCGCTCAGGATAATGACCGCCAGATTCAACTCCAAAGGAAGGAAAGTGTCAGTTATACAATGCTATGCACCCACAAACAACGCAGACCTCGAAAAGAAAGAAGAATTCTACAGACAACTATAGGGCGACAATAGACAATACTCCAGTCGGCGACATTAAAATACTAATAGGAGACATGAACGCCTAACTGGGACCAGACAACACAGGAAGAGAACTCATCATGAGTAGAGAAGCTCTCGGAGAAATGAATTAAAACGGAGATCTCTTCGCTGACTTTTGCGCCTTCAATGAACTAGTGATTGGTGGCAGCGCATACAAACACAAGGATATCCACAAGGCTTCATGGATATCACCAGATGGGCGAACCAAAAGCCACAATGACTTCATCTCAATCTCAAGGAAGTGGAGAAACAACAGACGTAAGCTTAGGCCACTATGTCGTACAAGGAACACTCCAAATCAAATTAAAAACTTTCAAAGAAACAGGAGCTGCAGATAGACCACACGCCAAGTTCAATACTCAAAAAATGAAGGATCAGGATACAAAGGATATCTTCACTGCAATCATAAGGGGAAAATGCGGAGGCACGAATCAACACAAGCGAAGAGGTCAGCGTTGAAAAGCACTGGAACAACCTGAAAGCGGTGTGGAGTCAAACCTGTATGGAAGTTCTGGGCAGAAAGAAGAGACAGGATAAACATTGGCTCACTACAGACACACGGAGACTAATAGAAGAGAGAAGAATGGTGAAACAAAAGATTATCCAGTGCATAGACGAACAACAAAAACAGTAGTTGAATGCAAGCTACAATACACTGAACAAAAGAGTAAAGAAGAGTGCTAGGGAAGACAAAAGAAAATATTATGAAGCTATGGCAAGTGAAGCAGAACAAGCTGCAGGCAAAAGAGACCTCGTAACACTCTACCAAACAACTAGGTTCCTATCGGGCAAAAGTTCGACACAAATTAAGCCAGTGAAGGATGACAATGAAAAGCCAATCACCAAAGAGGTGGAGCACAGCAAACACTGTGCTGAACACTTCAAAATACTTCTGAATCGACCGCCACCTACAACGCTCCCAATAATACCGAGAGTGGAAGCAGAACTACCAGTGGACATCAACCCTCGGACGAGAACACAAATTCTGAAGAAAATAAAGGTGCATAAAACGGGAAAAGCCGCAGGACCAGACGGAATACTAGCGGAAACATTGAGAGTGGGCCCAGAGACATCAGCTAACTTGATGACACTCCCACTGGAGGAGGTGTGGAAAGAGGGCAATGTACCTGAGGATTGGAAGAAAGACTACCTATTCAAACTGCCAAGAAAGGGGACTTAAGTCAATGCAAGAACCGGCGTGGCATTATGCTACTGTCCATCCCAAGCAAAATACTAAGCCGCATCATCCTGGAGAGAATCAAACATGCCTTGGATGAAAAACTTCGACCGGAACAGGCTGGATTCACGAGTAACAAGTCATATATTGATCAAATCGTCACACTACGTGTCATCATTGAACAGAGCTTGGAATGGCAATCACCTCTCTACCCCAACTTCATCGACTTTGAAAAAGGCATTTGATAGCGTCGATCAAGAGGTGCTTTGGCAACTACTTCGCTACTACGGGTGCTGCCGACAATTATACATCTCATAAAACAGTTGTACGGCAATGCTGCATGCCAAGTAATCCACAACGGGAAACTCACGGAATCCTTCGAAGTGAGGACAGGAGTAAGACAAGCTGGCTGCCTACTATCTCCAATGATTTTCCTGATTGCGGTAGATTGGATAATGCGACAGACAGCGGGCAATGAGGAAACAGGCATAAAATGGACCCACACAAAAACTTGGAGGATCTGGACTTCGCCGATGATACTTGTCTCATTACCCACAAACTGGAAGATATGAGAGTGGAAAGCAACAAGTTGATAGAAGAAACATCCAGAGAAAATAGGACTTCAGGTGAACATAGATAAAACAGAGGTGATGATGAAGATTCATGGCCAAAAGCAACTACAACAACAGACAGAAATCAGCACAAGTGGGAGGAATCTGAGTGAAGCAACCTCCTTCACCTACCTACCTGAGAAGCATCGTTTCAACTACAGGCGGACGGAACTGACGAGGATATCAAAGCAGCGAAAATCGGGAAAGCAAGACAAGCCTTCATTACTCTCATGTCTGTGTGGAGATCAACACTCAGCATGCAAAATGATCGCCGGATTTTCAACTCCAATGTGAAATCAGTGCTACTTACTATACGGATCATACACTTAGTGCCGTGCCATGAAGACCACTTCGAACAAACTACAGACCTTCATCAACAGCTGTCTTCTCTCAATACTACTCAAGATCAGATGGCCGGTCAGAAAACATCAGCAACAGGGAGGGATCTCTGACAATGAACGAACCAACCAACCCAGCAGGAACCAATTGTGCAATAAATATGCAGGAAGAAATGGAGGTAGGTGGATTGGAGGCCATACTCTGAGAAAACAAATCATCAAGTGACATCACAAGACAGACCATCGCTTGAGTGAAACTCGAACGGTAAGTGGTGAGTTGGTCGTCAGTGTGAGTGTGATATGCAGGATGTGATGTGAAGAGAAAATGAAAGCGTTGTTGGAGAACTGAACACAATGGAGATGTGCGGCTGAAACCGTATGTCCCTCTAGGAACTAAAGGAAACAATAATAATAATTGTGATTTTCGGTTCCTCTCGTTTTGCTTGATTACGTAATCATCGCAACTTATGTGTGTATCGCCAATAGACTCTAGGACATTCTTCTACTCACAGCAATAGAATATCTCCATTTTCGTCATAATTGATTGCTCTGACTTCCTGTGTAGTTTGTACATTGTCTCCATTTTTTGATATGTTATTGTTCCCTTGTGAAATGACGGCTATTCATTTAAAATGCCTCTAAATTATGTTATATCGATTGCTTATGTATCTATATAGTATTCAGGTTATATTGTAGCGACAGAAGACAGGGCCCAAGCAGTAGATCGTCCATTGAGAAAATCAACAGATATTTATACACTTTCATGTACATTATTATTCGTTATTGTAAGCACAGAAGCAACGTCTTCTGACTGGTTGTTTTCTGGCTGAAAGTTATTCTGCACTGCTCGTGACCGTTTCTTAGAAAGTTAAGCCATATATCTACGAATCGTGTTTGCACACTGTAAGTCTGCTGTGATTAGTTGCTGAGTTCCTCAAGGTTAAGCTTTGTTACTGTTTTTTTCTTATGATCCCGATTTAGGACGTAGACATTGACATAAATGTTTGTCTACAATTTCTCTTGCAAACAGCTCTCACCACAATATGAAGGTGGTGAAAACCTTATTAAATGAAATCATATTATTTTCAAGTATTAGTTTGTAGAGACTTGATTGATTGGTTACAGGATTTCATCATGAGCTGACATCAGTCAAAGAAGTACTAGAAAACCTGGGAGTACTGGACAGCTGTTTCATCCTAATTTGGGACTCTTCATCAGTACGCACCCTCCACCAGAGGGGTTCGAACCCAGGACCTTGTGGTCACAAGACTAGCGAGCTAGCTTGTAGATCATTAAGCCACTCGGACTGATGAAGAGTCCCAAACTGGTACGAAACAGCTCTCCAGTACTCCCAGGTTTTCAAATGGTTCACGATGAAATCCTGCTACCAATGAAATCATATGATTCTACAAGAACTGTTCTTATTGTCCTCTTCAAATACAAACTGCCTTTATTACTGTTTATGCCTCTTTGGCTTCCAAGTGGAATATACAGCTTCAGCAGCACATCTTCACTGCACTCAATTCCCAAGCGGCACAACACCATTTCCTGTAAGTTTATATTTCCCTCTCATCACAGTATCTCCTGCATGTGTCACCCTTGGACCCACCTAACTTGTTGTTTCCGATTAAGCTTTGACACGACGGCTGATTGGTATGTTGTGTCTCTTCAGCGTATTTCCAGTTATTTCCATGTCCTGAGCAATCGTGCTCACAGGTTTGAAGGAAAGCAAGGCTACCTTGTCAAACTGTGACCTAAGTCTATTGAAGGACTGGAGCAGAATTGTGCTGCTGTCCAGTCCAAGCAAAATATTAAACCGCATCATCCTGGAAAGAATAAGCTAAGCCTTATATGAAAGGTTCAGGAACAACAAGTTATGTGCAGCCAAAAATTACAACACTGCGCCTCGTCATCAAACAACGAATAGAATTACAATTGACGTTGTAGCTCGACTTGTTCGCTTTGAAAGGTCTTCGATAGCGTCAACTGTATTTCAACAGTATGGAATGCAGTGCTGCAAACATTTATGAGCCTCATTCAACAACTATATGACGATGATGATGCTACGTGACAAGTTATTCACAACGTATAGGTCATTGGGGCGTTTCAAATGAAGACAGGAGTGAGACAAGGTCGCCTTCCATTACTGATGACCTTCTGAAGTGTGATAAGCTGGATCTTGCAGTCGAAAGCGGGTAGTGAGAAGACAGGCATGCTCAACAACTTCCGAGAAATCCCATACAAACATGGGACAACTGCATCCAAAGGACCTTAACAAAGCTCACCAAAACTGGACAGATCACAAAACAAGACCAATGGCGAATGAAATCCAATGGACCAGTCCTATTTCGATTCTACAGCAGACCCGAAATGCACAAGCTAACTGTCCCCTCACGACCAATTGTATCACTCCCAGGAACTCAAACATATAATTTATCCAAGGAATTATAGAAAATTAACTCACACGGACCAAATACTGAATGGCAACAGCAACAATCTAATAACACACAAAAGGTATTGCATACAAACACTATTCAAGAGGGCCAGCCAAGACTCATTGCAGCACTCCAACCTTAAGGAAAATTAAACAAAGATATCTCATGGACGTCTTCTAGAAAGAATGGATATCCACGGAATTTCATCAAAGGATATCCATTCCCAAGCCAACCTATCAAACCTAAAGCCCCCAAGGAAATCACAAGGAAAATCGCCCTACCATATATAAAGGGTATCTCAGAAATCACTGCAAGACTTTTCAAACCTTTAGGAAATGAAGTCGCGCACAAACAAGTAAAATCACTTCACTCAGCTCTTTGCCAACCAAAAGACTCAACAACGGAAGAGGATAAAACCAACATCATCTACAAAATAAATTGTAACAAATGCGAAAAACACTACATTGGCCAAAGTGGACGTCCCCTTCGTCTTCGTATCCACGAACATAAACTAGCTGTCAAAAGACACGACATTCACTCCCTCCCTGATATCGCCACATACAGACAACCACGGACATCATTTCGACTGGGACAACCAATGTTCATATATTAGACAGAGGAAACACTAAGAATGCTAGCCAGAGAATTCTTAGAAGCCCGCCAGGTATTCCAGTGAATCATCAGTCAATAGACACTTGAAGATAGACAAAATTTATCAACCGATAAGAAGGAAATGTCATACATAAAGGGTCAAAGTTCAAGTCAAAGAAACAATCAGTTCCAATACAAGAAGCATGTAGGGTGTGAAAACACACACACACACAACCAAAGAGTCACGTTCAAGGTGGTTACCAGGAGAGATGACTGATAAACTCGTGGAGAAATCTAAAAGCTCACTTCAATTCAAATTGAAGTGAGTTATGTGTTGAAGATGTTGTTTAGTAGTATTGCAATAATGAAAGCTTCGCAAATTAACTATCCAGCTCGGAGAACACAACCACATAAAAAAACTTGAATATTTACAATCTAATAGGAAACAGACGGCAGGAGAGGTAGCGAAGTCAGTGCCTCAGGCGAAGGTAAAGAAGAAACGAGATGATGAAGGTATCCACCAACTAACAATAGCAGGTACCCATCACCATCAGTGGGGAGAATCTAAAGGAAATCACCGACATAACTTATCTAACCTACGTAGCTTCATTTCAGCTGTTGCAAGTGGCAAGGATAATGAAGTTAAAGGCAGTCAGGATCGAGAAAGCAAGATAGAGAGATGTTCACTACTCGGAAATCATTGTGGTGTGGAGATCTACAACACTGTGTTTATGTGGACCAAGGTTAGAATTTTAACACTAATGTTAAGAAAGTGATTCTTTGTGGTTCGGAGACTTGAAACACATGTCCAGCAGCCGGCCACAGATTTTTATCATCCTCTGCACCCCTCGCCCTATTAGATGACCGACCAGAAAGCATAAGCAACAAACAACTTTGGTAGGTAGCGCACCATCGAACAAATGGACTGCACACACTCCAAGGAGGACGTTGGGCAACATCACAACCCAGGCCCATGAGTAGATATCAAGTGGGAATCGATAGGCTGGGCTTCCGAGGATGACATCATGGGGACCATGTGTTGGGAAGGAGGTTGGAGCTTGCGGACAGTCACACAACCAGTTGGAAATGATAGTAGGGAACCCAGTTTAACAAGAGATGTGCCGTTGAAAACTTAAGTAAATAAATGAGAATAATAATACTTCGGGTAGTACTCAAAACTCACTTATCATAATGGTGATTACTATCCATTTTTGATGGTTCTATATGCACAGAAGGTTTATGAACATCATTCATTATTCTGTACATTTTATAACTTGGAGAAGTTTCTGGATTATCACGAAATCGCGTATCTATGAAAGAGAAAGTGAGATGAATAGATACTAAATTAGTGTGAAGAAATATCGATTTCAGAAAGGATTTCATCACATACCTATATTGTCTAGGAGAACATCAGAAACTAAGCAGTACTGAGAACGTACAACAAGGGGTTCGAGTAACCTAGTCTAGAGTCTAGTCGACAGTAACTGTCCTCACTTTGGTGCAAAAGTGTTCACAGACTGTCGTTAGATCCAAATCTAATATGGTTCTCTAACTGATGTCAGCTTATAATGAAATTCTCCATGCAATCAAACAAAAATCCCTACAAAAACCAATAGTTGAGAATTAATCTGATGCTCACTGGAGACTGACCCAATTCAGGCAGTTAACCTGGGGTTCTAGTGGGAAGCCGTGACCAGTAGGGTACAGCAGGTTGAAGATGAGGCAATAACTCATCGAAGAGGACATTGCGAAGTGGTCGCGCTATGTCGTGAATTGGCAGAAGTTAGAATTCAAGAACCATTGGATCGGGTCCAAGTGGCTGATGAATGGTCTACGAGCTCGCCTTGTAACCAGGTCCTGTGTTCGAACCCCGGTAGGTGCGTACTGCTGAAGAGTCACAAAACTAGGAAGAAACAGCTGTTTAGTACTCTCAGGTGGTTTTCCAGTGGTTCTCTAACTGATGTCAGCTCATAATGAAATTCTCCATGCAACCAAATCGAATATGGCGCGACTTTACTGACTAGTGCTCCCTATTATTGAAGGCTAATGATGTGTGTGAAGACCTAAGTTGCCTGGTGATCATTGGTTGAAAACGTTTTGAAACTATCACGTGACTGTTAGCATAGAGGTGATAAGTAACGACATTTTTAGCAAAAGAAAGTCATCTGATAAAAGTGTAAAAAACACATGAAGTTGACGGTTATTCATCAGAATACTGTAGGCGTTATTAACATAGTGTTTTTCACTGATTAAAAATGCTCATTAAGATTTTCAAAAGAAAGGATACTGAATAAAGAATACTCTTTTCGATAACCTACTCTTCACCATCAGGCTCTACAGTTATATATACATTATAGTGCATCAATGAATTAGTGTTATGAACAACATTAATGCTGTTTAAATAACATCGAATCATTAATATCAATGGATTACAGTTCAATAGCATCAACATAACAATAAACTGAATGTCAGAAAAATTAGGAAATATAATAATACAAATTCATGAATTTATAGTCTCTACTGAAGGCCGGACAGAGCAGTAGTAGTGGCTAGCTGGACTTGCTTCTTCTGCACACAGACCACCGGTTGTTTAGGGCGAGTCGCGATAGCTTCTGCTGTTTGGAGTATGCGGCACCTGGATGTTTTTGGCAATTTATTTAGCACCCGGTAGATAACAGAGAAAAATTCTTCAATGCTGGCTGGCTTTGTGGCCGGTTTGGACCAGATGGTCCAATATCGAACTGTTAATGGTTTTCACTACACCTTCACTTAACCATAGTGGGAGATGTTCCCAAGAGAACACGAAAAATCAAGTTCCTAGAGCAACGGCCAATATAACTCTACCACAAGAGCAGCTGAATTGGTAGATACAATTCGAAATGGCCAGTATATGTACTTCACCTTTCAGTCAAGGGAGCACCATCGGTCGTGTAGAGAATAAAACGTGTAGTTCATCAGCATTAAAAGTTATTTGAACTGATTTTCTTAATTTACTCGTAATTATCTCACTTGGTATATCGCCCTTGAACTGTAGTCGTGTATAAAGAGGCTTCTTGTTTACAGATAGTGAGTAGTCCTTTTCAACTTTTATAGTCATATGTTTCCTGATGAATTCGTCTGGATAGCTATTTTCGATCGAAGTATCATAAACAATGCTTAATTCATCTTCAATTACTTCTTCTGAACATACAGTTCTAACTCTGTAGCTGAGGGTCTTCACTAAATTTCTTTTGTACTTGATAGGAACGAAGCTGTGAAAATGTGTATATTGTCCTGTCCAAGTACTTTTTCTATGCAAATTTCTTTTTATGCTACCATCTGGTTTTCTTGTAAGTAGGGCATCCAGGAAGGCAGTTAATCCTTTTTTGGGATTCCTCTTCGCATGTGAATTTCATAGCCGAATGTACTTCATTGAATTCAGAATCATTATCACAAAGAATGAAGGTGTCATCCATATACACTGGCAATAAAATGAGAACTTACTGGTAAGGGTGTTCAAAGGTCCATTTTTTAGTTTACTTAGAAAGATATCAGCTAGAATGGGACCCAATGGGGAGCCCATCGCCACCACGTCCACTTGTCTGTAAATTGTGCCGTCAAATTTGAAATTTACAATCATGGTATACACCTTAATAACAAAATTCTTTTAGGATTTCAGTATGGATGCCAATGTTTATCGACTGGTTATCCAGTGATCACAAGAAATGAACACGCATTTGGGGAAGTGCTACAAACTTAAAACGAGCAGGTTGTTCAATGTATCTGATGACTTTTATTTACTCCTCTAAGGGAGATTTCATTCATTGTTTTGCATTCCGAGTAGAACATGGGGCCTCAATCCTTTCAGATTTCAAAAGTAGCTTTATCGATTTTACAAAGGAGGGTTGCCAGCCGTATAGCCGACCTTCCCTTGTATCCGCGCTTACTGTCAACTAGTAAATTAGGCAAGGCTACAGAGTTTTTCGACCAGCGATGCAACCATGACCTCTTGTGCTGGACCAACGACACTATATAGACGATTCCAACTCTACAAGGCGTTACTTGTAACTTGAATAAGGTAGTGACTGACTACTGAGAGAGTGAGAAAATTCCAGAGTAAATCATTCCCCTCCAAGTTACACTTTATGAATTAAAGAGTAGATTAAACAACGTGTTGTGCAATGTGTTGGTTGGGAATCTAAAGACGGCCTCCCAAGTGGTCAGTGAGCAATCTGCCACTGAGCGAACCTTTTCTAGTTAATATGGAATAAAGACACACAAGTAAATTGAGTTGGTTTTAGGATTTCAACAAGAACTGACATAGGTTAGAGGACTACTGGAAAACCTGCAGGGAGTACTAGGTAACTTTTTCGTCCATCTGTCTGTTGTCGATATAGAACTTTGCACTGATGTGCACCAGTTCAAGTCGCCAAACTCCTTGTAGCACACAAAGCAAGAGAAGAAAGTAGAAGAAATGAATAATAGAGACAGTAGACAGGGATATGAGACAAAAGGAATAGTAATAACGAAGAACAATATAGTTTTATTGGGTATTATAATTCACAAGGAGTGGATGCATCTGCACCAGACATTGAGAACGATCACTTTGAGCCATATCACCGACTGTTTCCAGCCATTGGTTTTTACCCTCCCGAGGACCCCAACCATGAAGTATACATCCCCGACGTCGCTTAAACTAACTGTTGTGCATTTCATTGACTGGTGCCATCTCTTGGTTTGACCACCGCCAGCTCTTTTCCAGCCTGACCTTATGACTAGGCATACGTAACACATGTCCTAACCATCTCAGTCGATGTAACTTCACAGCCTTGTCGATTGATTTCCCCTCCTTACCTAGCACTCGACCGAAGCCTAACCTCAATATTGCTCACCCTATTATACCATTTCACACAGGAGATAGAACGCAGACACCTATGATCAAAGACAGCTAGCCAGGCTTTACATGTCTTCCACTCTCAATGGCCAGGTCTGACAACTGTTTCGTCCTATTTTTGGACTCCTCACCAGTGAGCAGCCACACCGCAGGGTCCTAATCCAGGACCTTCTGATTAAAAGGCGAACACATTGACCATTAAGTCACTAGCCAGCCCATGAATTCCAACCTCTGCCAATTCACGATATACCATGACTGGCACTAGCAACGGTGGAGAGTATTTCGCCTCACACCCGACCTGCGGTACACCGTTGGTCACGAATTCCCACAAGTGAATCGAATTGAAAAAAATATATAATGCCTGAATGAAATACTACAGATTTCTAATCTTATTACTTACTTGCTGAACAAAGTGCATAATTTCTCCACATATTTGTTGGATTTTTATCATAGTTATATAAGCTGACATTCTGATCATTTACAGTATTTGTTGTGTAATTATCAGTATCAAAGCTGTCCAACATTTCTGTGTTTATGAAGGACGGCAAATCTTGATTTTCTGCTTTTACTTCTTCTCTAGCGTATATTTCACTGAATCAATTTTCAAAATAGAGAAAGTATTCAAGAATGAATAGAATAAAAGGAAGACAGTTCAAATGAACGGTCGTCAAGATTTGACAGAATAGTTCTAAAATATTTGGATAAAGTTAGAATTGATGGGCCATTTGATTCCGTTCTAGTTGCTGAATGGTCACTGGGCTCACCTAGTGATTTGAAGGTCCTGCGTTCGATCTCTGGATGGGAGCATCGACGCGTACTGTAGAAGAGATCCATACAAGGACGAAACAGATCTCCAGTACTCCTTGGAAGCTTTCAATGGTTCTCTAACTGAAGTCACTTTTTTCATCAAAATTTAGATTATAAATGAACTTGTCTTACTTTTTGTAAAAAATTATATTTGTAAAATCTCAGCGAGATTGAAATGAGTAATTCCAACGTTTTGTTCGGCTATCTGGTCCGAACTTCTTCAGGGAAATTAATCGAAATTAACATAACAGAGGTTTATATATAAAAGGGAACTTTGGAATTACTCATTTCAATCTCGCTGAGATTTTACACAAATATAATTTTTTTACAAATGTCTACTTCTCACTCGGTGCCCTATTATATTTTAGAACTACTCCGTCAAATCTTGACGACAGTTCATTTGATGAATTTATTTTGCAATCGAATTAAATTAACAAAGAAACTGAGTAATTGGCACAATCATCGCGTTTCCACTCTCCGTTGTCTGCAACAGAATAATGCATATCCTAAATCCGTAGCTGTCGAGTCACCTAACCACTCTCCAGTAGGCCGAATAAAGCAGCTCAATTTTTCAAAAAGAAGACAAAGCAATAAGTTCGACAGGGTGTATTTCAACTAAACTCTAATCCTAAACACCATAATTTTGAAAATACGTCTAATCATAAAATTCTAGATACTAACAGTTTGAACAGACATGAAGGTGTGGTCTTGTTAGCTGATACATAGCAAATCCTGATTAATAAATAAAAAGTGGATATGTATTACTAATTATTATTACTTGGTCAAAATTCCCGATTGTCTACATCTTCTTTTGGAGAGGCTAACAAATGTTTTACAACTGTTTACACACACACACTCTGTTTAAAGTGTTTTCACAAAAGTGGACCAATATTTGTAAGTCCGAGGTCAAATTGTGATCACAGCTCACACAATTTTGTTTATTAAACATATTGATGCCTGTTTCATGACTCATCTGATTGCAAAAAGTTTTTAAAAACAAGATATATTCCTTTTATGTATATAAACCTCTGTTATGTTAATTTCGATTAATTTCCCTGAAGAAGTTCGGACCAGATTGCCGAACGAATCTCGCTGAGATTTTACCAATATAATTTCTTACAAAAAGGAAGACAAGTTCATTTATACACTAAATTTTGATGAAAAAAGTGACTTCAGTTAGAGAACCATTGAAAGCTTCCAAGGAGTACTGGATATGTGTTTCGTCCTTGTGTGGATCTCTTCAACAGTACGCGTCTATGATCCCATCCAGAGATCGAACCCAGGACCTTCAAGTCACAAGGTGAGCCCAATGACCATTCAGCAACTAGAACGGAATCAAATGGCCCATCAACTCTAACTTTTTGTTAATTCATGATATATACATAACGTTATAGCCAGACAGTATCATCAGTCACATCCAGCTTGGTGGACCTCACTCTGGTTACGACTTTCCAGTGGAAGTTCAGACAAATTCATACTGTCGTTAGTCGCTAGTAAACAGCAGATTAGTTTTCTACTGCTGGTTCAAAAGGATTTCATTGATAATTTCAAGCTTGGCCATGAAGTGATTTCAGTTAGAGAACCAGTGAAAACCAGAGGTGGCTGTTTCACTCTTGTTTGAGATTCTTCAGCAGCACATATCCGTAACTCCTGCACACAAATATTATAGACAGTTAAGGACAAATACTGTCAATCACGAATTGACAGAAGTTAGTTAGGATTCACGAGCTGCCCATTGGATTTAGTTCCAATAGCCGGATGACCAATGTGCTGGTTTTATAATCTGAAGGTCTTGGGTTCAATCCTCGGTGAGGTCATGAATGTGTACTGTTGAAAAGTGCTGTACTCCACCAGTGGTTTTCAATAGATCTCTAACTCTGGTCATTTCATCATCAAACTAGAAATGTTTAAGAATAATAATAATAATAATTTAGTTTGAGGCTTATTACTGAGATCTATAAAAAACAAAATATTTGAGCAAAGAATATTCCTGTCGACAATTTCCTCTTCTAGAATTGTAGTCAATAACAATATTAGTGTTTTCTTTAAATAATATCGTTTTGTAAAGTAAGATTACAATGGAATTACATTTCATTAAAAATGCATATATTATAATAAAAACAATAATAATAATAAAAATTAAAACAATTAGTCCCTTTGATAAATTTGAATAAGGCATTAAGCAGACAAATTTCGCGAGATGATATCGTCTCATTTCGTAGTTTCTTTACAACCGCTTTACAACTAACATGGTTAACAATAATAAAATAAAATAAAGTTCATGACAATTACTCAGTTAAATAAAAAACACAAAATTACATACTAATGACCAATCATATTTAGATAGGTCATGTAGTCCACGGTAGGCGAAGATTGAAGTCTATTGTTTTTTGTACACACAGGTTAGGCTATATGTGATTAATCCAAAGTGCTTCTATCACCTTCAATAACCTTAAATTAGAGTTATATGATGAAATAATTGTGAAACAGTCCTTAATATTGATTTTGTGACCTGACATAAATAAGTGCTTTGCAGTGGATGATGCTGGATTTCTATTCAGATTAATCGCATTAGGATTTTCTATATGTTTTAATGACCATTTTGGAACAAGCTCTTTTCGACGACATTGCAACATTCCATTGGTTCTACCTATATAGGCTTGTGTCACCACAGCAGCAGGTGAACTTGTAGATACAGTGTGAAGTAGAGTTCACAGAATTTCGTCCTTTAATCGTAGGTAAAGGGATCAAAAATGCTCGGCAAGTGAGAAAAAGAGATGGACTACATGACCTATCTAAATATGACTGGTCATCAGTATGTACTTTTGTGTTTTTTATTTAACTGAGTAATTGTCATGAACTTTATCTTATTGTATTATTGTTAACCATGTTAGTTGTAAAGCGGTTGTAAAGCAACTACGAAATGACGATATCATCTAGCGGCGAAATTTGTCTTCCTAATGCCTTACTCAATAATAAAAATATAATAGCAAATAGGATATCAAATAAAATTAAGGAAATTTCTACAACAAATTGAGGATCATTCAAACCTAGATGGCCAGCGGGGTAAGGACAATGTTTGAACTAGCTTCTTCTTTTGGACACATAAATTAGGCTTCTTAATGTGAATCCCAATGGCAAGTCTCAGCAATATTTAGTAGTCGAAGGTAAGATTTGTTGCTTGGTGTGAGGTAGATTACTTTGAAAGCTGCCTCGTTGACATCAATCTTGTGTTGTGTATCCACAAGATGAGATAGAATAGCGCTATGTGAATAGATTTTGTTTGTCCTTTACTTAACCAATCACTATGCAGGAGGTGATATTGGGAAATCCGACGAGAAACACGCCTAATTGTACGGCCTATGTAACTGGCTCACTCCACAAGAGCAGTTAAATTGGTAGTATACACATGGAGTAACTGTGAAAGCTACCTCGGTCTTTGAAGATCAACAGTCTAACCGACTCATTTGCATTAGCCGCTTATCAATCAAGGTATATCTCATCTCCACACTGCAAACTTCCAACCACAGGTCAAAGTCTTTACAAAGAAAACTGCCATCGAAGATCTGAACTCCTTATGTCTTCCACTTCCAGCATTCATTTCTTATATCCGTAGAATAGCGATTTGATTCCTGATGTCAGCTCATGTAGAATAGATCGTATGTTTTCTGACGAGGAATCAGTCACCGCGTAAACTAATTTTTTTATTTTTTTATTACATCTTGATGCCACACCGTATCTTTTGGTACAGGTATGGAATATTCAGCATGTGATATCGATAGCCCAAATTTTGCAGGCCGACCATAGATATCAGGTTTGCGTCGGCAGGGGATCGAACCTCGGACCATGTACATGGTCGGCGAGAGTCCTAACCACTGTGCCACCGACGCACGATATAACTCCTAAAAAAACAAGTGATGCGGGGAAAATATTCCACTGTTTTACAATTTACTCTTAAACTAAGAGTTCTTCCACACGATCTGTGTAGAAGTATTTGAAATTTCCAATGTGCAAAATGCATGTCAGACACACTTAGATATCTCAAGAGAATCCTCATCGAGAATTGTTATCCAGAAAGATTTATTGCAAAATCTATGAATCCTAGACTGCAAAAGCCGCCCATGCTTAGCGTCCCAAAAAAACTACTCTATATGAACCTTCAATTCAATGGAGATTCATCAGCGGAAACACTAAAAAATCGACTGCAGCACTCACTTAAGAAGACCTTCTTCGCAGCTGAACTACTACTAACCTTCTCCACAAAACCTATGATTTATGTGAACGTGAAGGATAAGCTACCGCTGCTGGCCTCATCAGTGTGTATCTACCAATTCACCTGTTCGTGTGGAACCAGGTACGTGGGCCGTACCCAGCGCTCGCTTTCCAAACGTATCATCGAACACTTACCAACATGGTTTTACAAAGGAGAAAATCGATGCCCCCGCAGCTCTATCTTAGAACATATGATAGATTCCGGACACCAAGCTACACCGCAAACAAACTTCAAAGTCGTCTACAGAGTAAGAAGTAGTCTTCCTAAAGGTGTACGAATCAGACTTCTTCAAACTGCAGAAGCAATGGCGATTCACTTGCTAAGCCCTGAACTCTGCATACAGAAGAAGTTCGTTCAATCACTACACTTGCAATGGACGTAATCTATCTTATTCCCCGACAAGTAAATTCTACCTAGTCTTCTTTTTTTCTGTCTCTTCATTAGTATTATTTTGTCTTCTCAATTGTAATATTTTACATTTTCAACTTTCTTGTTCTCTACCCCCACCCAATTTAATTTCTACACCTCACTACCACTGTTACTGACTTGACCAACGCTCAATTTCTAGTCATTTATGTTACGTCATCCAACTTACTTACTAACTCAGTCTTACTTTATTTGCTGTCTAATTAACCTTGTTTCTATATTAGATCATTCTTGTATCACCTAATTAATTATCTAAACTTGACAAACCTCATGTACACACACACACACAAATAATTATATATAAATGCGATTGTACAGCTATGTGAATGAATTCGCCGTCTAGAAGAGTCTCTTCGCTGAACGTCTTCTCTTTCTCATATGACTTAGATATTTATTTAAAGCGTTTAGAAGATTGTGCATTTTGTCTCTGAAGGATAAAAAGGTAGAGGAAGGGAATTGGTGTGTAGAAGTTTCCTCTGATATCAAAAATGTTTTCCTGAGCTGGTCTATTGCTGACCCAACATTTAACAGTTTATTGTTTTATCTAGGTTGTGAATGCTTCAAAATGAGTCATTATTGAGCAGTGAATATCGAAATAATTTAATTGTGTATTGAGATCTGTGAGAAGACGGGAATATGTTGAATTAACAGAAAGACACCCCAGAAGATCTGCACATCACGAGCGTTTTATGTCTCATGTCTCATAAACTCGAATATATACAAATGAAAACTAGATAGATATATTGGCTTTACATTCTCTATTATTATGATATTGGCTGCATAAAAAGTCTTTTTGACAGCACCAGCGTTCAGTCTTTGTCTAGTTATCAAGCTGCTTTGATGCCCCATATATTGCAGCTTGATGTACACGTCTTTCTTAGGAGCGAGTTGTAGAGTGGGTCTTGGTGTTCTGACTACTTTATATCTACTGATGAACTTGTCTGTATAGTTGTTACCAACGAGAGTTTGTGTCAACTTTCTTTCTTCCTCATCAAGTGTGTCTTCAGTGCATATTCGTTGGATTCTACTGAAGCGGCATCTAGCTGACTAAGGCTCTTTTGTACCGAATAGGGCAATAACTGTAGTAATTAAGATACTGCCTTATCCAGGTAGGTTTTCTATAAATAGATCTTTTTATTGCCCCATCAAACCGTCAACTAAGCAATATGTCTAGCAAAGATAAACAATTATCTTCCTCTTCTACAGATGTAAGTGATATGCTATTCTGGATTTCATTCATTCGATTTAAAATTGAGGTGGCAGAACAAGGCTTATCACTCATGATTACAATATCATCTACATACCTTCTATAAAGTGGCACATTTTCGATTAAATCCTCCGATAAATTCTCAATGTACGACATATAAATATCTGCTAAAAGGGGCCCTAACGGACTTCCTATTGCAACACCATCAACTTGGCGGAAACAATCGCCTTCAAATGTAAACCTAATATTGTTAGTACATAGAAGTAATAAATTCCTTGGTAAGGTGCCTCTTCAGTAGAATCCAACGAATATGCACTGAAGACAGACACACTTGATGATGATGAAGATAGAAAGTTGACTCTGGTTGATAACAGCTATCCAGACAAGTTCATCAGGAGATATAAAGTAGTCAGAACACCAAGACCCACTCTCCAACTCGCCCCTAAGAAAGACGTGTACATCAAGCTACCCTATATGGGGCATCAAAGCAGCTTGATAACTAGACAAAGACTGAACGCTACTGTCAAAAAGACTTTTAATGCAGCCAATATCACAATAATAGAGAATGTAAAGCCAATACATCAATCTAAGCCTTTTGAAAATGCTAAAAATGATGTCACATCCCACTGTATTTACCAGTTTGAATGTACGTGTGGACACACATACATAGGAGGGAGGGCTCATCGATCTCTGCAAATGAAAACTAATAAGTTAGCAGAAGATTTAGCAAAGACAGGTCTTTTCTCAAGTATTCGTTTGTAGGGATTTGGTTGATTGGTTACAGGATTTCATCATGAGCTGACATCAGTTAGAGAACCATTGGAAAACCAGCCAGGAGTACTGGACAGCTGTTTCGTCATAGTTTGGGACTCTTCAACAGTACGCACCCACCACCGGGGTTTGAACCCATGACCTCCTGGTTACAAGGCAACCGAGTTCGAAGACCATTTAACTAATGGGTTCCGATCCAATGGCCAGGCAGTCCATGATTTCTAACTTTTGCCAATTCATGACATAGCGTGACCACTAGCGAATGTCATCCGTGGCGAGTAATTGTCCTCACACCCGACCTGCTGCACCCTATGGTCACGACTTGACTTACCTAGACAGTAAGTAACATTTCAACTATGGCGGCGGTATGGATAAAGATGTTAAAGTCAGTCAGGATCATGGAAGCAAAACAGACAAGTGCTTATTGCTGTGGAATCAGTCTTGACATCTACACTACTCAGTACAAGGAACAACAGAGGATTTTTTTAACGGTAATGTCAATTCAGTGCTTTTTTATAGTTCACAGAATTGATGCACATATCACTAAAGGCAATTCCCAACAGTTTCCTACACACTTCTGCACTCTTTGCTCCATCCATGTTCAGGACCAGATGACCAGAAGGAAAGATGAAGCAGACAGTAAACCGGCCAAGAATCTATTAACCCCCCCCCCAAAAAAATAGGCAAGAGTAAGTGAAGATCGATTAGGCATGCACTGAGGGGACTGCTGAATTATGCCACACGGCAGGCCTTTGAGTACAACCCGAATAAGAAGCAAAGGATTTGACGTCCGAAGGTGATATGGGGTAGATCGTGTGAAAACAGCTGAAAGAGTTGGCAGACAACCGAAGGTAATAAAGATATGCTTCTGAGACCATATGTTCCACTCAGAACCCAATGGATCAATAATAATGAAAAATAAGATCCGGATTTTCAATTCCAATGTGAAGTCAATGCTACTCACTATACGGATCAGAGACTTGGCACCACGCCACGTCACGAATGCCACTTCAAACAAACTACAGACCTTCATCAAAAGCTGTCTTCGCTTAATACCACTCAAGATCGGATGGCCGGTCAGAAAAGATCAGCAACATGGAGAGATCTCTGACAATGAACGGACCAACCCAGCGGGAACAAACTGTGCAACAAATATGCAGGAAGAAATGGAGGTAGGTGGATTGGAGAAAACAAACCATCAAGTGAGTGACATCACACGCCAGGTCATTGCTCGAGTGGAACCCGAATGAGGAGCAGCGGGTTAGTTGGTCATCAGTGCGAGGATGACAGGGAGGAGGTGATGTGAAGAAGAGATGAAAGCATGTGGGCAGATGTGGAGCCAGGTGAGAACGTTGGTGGAGAATCGAACGCAATAGAGACGTGTGCGGCTGAAGCCTTATGTTCTTCTAGGAACTAAGGGAAACAATAATTATAATAATTATCATAGGAATTTGACCCAACATAGTTTAGTAGACATCACAAACCATCTAATGAATAAATTTTCTATAGTTGGTTTGTAAGGATTAGATTTGTTTTTACGAGTTGATCACGGATTGATATCAGTTAGAGGAAACCATTGATAACCGGGGAGTACTGGACAGCTGCTGTTTCATCCTAGTGCTTGGGAATCATCAGCAGTACACACCTACTGCCAGATGTTGAACCCAGAACCTTCCGGTTATACGCCAAGCTAACTCTTATACTATTCAGCCACTGGGACATGATTTAATGACAAGCCCATGAATTCTAACTTCTACTAATTCGTAGTTTAGTGCGATCACCAACCAATCTCATCGGTGGGACATCCATCCTCACACGTGACTGGATGGACCTCACTGGTCACAACCTCTCACTTAAAACTCCAGGAAACTCTGTCCTGTAGCAAGCCACTAGCGAGCATCAGATTAATTCCTTATAGTTGGTTTGTAAGGATTAGTTTTGTTTTTCCGAGTTGATCACGGATTTATGGATGCCCCACCGATGACATTGGTTAAGGGTCGCACTAAATCACGAATTGGTGGAAGTTTGAATTCATCGACTGGCCATTAAATCAGGTTCAAGTGGCTGAATAGTATAAGAGTTATCTTGGGGTGTAGCCGGAAGGTCCTGGGTTCGACCCCTGGCAGTGGGTGCGTACTGGCGATGATTCCCAAACTAGTGGGATGAAACATCTGTCCAGTACTCCAGGGTTATCAATGGTTTCCTCTAACTGATATCAATCCATGATCATCTCGTAATGAATAAATCTTTGGTTGATGAACAAGATAAGGTAAAGACTTGATTGGTCTTCAAATCTACTTACCTAGTTAGATCTTAGGGAATAAGAAGGCAGTTGCAGCGAAGAAAATTTTCTTTTCCACGAAGTCATCATCTAGGCTGTACATTCGTGTATTTATATCAAATGGATGGGAAAGTTCCACAATAATTTCCGGATAAGGGTCAAATGAATAAAAATTACAATTAGGAATTAGAATGCCATGATAAACAGGGGGTCGAATAAAACTCAAACAAATTAGCATAATAACTAAGAAGATTGACATATTGTGCAATTAGCGGTTAGAAATGTAGAAATAACAAAATGGACAGGAAGTTTGGATAAAAAACTAATGTGGTGAATAATTGTTTATGCAATCAGGGATTAAATATGTAGAGATAGTAAAATGACAAAGTAAACAGGAAGTGTGGATATGAAAATATGGTAGTGTAGACAGGGATTAAGAAAAACTTAAAATAACATGAATAAACAGGAAGTTTAGATAAGAAAGGCGATGGGATGGTCATTATTAAAAAATATACCTGTTTATGATGGCCATGGCAGGGACAGGGGTTGGACGTATTTCTTTTGGATACAAAGAGTGGGTTTGAGTTTTTGGATAGCTAACGCCTCAGCTATGCCCAGATGTCTTGATTTCACTCCCTTTGATAGGTTTGATTGAATCTTGTATATTACTTTGAAGGAATTTTCGAAAGGCGCTGAATGTCCTGAGTTGACCAGATGTTTTGTCACTGAACTGTATACGCGTTTTTGGTCTCCTTTTACTAGCCAGGCTGGGTAGTGTTTACTAGCGCGTTTTCCAAGTTGGCGCATGGTACGGCCGATGTGCTCAGCTCCACAAGAGCAAGTGAACTGGTATATGCATGTTGAGGTGGCCCAATGCGACAGCTTGTCTTTTTTAATAATGCCCATCCCATCGCCTTTCTTATCTAAACTTCCTGTTTATTCATGTTACTTTAAGGTTTTCTTAATCCCTGTCTACACTACCATATTTTCATATCCACACTCCCTGTTTATTTTGTCATTTTACTATTTCTACATATTTAATCCCTGATTGCATAAACAATTATTCATCACACTAGTTTTTTATCCAAACATCCTGTCCATTTTGTTATTTCTACATTTCTAACCGCTAATTGCACAATATGTCAATCTTCTTAGTTATTATGCTAATTTGTTTGAGTTTTATTCGACCCCCTGTTTATCATGGCATTCTAATTCCTAATTGTAATTTTTATTCATTTGACCCTTATCCGGAAATTATTGTGGAACTTTCCCATCCATTTGATATAAATACACGAATGTACAGCCTAGATGATGATTTTATCGAAAAGAAAAATTTCTTCGCTGCAACTGTCTTCTTATTCCCTATGATCAAATAGCTACTGTTCTATTTTACACAATTTAAAAGGAATAATAATAGTCACAGTTATCGTGTGAACTATAATAACTCAATATAAATAATTAAAAAGTAATAATTAATATATGATGAGTCAGGCAGTATAAACTTAGTTTATTTTTAATGCAGTTGTCCTTAGATAACCTGGTTACTATTGTCAACAATTAACACAAAAAAATCGATAAACTTATTTGCATAACACTGGACATAAGTGATAAAGGATGATGGTATTTGAAAATTTTGAATAGAGAATTATTTTAAAAAATAATAAACAATTGGATTAGTAGGCATTTTGTGACTGGCCGAAGAAATGCTCGAAAAAATAGATGGAAGAAGAGATTATTGCAGTATTACTATTACTGTTATAACAAGATTATTGAAAGCGATAAAACGGACTTATATTGCCGCAACCCCCGCCCCTTTGTTTGTCATTTTCCAGCTGCCAACCAATAATGATTGCTCAAGTGAAAGACATGCTACCTAGCTACCTAGCTGTGCCACATCTATGTGTATCTATAAATTTAGTTACTCCTGTGGAGAAAGCTAGCTACATGGGGCGAACAAATAGACAGCTTAACAAACGCATTAATGAGCATCTTCCTTCATGGTTCGGAAAAGGTCATATAAAATCTATAAGAAGTTCTATTTTGACGCATTTAATTGGTGATAGCGGTCACCAAGTGGACAGAAATAGTACCGCCTTGAAAGTTATCTATTGCATTCGGTCGAGTGTTTCGAACGGAATTCGAATCCGTCTTTTACACATAGTCGAAGCTATGGGAATTAATTCGAGAGAACAATCCAAGTGTCTTTGCATACAACAAAAGAAGTTTGTTCTACCTTTGTCTCTCCCTTTGCTGGCCTAGGTGAATTCTATTGAAAACCCTCCCACCCTTTCTTATTTTCCATCTCCTTCGTAATTTTATGATATTTATTATAATAAAGGTTTTTGTATTTCCCAATGAATGAAAAACAAAACGATATTGTTTTATGATATAATACTTTGATAAAGCTATTAGCATTAAATGGCGAAACTTCAGTAAAAACAATATCGTTTTGTTTTTCATTTATTGGGAAATACAAAAACCTTTATTATAATGAATATCATGTAAAACAATTAGTTCTCTTCATGAATTTAGACAAAGCAATAAGAAGACGTAATTTGTCTGAATCGTGTAATGTGTATTTGCGCGCACAACACACTTCGAACATTGATATAAGAATAAAACTTGGGCACTGTGGTAGAGTGTAATTCCATTATGGGTAAATTTTATTTTGATAGAGTCTCACAGTGTTATACAGTAATATTTACTTATGACGTTTCGAGCACAATTTATTGCTCATAATCATATCAAGTTAATCACACGACTTCCTGAATTCATTTATATAGTTCCATTGTTTTTCACTTGATTTGATTGGTAGTAATATTTTCCATACTTCGGGTATGAGTGATGAATCATTCCTATTGCATGTGTTGGGTGTAGATTCGATGAACAAAGATTCAGTAATCAACCTCTCTCTCACTCCACCTACCTAGATTACTTTTTAGAATTTTAACCCTCTCCCACCCTATTGTGTGGTTGTGTGTTAATGCATGCATTGCAATTGCCGAGCTTTTTTCTAAATTACTTATCTTCTCTGGGTCAACCATTCTTACCTTAGCTAAATTCTTATGTTCTGACAATCTGACTACCCCTGACCTACTAGTCTGACCTATGTAGTTGACCTCACTGACAGTCATTGCAGGGTATTTTGTAAATTATATTATTTTGTCTAATTGGGTCCATTGGGTCCTTCAACCTACAGAGCTTGTCCCTGAGTGAGTTTGTAGGTTTAAATGCCACTCTAATTCCTGCCTTATTCAGAATCCTACATAGGGTCTCAGATGTCCCCTCCTTATATGGTATAACAGTGGATGACTTATATTCTCTCTTATTTATGTTATCATTACTAGTTCCATAATTATTTTTATTTTGTTTTTGGCCTTTAGTTATCTTCCCATAATGGAATTACACTTCGAACAGTCTGATCACACTCCACGGACTCGTCATAAGAATATATATATATATATACATGAAATTAATAAAGAGTTAAGAAGTGCCAAAATAGACTACTTAGGTCAAATCAAAACGACATATTGAAGGTCGAAATAACAATGAAGACCACCAAACCAAATAACAGAGGTAATAGTATATCTGCTATGTTATCAGAGCAAAATTTACCAAGTAAAGTTTAGTGTGATGACGAATTGTTTTTGAACGCACAGACGTGGTTTAAACTTTCTAATTGCTAGTTAAGGCTTCCACAAACTTTAGGATACGCCCCAAACACGTTTCATAGATAGGTTTAAAAGATCTGTTAACGTAAATTTTATGTCCTGTCTCCTCTGTAATATATTTTGCAATCGAGGAGCTAGGTTTCCTTTTCTCACCATTAATGGGTTCTGAGAATTCTATTTGCTTCTGGAGCCATTTAGGAATATGCTCTGAAGCCCTTACTTGCAGAGATCGATGAGTCCTCCCTATGTATGTGTGTCCATACGTACATTCAAATTGGTAATTACAGTGGGATGTGACATCATTTTTCGCATGTTCAAGCGGCCTAGACGGACATCTTGGCTTCGCATTCTCAATTATTATGATATTACCTGCATAAAAGGTCTTTTTAACAGCAGCGTTCAATCTTTGTTAAGCTACCAAGCTCCTTGGTGTACGCGTCTTTCTTAGTGGCAAGTTGTGGAGTGGATCCCGGTGTTCCACTTACTACTTTGTATCTCCTAATAAACTTGTGTGAATAACAGTTACCAGCGAGAGTCTGTGTCATTTTTCTTTCCTCTTCATCAAGTGTGTCTTCAGGGCATATTCGTCGGATTCCACTGAAGAGGCACGTAGGTGTCTAAGGCTCTTTTTTACCGAACAGGGCAGAAACTGTGGTAATTCAGATACTGTGCTGTCCAGGTAGGTTTTCTATAAATAGATCTTTTTATTGATCCATCAAGCCGTCGACTTCATGAGGAGATATATAGTAGTTAGAACACCAAGTCCCACTCTAGAACTCGCCCCTAAGGAAGTCGTGTACATTAAGTTACCTTAGATGTGGGATCATAGCAGCTTGATAACTAGACAAAGATTGAACGCTGCTGCTAAAAAGGCTTTCTGAAAGAAGAAATCCACAGAATCGTAAAAATGTTGCAACATATCAGATCTGAAATTGAGCAATTAAAACAAAAGATAAAAGGAATAGTTACCAGTACAGATTATGATCTTATAACACAGTCCTCCAGCACTGCAAAATCAGCAACTTTCAAAAAGTCAAAAAATAGTCAAATCAAAAAGTTCAACAAATTATTGGAAGAGAAATCTTCATCTCAGAATGATGAAGTCAACAATCCAAAGTCAACGGCACTCAATAAATCAAAGTGGGTTATCAATCTCTCAACACATACATTAAGTCCTACGGAAATAAGTGTATTAGAAAAGGGACTAAATTTCAATGTATCTGTAGACAAGCTGAAACCTGAGGATGTCATCCCTAAAATAGAAATAGCGCTAAGTGGGATAGACAAAACTACGGCTGATGAAGTACGGGCACAATGTGCACTAACATTAAAACGACAAAAATGTGGAAAGCCTAACCTGACAAAACAAGAGATAGAAGCCCTGAAACACCTTAAGGATAACAAGGATATAGTTATCACAAAGTCAGACAAAGGAAATGCAACAGTAGTATTAGACAAATCAGACTACTTGGACAAGGTAAATACTCACATACAAACAGGACCATATGAGGAAATTAATAAACCAATGGATACAGTTATGAATAAAGTTAAGAAATCCACAGCGGATCTTATACGCCGAATGAAGGCGTTTCTAGGTGAGTCTAAGTGGTTTAATTTAATGCCCAAAATTAATAACCCCAGAAGGATGTATGGTGTTGTTAAAGTTCATAAGTCAGGATACCCTATTAGGCCTATAGTTGATTTTAGAAATTCACCTACTTATGAATTATCTAAATATTTAGCCATGGTATTAAATCCTTTAAAAATCCACTCGAAATCTAGACTAACTAATTCTTCTGAACTAAAACGTAGATTAGATAATTTAAAATTAGATAATGAAGAAAAGATGGTTGGTTTTGATATTGTCAGTTTATACACACGTATACCAATAAATATGGCTATAGAGGCAGTCAGAAACGAACTCATTTCTGACTAAGACCTCGAACTTAGGACAAAAGTGCCACTTGAGGACATAATGCTGGGAGTACAGCTATGCCTGACTTCCACAGTATTTAAATTCCAAGGGAAAATATACAAACAAACTGAGGGAGTTGCCATGGGATCACCAATATCCCCAGTGGTAGCAGATATATTCATGAATAAGTGGGAAAGCATAGCGATTGAAACGTTCACCCCCATCCCAAAAGTATGTTGGAGGTACGTAGATGACACATTCACTGTACTTAGAACACAAGATATAGATAGGTTTTTCGAACACATAAACTCGAAGGTTGAAGCAATTCAATTCACTTATGAATTGGAAAGTCACAAAAAGGGGAGCTCCCAATGTTAGATTGCAACGTAAAGAGGAAAGAAGATGGGAAGTTAAACACTAGTGTTTACAGGAAACCCACACACTCAAACAGATATTTGGACTTCCAATCATCCCATCCTATGTCAGTAAAAGTAGGATTGGTAAAATGTTTAGATGACAGAGCACGAAAACTAAGTAGTACCAAAGAAAATCTAAACCAAGAACTGATACATATAAAAGAAGCCTTGAAACTTAATAATTACCCGGATAAATTAGTCAAGAAATATGTAAGGAAATGTAAAAATAAAATAAATAATGATAATAGCGATAGTGATAATAACAATAATAATGATAATGATAATAGTGACAATAATTATAATATTGATGACGACACCAACAATAAAGAGTCTAAATAATCAGTAGTAATTCCATACAAAGAAGGAACCTCGGAAGCCTTACGCAGAATTCTCAACAAGGCAGGAATAAAAACGGCATTCAAACCCACAAACTCAATTAGAAACAAGCTTTGTCGGCTAAAGGATCCTGTAGAGCCTTTAAAACAAAGCAATTTAGTTTTTCTAATACCCTGCAATGATTGTCAGGTCAAATACATGGGTCAACCTAGTAGAACAGGGGCAGTCAAACTAGCTGAACATAAAAACTTAGCAAAATCTAGATTGGTTGACCCGAATAAAATAAGAAATCTAGAGAATAGTTCAGCTATAGCACTACATGCAGTCACACACAACCATACAATAGGATGGGATAGGATGACAGTTTTAAAATCTAATGTCACAGGGTATAGGGAGAGATTGATAACAGAGGCTTTGTTTATCGAATCAACTGCAAATACATGTAATAGGAATGATTCATCACCTGTCCCCGATATATGGAAAATTCTACTACCCATACGACAAATAGGAGAGAACAAAGAAAACTATAAAACTCAAGTGTCAAAGTCGTGTGATCACAATTGATATGATTATGAACAATACATTTTGTTCGAAACGTCATCCAGTAAACAATACTGTTTCACTGTGTGATATACCAAACAAACAAACTAATATGGAATTACTTACTACCACAGAACCACTGTGACTGACATTTCAAAGTTCAAACTTTAAAACCTTTTGTTCTCCTTGAAACGCTGAGTGATAACATGCGCTAGGACTTTGAGTGGAACCTGAATAGGAAATGACTAGTTTAATGACCAAGGGCAACATGAAGGAGATTGTGTGAGGAGTAGATGAGAGATGGTGGGTAGTCGTGGAACCAGCTGAAGAGGAATGCGGAAGACAAAGTGAATAAGACATGTACTCGTGGCGCCGTATGTTCCAGCGGTAACCCTAGGGAATAATAATAACAATAATAATAGTAATGTCAAATCTTTAAATATTCCCATTTTCAATAATAGAACAACACATATAAGCGAACAATATCGCTGTTGTTTTCAATTAGATCTTCTTCAGGCTTTACTCTAATTTACATAGAGTTACATATAAAATTTTTAACCAATGACGGTGATTCTGGGAACCAAATAATAATACTAATAATAATGTGGTAAATGTTTTGAACGTCATTAATAACGATGATTATAATAATAACAAAATATTGATAATAAGGTTTAGGGAGGTGATAAGAATAACAAAGATAGTATATGTATATAAGTGTATATGTAGACAATTCAATAAATAAGTAAATTAGGTCAAATTTTGAAAGTGACATATCACTAAAGTTGGGAGAAGCGGACAAATAATCACAGTTTAAACAAATATCATAAAACAGTTTGAACAAATTTGGGGATTCAGTATATGATATTCACATAAAGCAATAAGAAGGAAGACGTAATTTGTCTGAATCGTGTTATGTATGCATTTGCGCGCACAACACATTTCGAACAGTCTGATCACACTCCATGGACTTGTCATAGGAATGTTTATATATGAAATTAATAAAGAGTTAAGAGGTGAGAAAATATACTAATTAGGTCAAGTTAAAAGGACATATTGAAGGTCGAAATAACAATGAAGACCACTAAACCAAATAACAGAGGTAATAGTATATCTGCTATGTTATCAGAGCAAAATTTACCAAGTAAAGTTTAGTGTGATGACGAATTGTTTTTGAACGCACAGACGTGGTTTAAACTTTCTAATTGCTAGTTAAGGCTTCCACAAACTTTAGGATACGCCCCAAACACGTTTCATAGATAGGTTTAAAAGATCTGTTAACGTAAATTTTATGTCCTGTCTCCTCTGTAATATATTTTGCAATCGAGGAGCTAGGTTTCCTTTTCTCACCATTAATGGGTTCTGAGAATTCTATTTGCTTCTGGAGCCATTTAGGAATATGCTCTGAAGCCCTTACTTGCAGAGATCGATGAGTCCTCCCTATGTATGTGTGTCCACACGTACATTCAAATTGGATGTGACATCATTTTTTGCATATTCAAAGGGCTTAGATGGATGGATATATCGCCTTCACATTCTCAGTTATTATGATATTAGCTAAATAGAAAGCCTTTTTAATATATGTGTAAAACTTGGGCACTGTGGTAGTAAGTAATTCCATATTAGTTTGTTTGTTTGGTATATCACACAGTGAAACAGTATTGTTTACTGGATGACGTTTCGAACAAAATGTATTGTTCATAATCATATCAATTGTGATCACACGACTTTGACACTTGAGTTTTATAGTTTTCTTTGTTCTCTCCTATTTGTCGTATGGGTAGTAGAATTTTCCATATATCGGGGACAGGTGATGAATCATTCCTATTACATGTATTTGCAGTTGATTCGATAAACAAAGCCTCTGTTATCAATCTCTCCCTATACCCTGTGACATTAGATTTTAAAACTGTCATCCTATCCCATCCTATTGTATGGTTGTGTGTGACTGCATGTAGTGCTATAGCTGAACTATTCTCTAGATTTCTTATTTTATTCGGGTCAACCAATCTAGATTTTGCTAAGTTTTTATGTTCAGCTAGTTTGACTGCCCCTGTTCTACTAGGTTGACCCATGTATTTGACCTGACAATCATTGCAGGGTATTAGAAAAACTAAATTGCTTTGTTTTAAAGGCTCTACAGGATCCTTTAGCCGACAAAGCTTGTTTCTAATTGAGTTTGTGGGTTTGAATGCCGTTTTTATTCCTGCCTTGTTGAGAATTCTGCGTAAGGCTTCCGAGGTTCCTTCTTTGTATGGAATTACTACTGATTATTTAGACTCTTTATTGTTGGTGTCGTCATCAATATTATAATTATTGTCACTATTATCATTATCATTATTATTGTTATTATCACTATCGCTATTATCATTATTTATTTTATTTTTACATTTCCTTACATATTTCTTGACTAATTTATCCGGGTAATTATTAAGTTTCAAGGCTTCTTTTATATGTATCAGTTCTTGGTTTAGATTTTCTTTGGTACTACTTAGTTTTCGTGCTCTGTCATCTAAACATTTTACCAATCCTACTTTTACTGACATAGGATGGGATGATTGGAAGTCCAAATATCTGTTTGAGTGTGTGGGTTTCCTGTAAACACTAGTGTTTAACTTCCCATCTTCTTTCCTCTTTACGTTGCAATCTAACATTGGGAGCTCCCCTTTTAGTGACTTTCCAATTCATAAGTGAATTGAATTGCTTCAACCTTCGAGTTTATGTGTTCGAAAAACCTATCTATATCTTGTGTTCTAAGTACAGTGAATGTGTCATCTACGTACCTCCAACATACTTTTGGGATGGGGGTGAACGTTTCAATCGCTATGCTTTCCCACTTATTCATGAATATATCTGCTACCACTGGGGATATTGGTGATCCCATGGCAACTCCCTCAGTTTGTTTGTATATTTTCCCTTGGAATTTAAATACTGTGGAAGTCAGGCATAGCTGTACTCCCAGCATTATGTCCTCAAGTGGCACTTTTGTCCTAAGTTCGAGGTCTTAGTCAGAAATGAGTTCGTTTCTGACTGCCTCTATAGCCATATTTATTGGTATACGTGTGTATAAACTGACAATATCAAAACCAACCATCTTTTCTTCATTATCTAATTTTAAATTATCTAATCTACGTTTTAGTTCAGAAGAATTAGTTAGTCTAGATTTCGAGTGGATTTTTAAAGGATTTAATACCATGGCTAAATATTTAGATAATTCATAAGTAGGTGAATTTCTAAAATCAACTATAGGCCTAATAGGGTATCCTGACTTATGAACTTTAACAACACCATACATCCTTCTGGGGTTATTAATTTTGGGCATTAAATTAAACCACTTAGACTCACCTAGAAACGCCTTCATTCGGCGTATAAGATCCGCTGTGGATTTCTTAACTTTATTCATAACTGTATCCATTGGTTTATTAATTTCCTCATATGGTCCTGTTTGTATGTGAGTATTTACCTTGTCCAAGTAGTCTGATTTGTCTAATACTACTGTTGCATTTCCTTTGTCTGACTTTGTGATAACTATATCCTTGTTATCCTTAAGGTGTTTCAGGGCTTCTATCTCTTGTTTTGTCAGGTTAGGCTTTCCACATTTTTGTCGTTTTAATGTTAGTGCACATTGTGCCCGTACTTCATCAGCCGTAGTTTTGTCTATCCCACTTAGCGCTATTTCTATTTTAGGGATGACATCCTCAGGTTTCAGCTTGTCTACAGATACATTGAAATTTAGTCCCTTTTCTAATACACTTATTTCCGTAGGACTTAATGTATGTGTTGAGAGATTGATAACCCACTTTGATTTATTGAGTGCCGTTGACTTTGGATTGTTGACTTCATCATTCTGAGATGAAGATTTCTCTTCCAATAATTTGTTGAACTTTTTGATTTGACTATTTTTTGACTTTTTGAAAGTTGCTGATTTTGCAGTGCTGGAGGACTGTGTTATAAGATCATAATCTGTACTGGTAACTATTCCTTTTATCTTTTGTTTTAATTGCTCAATTTCAGATCTGATATGTTGCAACATTTTTACGATTCTGTGGATTTCTTCTTTCAGAAAGCCTTTTTAGCAGCAGCGTTCAATCTTTGTCTAGTTATCAAGCTGCTATGATCCCACATCTAAGGTAACTTAATGTACACGACTTCCTTAGGGGCGAGTTCTAGAGTGGGACTTGGTGTTCTAACTACTATATATCTCCTCATGAAGTCGACGGCTTGATGGATCAATAAAAAGATCTATTTATAGAAAACCTACCTGGACAGCACAGTATCTGAATTACCACAGTTTCTGCCCTGTTCGGTAAAAAAGAGCCTTAGACACCTACGTGCCTCTTCAGTGGAATCCGACGAATATGCCCTGAAGACACACTTGATGAAGAGGAAAGAAAAATGACACAGACTCTCGCTGGTAACTGTTATTCACACAAGTTTATTAGGAGATACAAAGTAGTAAGTGGAACACCGGGATCCACTCCACAACTTGCCACTAAGAAAGACGCGTACACCAAGGAGCTTGGTAGCTTAACAAAGATTGAACGCTGCTGTTAAAAAGACCTTTTATGCAGGTAATATCATAATAATTGAGAATGCGAAGCCAAGATGTCCGTCTAGGCCGCTTGAACATGCGAAAAATGATGTCACATCCCACTGTATTTACCAATTTGAATGTACGTGTGGACACACATACATAGGGAGGACTCATCGATCTCTGCAAGTAAGGGCTTCAGAGCATATTCCTAAATGGCTCCAGAAGCAAATAGAATTCTCAGAACCCATTAATGGTGAGAAAAGGAAACCTAGCTCCTCGATTGCAAAATATATTACAGAGGAGACAGGACATAAAATTTACGTTAACAGATCTTTTAAACCTATCTATGAAACGTGTTTGGGGCGTATCCTAAAGTTTGTGGAAGCCTTAACTAGCAATTAGAAAGTTTAAACCACGTCTGTGCGTTCAAAAACAATTCGTCATCACACTAAACTTTACTTGGTAAATTTTGCTCTGATAACATAGCAGATATACTATTACCTCTGTTATTTGGTTTGGTGGTCTTCATTGTTATTTCGACCTTCAATATGTCCTTTTCAATTGACCTAAATTTATTTTCTCACCCCTTAACTCTTTATTCATTTAATATATGTCCCTATGACAAGTCCGTTGAGTGTGATCAGATTGTTCGAAATATGTTGTGCGCGCAAATACACATTACACGATTCAAACAAATTACGTCTTCCTTCTTATTGCTTTATCTGAATATCATATACCCAATACCCAAATTTTTTTCAAACTGTTTTATGATATTTATTTAAACTCTGATTATCTGTCCACTTCTCCCACCTTTAGTATTACGTAGCCATTAAGATTTGAACTAATTCATTTATTGAATTGTTTACATATACACATATTACTACCTTTGTTATTCTTGTCGCCACCTGCATAAACCTTATTATCATTATTATCATCGTTATTCACTATGTTCAAAACATTTACCATATTATTATTATTATTATTTGATCCACAAAATCACCGTCACTGGTTAAATTTTTTATATATAAATCTATGTAAATTAGAGTAAAGCTTGAAGAAGATCTAATTAAAAACAACAACAATGTTCGTTTATATTTCTTGTTCTAATATTAATAATTGGAATATTTAAAGATTTGATATTACTATCATTATTATTATTATTATTCCCTAGGGTTACCACTGGAACATACGGCGGCAGGAGTACATAGCTTATTCCCTCCATTCTGTTCAACCCTCTTCAGCAGGTTCTACGACTACCCACCACCTCTCATCTACTCCTCACACGATCTCCTCTATGTTACCCTCGAACATTAAACTAATCATTCCGCATTTGGGTTCCACTCAAAGTCTTAGCGCATGTTATCACTCAGCGTTTCAAGCAGAAAATAAAGTCTTAAGGTTTGAGCTTTGAAATGCCAGTCACAGTGGTTCTGTCCTCTTTTACGGGATGGGTCTACTAGCCTCATCCCCCCCCCTACCTTCGCTCTTTACTCGGTTTACTACCGGTTAAATGAGGTTTAGGAGTACCTCGCCTCGGAGTCGAACCTTGGACCACATGTGCGGTTTTGACTAGTATTCAATCGCTGAACCACAGGCACACAATCAAAATAATGTCAAGCATTCATCTAACTGATTCTTTCAATGAGTTAGATGATCCTTCTCTTGCATATCCAGTGATTAACCTTAACACTGAAAAATATTTATCTGAAAGTAAAATTTGAAACTTACTCATCATGCGGGCATCCTATTGTTGTTGTTCTTTCAGTATTCAATTTATTGATTTGATCTGATAACCATTGTTTACGTTTCCGTGACACAGAATCACGTAAAGTCTCAAGAGCTTGACCTATCTAAGATTAAAAAAAACAGATAAATAGTATCCAATCACTTTTGTAAATATAATTAAAATTTATTGCCATCTATTAAGTAATAAAGTAAATAGAAGTACCGAACCTTTTCATGTGGTTGTGTTCTCTGAGCTAGGCGGATGGTTTATTTGCGAAACTTTCATTATTGACCTACTACTAGGCAACATCTTCAGAGCATACTTCATTTCAATTTGAATTGAAGTGGGCACTTTTTAGATTTCTCCGCGAGTTCATTAGTCATCTCTCCTGGTGACCACCTTGAATGTGACTCTTTGGTTGTGTGTGTGTGTGTGTGTTTTCACACCCTCTAGGCTACTTGTATTGGAACTGATTGTTTCCTTGACTTGAGCTTTGACCCTAAGTGTGTGAGGTTTCATTCTTATCAATTAATAAATTTTATCTATCTCTGTGTGTCTATTAATTGACGATTTACTAGAATACCAGGCAGACTTCTAAAAATTCTCTGGCTAGCATTCTTAGTGTTTCATCCGTCTAATATTTGAACGTTGGTTGTCCCAGTCAAAATGATGTCCGTGGTTGTCTGTATGTAGTGATATGAGGGAGGGAGTGAATGTCATGTCTTTTGACGGCTAGCTTATGTTCATGGATACCTAGAAGAAGGGGACGTCCACTTTGGCCACTTTGACGTACAGAATCTTAGAAACATCATTCACACTACAATGTGTACTACTGAAATGAGACTGTAAGTAGTTTGGTGGTGGTGGATTAAGTTTCAGTTGGAAGAAATGGAAACTGCTGACGGGTAGTATAGAAACTATGATGTGAGAAGAAAAGAAGCAGAATGCTGCGAATATACCTGTTGCGAATTAAAGTTTCGATGTGAAGTTTTTCCTATATTTTACAAGCATTATTTGCCATTTCACTGAACAAACGAGACTGCCACCAAATACCACCATGTTCTGCTGTTACAACTTAGTAAAATATGTTTGTCGAATAGAATGATTGCCTAACGGTGAATCCTATAACGATATTCAAGGCACTATTTTGGAGTATCTAGATCCCTTTTAGCTTTCTTAAAAATATATCAAGTATGCACCGTTTCTAATCTTTAGGAGATAAATAAATAAATACACAAGATTGTAGGATAGACGTTTCATCTTATTCGGGACTCATCAGTTGTACGCATCCCACTAAGACTGTAATGCGGCATCCATATTTGCATTTAGCAGAATAAAGCTGCTTAATACGGTCAGACAGACTAACGAAAAGTGTTAAACGAATCAATAATTTTAAATAAGGCATTAAGAAGAGAAATATCGCTAGATGACATCATTTCGTAGTTTCTTTTCATGATGGCTTTATAATTGGTATGGTTTTCAAGAGTTAGTAACTGGCTGCAGGATAAAGTTGCCCGGAGTACTAGTGAGAAGTCATGACCAGTGAGGTTTACTCAGTCGACGGTGAGGACAAATACTCGCCCCGGATAAAACTGGCTGTTGGTGGTCGTGCTGAAATCGCCAATTGGTAGAAGTTAGAATTCATGGACTGTCCATTAAGTTGGGTGCCAGTGTCTGAATGGTCTATAAGCTTGTCTTGTAACCGGAAGGTCCAGGGTTCGAACCCTAGCGGTGGGTGCGTTCAGCCCGACGAGTCCCAAACTAGGATAAAATATCTGTTGAGCACTTCCTGGTGGTTTTCAATGGTTCTCTAATCAATATCAATCTATGATCAAACTTGAAGTCAGTATATTTCACAATCATAAAATAAAATATATATCACAATTACTCAATTACACAAAATAAAAGTACATACAAATAACTGGTCATATTTTACTAAGTCAGGTTGTCCATGGTAAGCAAATATTGACGTCTATTCTTTCTCAGGACATATAGTTTGGGATGCATGTAATTAATCTCCAAGATGCTTCCATTACGTTTATTATTCCCTTGCGTTCCGAGTGGAACATTGGGCTGACTTCAACAACATATCTGAACTTTCTTCTCTTTTCTGCGGTCCTCTTCAGCTGGTCCACGGTTGGCCAGACGCTCTCGTCTCTTCCTCACCACACGATCTCCTACATGTCACCCTAGCACTAACGACCCATTCGTTGCTTCGCATTTGGATTCCACCCGAGTAATGGCCTGCATTGCGGGCGATATCATTCGACGGCCTCCTCGACGTATGCTCTGTCCATATCCTCTTTCTCCTACATATTTGTTGCTCATTCTTTCTGGGCTGCCATTTCATCTTCAGTATAGAGCCAGCCAGCGAAGTTGGCAGCTAATGATGAAAGTCTGCAGCTGACTGTTGGAAATCCTTTTCGTGACTCACGTGCAGTGCAAGTTTCTGACCCGTATAGACGAAACGACTTCAAATTGGTGCTGAAAATGCGAATCTTATTGTTTATGCTGTGTGCGGAAGACTTCCAAACTGGTTTCAGGTTGACGAAGGCGTATCTTACCTTTCCGATTCTGACTTTGATATCTTCGACCGTTCCGATAGCCGGTAGTTGAAACGATGTTTTCCAGATAAGTGAAGGAGACAACCTCTGTTAAATCTCTCCCGTTGATGGTGCCTGGTGCTGGCTTTTGTTGCTGTTGATTGTTTATTTTCATCACCTCCGTCTTCTCTGTATCCACCTGAAGTCCTGTTTTCACTGCCTGCTTCTTCAGCCAGTTTGTTGGTTTTCGCTTGCAAATCTTCTAGTTTGTGTGACATTAGACATATACCATCTGCGAAATCCAGATCTTCTAGAATCTTCTTATCGGTCGTCCAGCGTATTCCTGTCTCTTTGCTCCCAAGCACAGTCTGACGCATAATCCATTACCTTTAAGTAACTCTGAATTAAAGTTATGTGAAGTAATTGTGAAGCAGTCATTAATATTGATTTTGTGACTAGATACTAATTAATGTTTTGTAGTGAATGATGCCGGGCTTCTATTCAGACTAAGTACATTCGGGTTTTGTCCATGACTTAACAACCACGATGTTGGAATATTCAATTGGTTCTACTTATATGTGTCACCTCAACTGCAAGTGTACTTGTAGATTCAGTATGAAGTAGACAGTTCATAGAATTTCATGCCTTTAATCGTAGGCACAAGAATTGTTAACTTTCGAGGTGTAACGAAAAATAGTGCGGCATAGAATGCACGCTAGATAGGTAACAGAAGCTGTTTCGTCATCTGTTCAGTACTCTCAGGTTTTCCAATGGTTCTCTAACTGATATCAGCTCATGATGAAATCCTTCAACCAATGAAACTGATTCCCTACAAAAACCAATGCTTGAAAGTTAAAAGAAACCTTTTAGCTGTCAACTGTATGATTCAACCACCTTTGAATGGTAGCTTTCTTTGATACGTAAACATAAAAGATAGCCCAGGGGTATTGTGGATTATGTTTTGGCGTTTGAAACGGTGGATACTCACTGGGGAGCAACTACATCAAGCCGAAGACTTACAAATTAGATTAAACCTGCGTCTTGGACTCTACTGCCAGACAATATCACACAAGCAGCTTCGAGTTCTTACTCCTGATAATATCTAGGTGTTCATGCAAGGAGACCAGATACCAATATGAAGCTGATTACTGCAGTCAGAAACTTGACCTGCCACGAAAAAGAATTCCAGCAGGTTAGTGCAAACTTTCATCAACAGTTGCCTTCGCTCCATACTCAAGATCAAATGGCCAATCGGCCAGAAAGAATAAGCAACAAGAAATTCTGGTGGGGAAAAATCCAACAGACCAGAGCCGATTGCTCAACAAATATGTGGGAGAAAGTGGAGATGGATCGGGCATACATTGAGGAGGCCGTCGAATGATATCACGCGCCAAGCAGGACATTGTTCAAGTGGAATCCCAATGGGAAGCGACGAGCTGATTGTCAATGCGAGGGTGAAATAGAGGAGATGAGAGGGTTTGGTCAATCATAGACCCAGCTGAAGAGGACGGCAGAAAACAGAAGAAAGCGGAGATTTGTTGTTCAAGCCAGCCCTATGTTCCACTTGGAACGCAGTCAGACCACAAAGATGAATAAGTAAATAGACGTGAACTCGACTAAAAGATCTAGAGTCGATTCAAACGAATCCATCTCAATTCTTCTAAAAACAAAATTCAACGTGTACTGCAAACGATTAACATATATGAATTCAAATTAAGCTTCACATTAAGCTAAGGGAGACAGAAGTAGCTGAAAATCCACGGAATAACTAAAAGGTCAAATATTCAATGATTAATCATGACGATGATGATAATGATGAGCATCGTTTATGAGTCGAAAGACCTTTTAGCATTGATTCGCTAAAATTACATAATTCTGTTGTTATAAGATTTTTATTTATTATTGTTCCTTTGGGGTTCCTAGTGGAGCATAGGGCTTCAACTGCACGTCTCCACTTGCTTCTGTCTTGTGCTGTACTTTTCACCTGCATCCATGTTAGTCCATACTGTTTCAACTCCTCTTCACACGATTTCCTCCATGTCACCCTTGCACTGATGTCCCACTCGCCGCTTCCCTTTCGGGTTCCACTCGAGCGATGGCCTGACGCGCGATGTCACTCAACGGCCTCCTCAGCCAGTGAGTGTCCAATCCATCTCCACTTTCTCCTGCATATTTGTTGAGCGATTGGTTCTTGTTTTGTTTGTTCCCATAGTTTCTTGTTGGTTCTTGTTTTTTCCGGCCATCTGATCTTCAGTATAGAGCCAGCGAAGACAGTTGTTGATAAAGGTATGCAACAGGCTGTTGAAAATATTCTTTGTGAACTGCCAAGTTTCTGATCCGTAAAGCAGAACTGACTTCACGTTTGTATTGAAAATCCGAATTTTGTTGTTAATGCTGAGTGACGAAGATTTCCAGATTGATTTCAGGTTGATGAATGTGTTTCTCGCCTTCCCGATTCTCGATTTGACATCGTCGTCCGTTCCTCCTGTAGTTGAGACAATGCTCCCTAGATAAATGAATGAAGTAACCTCTTTCAAATCCCTCCCGTTGATGGTGATTGGCTCTGTATGTTGCTGCTGCTGTTGTTGTTGTTGGTTGGTTGGTTATTTTCATAACCTCTGTCTTGTCTATGTTCACCTGCAGTCCTGTCTTCACCAGCTGCTTCTTCGACCAGTTTGTCGGTTTTCGCTTGTAAGTCTTCGATTTTGTGTGACATCAAACATAAATCATCTGCGAAATCCAGGTCTTCTAGGTTCCTCACGTCGGTCCAGGATATCCCTGTGTTCTTGTTTCCCACTGTCTGACACATAATCCAGTCGACCACAATTAGGAATATGATTGGTGATAATGAGCACCCTTGTCTGACTCCTGTGTTTACTCCAAACGCCTCGCTGAGTTTTCCGTTGTGGGTCACTTGACATGTGCCGTTGTTGTACAGCTGTTGAATAAGGTTGATGAATATTTGGGGTACTCCGTAGTACTTGAGTAGTTTCCAAATTACTTCGCGGTCAACGCTGTCGAAGGCCTTCTCAAAGTCTATGAAGTTGAGGTAGAGGTTTGATTGCCATTCCATGCTTTGTTCGATGATGATGCGCAGAGTTGCAATTTGGTCAGAACATGATTTGCCTTTCATGAACCCAGCTTGTTCTGGTTGGAGTTCTGCATCCAGTTGTTATCAGATAGTTGAAGGCAATCGGCCACAGGAAGCCTTGCACTCTTGACACAGGTTTCATGCTAGTAGGCACTCATTAGTCAGCAAGATGTATCTGCAACCCAGAAGGAATTGATGTCTCCTCTGATATTCGAACCTGTGTTACCCAGTAGTGAAGTCAGAGACGTTACCACTGACCTATTCGGGCACTTTGTAGATCTCCTGTAGGACTGTACTGGGGACTTTAATTGGACACTATTTAGTAAAAAGTGCAATATGTGTCTAGTCATTTGATCAGTGCAGATTCAATTCTGTCAGTCAACTTTGCAACGTGGCCATCAATCTAGGTGGGATATCATCGCGTTCTACTCTAAATTGAGGTTAAATGTTTGGTGGTAATCGTCAGGGTCCCCTACTTGCCTTCACCAATGTAGGTGACCACAACTCACAGTCATTGCAAGTTGTTTTGTAAATTATATCATTTTGTTTAATTAGGTCAACCGGCAGGGTCCTTTAACCTACACAGCTTCTCCTACCTAAGTGAGTTTATAGGTGTGAATGCCACCACTATGATTCCTCTTCTATTTAGAATCCTACGTAGGGCCTCAGGTGTCCCTTCTTTATATGGTATAACTGTAGATGCTCTTTATTTTCTCTTATGTCGGAACATAAGAATTTAGCAAAAGTAAGAATGGTTGACCCCGAGAAGATGAGTAAATTAGAAAAAAGCTCCCCGATCGCACTGCATGCATTAACACACAACCACACTATAGAGTGGGTGAGAGAGGGTTAAAATTCTAAGAAGTAATATAGGTAGGTGGAGAGATCGATTACTGAATCCTGGTTCATCCAGTCTACACCCAACACAACACATGCAACAGAAATGACTCAATGCAAATACCAGAGATATGGAAGATATTATTACCACCAGTCAGTCAAATCAGAGGAGGATAATAAATAATCTTAAAATTCTATTTCAATTCAATTCACCTACATCATAACATTCTAACAAGTTACTTATTTTGACTATAAAAACACTCGTCTTATTTCCCATCTGATTGTATTTCATTTATAACACTCATATTATTATTTCTGAATGTACATTATCCCATATTGATTTTTATTCAATCAAATGTCTAATCATCAATTTCACTCATGTATATAAATGAAGTAAGAAGTTGTGTGAGTGAGTGACTTGATATGATTATGAGCAGAAATAATAAACTGTGTTCGAAAGGTGGTCATCAGTTAATATTACTGTATAACAAACAACACTGTGTGATTTATCAAAATAAAATCTTATCCATAATGGAGTTATACTCTACCACCACAGTGCCCAAGATTTACCCTTATATCAAGAATTCTAATCAGTCTTTTGAAATTTTTCTTCAAAACGGATATTTTTAATCAATTCAAACTCAATTTTAAGGGGATTTTTCACCATTTCTTTCAATAAATGTATATATGTACTATCACCAATGATTTTCTTGATTGCAGTAGACTGGATAATGCGACAAATAGCGGGCAATGAGGAAGCAGGCATAAAATGGACTCACACAAAATACTTGGAGGATCTGGACTTCACCGATGATATATATCTGATTACCCACAAACTGGAAGATATGCAAGCGAAAAGCAACAAGTTGGCAGAAGAAGCATCCATTGAAGAAAGGACTTCAGGTGAACATAGAGAAAACAGAGGTGATGATGAAGATTCCTGGCCAACACCACCAACAGCAACAACAACAACTGACAACAATCAGCATAAATGGGAGGAACCTGAAACAAACAACTTCCTTCACTTACCTACCTGGGAAGAATCGTTTCAACTACAGGCGGAACTGACGAGGATATCAAAGCAAGAATCGGAAAAGCAAGACAAGCTTTCACTACTCTCAAGTCTGTGTGGAGGTCAACAGAACTCAGCATCAAAAATAAGATCCGAATTTTCAACTCCAATGTGAAGTCAGTGCTACTCACTATACGGATCAGAGACTTGCACTGCGCGTCATAAAGAGCATCTCAAACAAACTACAGACCTTCATTAACAGTTGTCTTCGCTCAATTCTCAAGATCAGATGGCCGGCCAGAAAAGATCAGCAACAGAGATCTCTGGCAATGAGCGAACCAACCCAGCAGGAACCGATTGTGAAACAAATAGGCAGGAAGAAATGGAGATGGATTGGCCATACTCTGAGGAAACCATCAAGTGACATCACTAGACAAGCCATTGCTCGAGTGGAACCCGACTGAATGGGAAGCGGCGAGTTGGTCGTCAGAGCGTGGGTGACTTGGAGGAGGTCATGTGAAGAGGAGATGAAAGCATGTGAGCAGACTTGGAGCCAGGTGAAGACTCTAGCAGAGAACCGAACGCTATGGATACGTGTGCGGCTGGAGCCCTATGTTCCTCTAGGAATTAAAGGAAACAATAATAATATAATAATAATATATAATAAACAACTTATCATACCTCATTGTCATTGTCTTGATTCAACCAGTTTGTTGAATAACGATTGATCTTATTGGCATTTACTGACTTTTTTCTCTTATGGATTTTATCATGGTTTATTGTCACCCCGTTAACTTTTCTAGTATATGGAAGAGTTTCAGGGATTATCTGACAGTCAGAGCAATACTGTTGATTTTGTTTATTCATATATCGACGAACAGTATCACAGAAATCAGATTTTCTATTCTTTAAAGCTGCTTTTTGTTCTTCTGAAATACGAAAGTATGAACCAGTATCCATCATCGCATGATGATGATGAATATCACGGGAATCTGTTCCATGGGAAGGAGTGGAATAAATGTGAATACTTCTCGGTATTGTTGTTGCTGTTGTTGTTGCGGCGGCTGCTGTTGGTGTTGATTTTGTTCTATGTAATAGTAAATAATCAGTAGGATTCCCATAATCCAGTGAATATGATCTCTTGAAGTCTTTGAACGAAAAGATGCGTTTATTGAATGAAAAAAAGTGAGAATATTCATGGAATAATCATCTTTAAAGTTTATTATCATACAAGGCGTAACTGAACTCAGTCACATTCAGTGTACTGATGAAGACTCCCAAATTGAGACGAAACAGTTGTCTGACAGTAGTCCCTGTCTGGTGGTTTTCCAGTGGTTCTCTAACAGATGTCAGCTCATGATGAAATCCTCCAACCAATAAAACAAAATTCCCTAAAAACCAATACTCGAATATCAATGAGATGCTCATTAGCGATTGGCCCTATTCAGGTAGGTAGTTATCTGGAGTTCTAGTGAGAAGTCGTGACCAGTAGGGTGCAGCAGGCCGGGTGTGGGGACAAATACTCGCCACAGATGACATTCGCTAGTGGTCGCGCTATGTCATGAATTGGTAAAAGTTAGAATCCATGGTCTGGCCATTGGATTGGAACTCATTGGTTAAATGGCCTACGAACTCGGTTGCCTTGTAACCAGCAGGTCCTGGGTTTAAACCCTGGTGGTGGATGCGCGCTGATGAAGAGCATGAGACTAGGCTGACAAAAGAGCTGTTTAGTACTCCCACGTGGTTTCCACTGCTTCTCTAATAATGCATGTTGGCTGGCTTGCAGGCAATATCTATTCCAATAAAGTTTTAGCAGTCTTGGAGGGATTTTAAAGATATTTTTTCTGGCTTTTCATTAGATAATTTTTATTCTGTCTATTGTCCTGAGGTTAGACAAATTTTGATCAAGGTTCAGAGATATCCATTCTTTGGTGGAAGACTGTCTTAAGATATGTCTCTCCCAGTATGAGTTTAAAAACTTGAGAATATATTTACAGTTGATGTTCAAGTATTGGTTTGTAGGGATTTGATTGATTGATTGATTATAGGATTTCATCATGAGCTGACATTGGTTAGAGAACCATTAGAAGCCACAAGGTAGGGAATACTGCCAGATAGCTCTTTTGTCAGCCTAGTCTCATACTCTTCATCAGCGCGCATCCACCACCAGGGTTTAAATCCAGGACCTGCTGGTTACAAGGCAACCGAGTTCGTAGGCCATTTAACCAATGAGTTCCAATCCAATGGCCAGACCATGGATTCTAACTTTTACCAATTCATGACATAGCGCGACCACTAGCGAATGTCATCTGTGGCGAGTATTTGTCCCCACACCCGGCCTGCTGCACTCTACTGGTCACAAGATCACACTGGAACACTAGGTAACTACCTACCTGAATAGGGTCAATCCCTAGTGAGCATCTCATTGATTTTCAATTATTAGTTTAACTGATTAAAAATGCCCATTAAATTTTTTCAAAAGAATGAACAAAGTGTACTCTTTTCGATAAATTCATCATCAGGCTCTACAATTATATATACATTATAGTGAATGAATGAATTAGTCTTATGAACGACATTTTATTTATTTTTTTAATTTTGATTACAGCTTGATGCCACACCGTATTTTCAGTACAAGTATGGAATTTTCAGCATGGATATCGGTAGCCCAAATTTTGCTGGCCGACCATAGATGTCGAGTGTGCGTTGGCAGGGGATCGAACCCCGGACAATGTGCATGGTCGGCGAGAGTCCTAACCACTGTGCCACCGACGTACAAGTAAGGGCGGCCTATTACTCCGCCAGCCACAGGCAGGATAAATTTGATTTTTTATGTTTAAATAACATCAAATCAATAATATTGATAGATTACAGCTGAACAGCATCAACATAAAATAAGCTGAATGTCAGAAAAATTATGAAAGATAATAGTACAAATTCATTAGTTAATAGTTTCTACTGAGGGCTATGGCAGTAGTAGGGTCTGAACTTGTTTCTTTTGAACACAGAGCACTGGTTGTTTGAGGCGAATTGCAATAGCCTCTGGTGTTCGGAGCATGTGGTGCTTCGACGATTTTGGTAATTTGTTAGGCACCCAGTATATTATAGAGAAGGATTCTTCTATGCTGGCTTTGTGACCGGTTTGCACCTGATGGTCTAATATCGAGCTGTTAATAGTTTTAACTACACCTTTACTTAGCCATAGTGAGAGATGTTCCCAAGAGGGCACGAAAAATCAAGTTCCTAGAGCAACGGCCAACATAACTCGCTCCACAAGTGCAGTTGAATTGATGGATACAATTTGAAGTGGCTAGTCTAGCTACTTCATCTTTCAGTCGAGGTAGCACCATTGGTCGTGTAGAGAATAATACGTGTAGTTCGCCAGCATTAAAAGTTCTTTGAACTGATTTTCTTGATTTCCTCGTAATTATCTCACTTAGTATATCGCCCATGAATTGTAGTCGTATATATAACGTAAAGTCTACGAGCTCGCCTTGTAACCAGATGACCGTGTGTCCGAACCCCTGTGGTGGGTGCGTACTGTTGAAGGGTTAGTGCCAAACTAGGCTGGCTATCCAGTACTCCTTGCCTGGTGGTTTTCCCATGGTTCTCTAACCGATGTCAGCTCATGATGAAATCCTGTAACCAATCAGTCAAATCCCTACAAACCAATGCTTGAAAAATCAACCTACATTATGTCGGTTAAAATGATCCAACTATAAAAGAAGATAAAAGCAATATGATACACAAGAATTATCATTCATTAAGTGTGAAAGCAATTATATTTAGTCAGTGCAGACGTCTTCTACATCTTCGTAAACATGAACATAAATAAACTGGATGTCAAAACACAACACACAACATCCGTCTCCTTTATAGCATTGCATGCAGATAAATATGGACACAAATTTGACTGGGAAAGTGTAGAGAGGCTCCTTAGAGGCCTGATACTCAGACGAATCTATAAGCAGCATTAACCCAGGTAGACAAATTAGATTTGTGAGACAAGAAAATAGGAGTCAAATTAATAAATGTGTATAACTTTGTTAGTATGTGATTCGATATGATTTTGTTTATTAAATATATAAAACACAAAATAATCGAGCAATGAATATTCCCTTCGATAATTTCCTCTTCTCGCTCTACGATTATATATGCTTATATGCATACAATATTCTGGAACAGTAGTCAATAACAATATTAGTGTTTTTTAAATAATATCGATTTGTAAAGTAAGATTACAATGGAATTACAGTTCATTAAAGATGCTTAAATTATTATAATAATAAAGATATAATAGCAAATAGAATGTCAACTGAAATTAGGGAAATTCCACAAAAATTCTGTATTATTCAAACCTGCATGGCCAAGGTAGTGATAATGTCTGAACTAACTTCTTTTGGACGCATAAATGAGGCTTCTTAATGTGGATCCCAACGGCCTCAGCAATATTTATCGAAAAGAATATTCTTTGATCGATTATTTTGTGTTTTATAGACGTCTGAATGAATATTTTTGCTATATTACATATATCATACCAAGGTTACTTACTACATGGTAACGTTTCAAACACACTCTTTTATTCACAGTTATGTCATCTGTAATTTTTATTATTATTATTATTACCTCCTGTAGTTCCTAGAGAAGCATAGGGCTTCAACCACACACGTCTCCATTGCATTCGGTTCTCTCCCAACATTTTCACTTGGATCAGTGTCTGCTCACATGGTTTCATCGCCTCTTCACATCACCTCCTCCACTGCATGTTACCCTCACACTGACGACCAACTCTCCGCTTCTCATTCGGGTTCCACTCGAGCAATGGTCTGCCGTGTGATGTCACTCGCTAGATGGTTTGTTTTCTCAGAGTATGACCTCCAATCCACCTATCTCCATTTATTTCTGCAAATTTGTTGCACAGTTGGTTCCTGTTGGGTTGGTTGGTTCGTTCATTGCCAGAGATTTCTTCCCTGTTACTGATCTTTTTTGGCCGGCCATCTGATCTTGAGTAGTATAGAGCAAAGACGGCTGTTGATGAAGGTCTGTAGTTTCTTCGAAGAGGCCTTCCTGATGCGGTGCCACGTCTCTGATCCTTGTAGCAGCACTGAAAATGCGGATCTTGTTTATCATGCTAAGTAGTGCTGTTGATCTCCACACAGACTTGAGAGTGATAAAAGCTTGCCTTGCTTTCCCGATCCTCGCTTCGCTGGTATCCTCATCAGTTCCATAAGCCTGTATTTAAAATGATGCTTCCCTAGTTGGAAGGTAAAGGAGGTTTTTTCTTTCAGATTCCTCCCATTTATGCTGATTGTTGCTTGTAACTATACCAATGAGAAACTTGGTTTTTATACTTTCCTTTCTGAAGCGAAAATAATACCATTACTTTTCCAACAGTGTGACGGTAACGCAAAGTGGGTTCAAATTCACTCCTATGGGTTCGGTTCTCTGTGTAAATCACTCCACTCACTGACATTACAACCGTTCAGCCAGCTAAAAGCCTCAGGAGAAGGCCTGACGACTAACCAGATTTTCCAAAGATTATGAAGACTTCTTGGAAGATCCATGTGATCTTGAAGTAATGTGGTGGCGCTACAAATATCTTCACAATAGCTCATCTTCATTTCATTTTAATGCCTGTGGAAGCAGATCAAAGGCCGAAGACATTCTGATAAAATTCAACTCATGCCACCTAAATCTCAATTTCACAGTAGAACACGAGGAAAACGATTCTATTAATTTCCTAGACGTTTTTCTGGCGAAAATGAATGATGGCACAATCGAAAGATCTATATTTAGAAAGTCTTCATGGACAGGACAGTACATGCATTTCAAGAGTTTTTTTCCAATCCAGCATAAAAAGAACTTATTCAGAACACTGTTCAATAGAGCACGAAAAATTTGTTCTGACAGTACTGTTGAGCATGAAATAAAATCCCTGAAGGATATCTTATCTAAGAATGGATACCCTGAGAAGTTCATTAATAAATACTCTAAAGAAAACACCCGCTGCAAAACAATCCAAACAGTTCCGAAGAAACCTGTCTATATAAGTTTGCCGTTCAAAGGAGATGATATACAGGAAGTAGTCAAACGAAGACTCGACAAAGCCATCAAGAGAACTTATTATGCTGCAAAACTTGTTTTCCTTAACACCACTAAGCGAGTGCTTCAACAATCTGGGAAAGACCAGTCGCCAATCCTCGACACTTCAAACTGCGTATATCAATTTGAGTGTGTTTGTGGAAGCAAATACACAGGTCATACAGAAAGGCGATTGTCTACTCGCATGATGGAGCATTTGCCAAAATGGTTGAAAACAGCTGAGTGCAAAGTGCCGAAATCCTCAATAACAAAGCATCTTGTGGATTACGGACATGATATCGACGCGGTCAAGTCATTCACTGTTATTGTCAGCAGACAAAGAAACAAGAAAATGCTTGCAATTGCAGAGGCTTGTGCGATTCGAGTTTATAAACCAGGTCTCTGTGTACAAAAGGAAATCGTCGTGACTCTGAATCTACCATGGTAATACGTTTTACTTATAATTCTACCTATTATTATTATTGTTCTCATTATTATTATTCTTGATTCCTTTAAAACTATCCTTTATCAGTAGGATTATCTTAACTCACTTCAACACTATTATTATTATTGTTATTATAACTATTACTATTGACATCCCTCCGGTTGCAGTTCTTGTTATATTCTCTAATGACTAATTGTTTATCTAAGTGATGTCATTGAAGCGTAATGCAATTCATCTTAATTTTGATCTCCCATATTCTCTCTCCCCTTATCTAATTGAGCATGACCTGGAAAAACATTCGCACCTGTCTTTTTGCATGACTAAATCAATGTAGTTTGTTTACTTATCAGTCCTATGTCTCCCAATGTAATTTCAAAAGTATATATCCCTGTATGTAGAGTATTCAGCTGACGAGTTCTACCGAAATTTGGTGAATTCATTAAATCTTGCTTTATTAACCTTTATTGCTTGTTTTATCTTCATTTCTGTCTGACATTTTCCTTCTCCTTGAGCGCTTCTCCCTACTTCCCCTATCCTAGATATATTTTTATTCTTCCCAACGTTACTCTTACATATTCACTTCCTCTCTTTACCCTACTATTCTTTCATCCCATCAACATTTTAAAACTCTCTTTTGAACTAGTCTCGAGGACTACCTGGTGGAATATCAATTTACAATCTTTGCAGCCTAACTATGCTAGTGAAAAAACAGTACACTTTCTCACCAAAATAAACTGACAACCTTTCACTGGCTCCAGTCATTTAGATTTCGGTTCATCCCATCCGATTTCAGTGAACACAGCAATGATGAAATGTTTAAGTGATAGGCAAGAACATTCAAATTATACCAAAGGAAATCTATGGAACATAAAAACAAGGTTTAACACCCAATAATTACCCTGATAAATTAATCAGGGGGTATATAGGAAATTTCAGT
>OX235272.1:123088600-123225070 GCA_944472155.2 Trichobilharzia szidati | reverse complement strand
CCAAATTTTTTCAAACTGTTTTGTGATATTTATTTAAACTCTGATTATCTGTCCACTTCACCTACCTTTAGTATTATGTAACTTTTAAGATTTGACCTAATTTGTTTATTTATTGAATTGTCTACATATACACATATTACTACCTTTGTTATTCTTATCGCCACCTGCATAAACCTTATTATCAATATTTTGTTATCATTATTATCATCGTTATTAATCTCGTTGAAAACATTAACCGTATTATTATTATTATTATTATTTGATCCACAAAATCACCGTCATTGGTTAAAAATTTTTTATATATAAATCTATGTAAATTAGAGTAAAGCCTGAAGAAGATCTAATTGAAAACAACAATATTGTTCGCTTATATGTCTTGTTCTAATATTAATAATGGGAAAATTTAAAGATTTGATATTTCTATTATTATTATTATTATTCCATAGGGTTACCATTCGAACATACGGCGCCACGATTACATGTCTTATTCACTCCGTCCTCTTCAACCCTCTTCAGCATGTTCTACGACTACCCACCACCTCCCATATACTCCTCACACAATCTCCTCCATGTTACCCTTGAACATTAAACTAATCATTCCTCATTCGGATTCCACTCAAATCCTAGCGCATGCTATCACTCAGCGTTTCAAGGAGAACATAAGGTTTTAAGGTATGAGCTTTGAAATATCAGTCGCCGTGGTTCTGTCCTCTTTTACGGGATGGGTCTACTAGCCTCATCCCCCCTACCTTCCCTCTTTACTCAGTTTACTACCCGTTAAACGAGGTTTAGGAGTACCTCACCTTGGAGTCGAACCTCGGACCAAATGTGCGGTTTTGGCGAGTATTCTATCGTTGAACCACGGGGGACACAATCAAAATAATGCCCATCATTCCCCTAACTAATTCTTTTGATGAGTTAGATAGTCCTTCTCTTTCATATCCACTGATTAACCTCAACATTGAAAATATTTTTCTGAAAGTAAAATTTGAGACTTACTCATCATGGGGGCATCCTATTGTTGTTGTTCTTTCAGTATTCAATTTATTGATTTGATCTGATAACCATTGTTTACGTTTCCTTGATACTGAATCACGTAAAGTCTCAAGAGCTTGACCTATCTAAGATAAAAAAAAAGATAAATAGCATCCAATCATTTTTGTAAATATCACTAAAATTTATTGTAATATATTAAGTAATAAGGTAAATAGAAGTACAGAACCTTTTCATGTGGTTGTGTTCTCTGAGCTAGCTCGCTCGCTGGTTTATTTGCAAAGCTTTCATTACTACCCTACTACTAGGCAACATCTTCAGCGCATACTCCACGAGTTCATTAGTCATCTCTCCTGGTGACCACCTTGAACGTGACTCTTTCGTTGTTTTGGTGTATTTTCACACCCTCCAGACTGCTACTTGTATTATTATTGGTGCTGATTGTTTCCTTCACCTGGAGTTTGACCCTTTGTGTGTGAGATTTCCTTCTTATCGGTTGGTAAATTTTGTCTATGTTGATGTGTCTATTGATTGACGATTCACTAGAATAGCAGGCTTCTAAATATTCTCTAGCATTCTCGGTGTTTCCTCTGTCTAATATTTGAACCTTGGTTGTCCCAGTCGAATTGACGTCCGTGGTTTTTCTGTATGCAAGGATATGAGGGAGGGAGTGGATATCATGTCTTCTGACGGCTGGTTTATGTTCGTGGATACGAAGACGAAGAGCAGGGACGTCCACTTTGGCCACTTTGACGAACAGAACCTTAGAAACATCATTCACACTACATTGTGTACTACTGACATGAGTTTGTAAGTAGTTTGTTGATGGTGGATTAATTTTCAGTTGGAAGAAATGGAAACTGCTGACAGGTAGTATAGAAACTATGATGTGAGAAGAAAAGAAGCAGAATGCTGCGAATATACCTGTTGCGAATTGAAGTTTCGATGTGAAGTTTTTCCTATATTTTACAAGCATTATTTGCCATTTCACCGAACAAACGAGATTGCCACCAAATACTACGATATTTTGCTGTTACAACTTAGTAAAATATGTTTGTCGAATAGAATGATTGCCTAACGGTGAATCCTATAACGATATTCAAGGCACTATTTCGGAGTATCTAGATCCCTTCTGACTTTCTCAAAATATATCAAGTATACACCGTTTCTAATCTTTAGGAGATAAATAAATAAATACACAAGATTGTAGGATAGACGTTTCATCTTATTCGGGACTCATCATTTGTACGCATCCCGCTGAGACTGTATTGCAGCATCCATATTTGCATTTATAAAACACAAAATAATCGAGCAAAGAATATTCATTTCGATAAATTCCTCTTCCAGGCTCTACAATGATATATATGCATGTTTATATACACAGAATATTTTAACTTAGTAGTTAATAACAGTATCGGCGTGTTTTTTAAATAATATTGATTTGTAAAGTATGGTCAATGCTATTGCAGTTCATTAAAAGTGCTTCTAGAGTTTTCTTATCGGTCGTCCTGCGTATTCTTGACTCCTCACCGCCAACAGTCTGATGCATAATCTATTAACTTTAATAACTCTGAATTACAGTTATGTGAAAGAATTGCGAAACAGTCATTATTATTGATTTTGTGACTAGATATTAATAAATGTTTCGTAGTGAATGATGTTGGGCTTCTATTCAGACTAAGTAATATTTAGGTTTTGTACATGACTTGACGAGAACTTAGGAACATGTTTGTTCCGAAGACGTTAGAGTATGCAGTTGCTCCTACTTACATATGTGTCACCTCAACTACAGGCGTACTTGTAGATACAGTGTGATGTAGACAGTCCATAGAATTTCATGCCTTTATATCGTAGGCACAGGAATTAAAAACTTACGAGTTGCAACGAAAAAGCATGCGGTGTAGAATGTGCACTTGACAGTTAACAGAAGCCTTTGAGCTGTCAGCTGTACAATTCAATCATCTTTGAATGGTAGTAGTTTAATAAAGATAGCTTTATTTGATACGGAAGCATAAAAGATAACCCGATAGTGTAGTGGATTACGTTTTTGGCGTTTGAAGCGGTGGATACTCACTGAGGAGCACTTACATCAAGCCAAAAATTTCAAATTAGATGAAAAGCACGTCTTGGATTCTGCTGGCAGACACTATTACACAATTAGCTTTGAGTTCTTACTCCTGGTAATATCTAGGCGTCCGTGCAAAGAGACCAGATACCAACATGAAGCTGGTCACTGCGGTAAGAAACTTGGCATGTTAGGAAAAGGATTTCCAACAGTCAGTTGCAGACTTTCATCAACAGCTGCCAACCTCGCTGGCTCCATACTGAAGGTCAAATGGCCAACCGGCCAAAGAGAATTAGCAACAAGAAACTCTGGCTGGGAAAAAACCAAATGGTGAGAGCCAATCGATTGACAAATATGTAGCAGAAAGTGGAGATGGATCGAGCATACATTGAGGAGGCCGTCAAATGACATCACGCGCAGCGTAGGCCATTGCTCAAGTGGAATCTTAATGGGAAGCGACGAGTTGGTTGTCAATGCGACGGTGACATGGAGGAGATCATGTGGTGAGGAAGAGATGAGAGAGGTTGGTCAATCGTGACCTCAGCTGAAGAGGACGGCAGAAAAGAGAAGAAAGTGGAGATGTGTTGTTGAAGTCAGCCATATGTTCCACTCGGAACGCAGTCAGACCACAAAGATGAATAAGTAAATAGATGTGAACTCGACAAAAAGATCTACAGTCAATTCGAACGAATCCATCTCAATTCTTCTAAAAACAAAATTCAACGTATACTGCAAACGAATAAAATATATGAATTCAAATTAAGCTTTGCAATCGAGAGAGAAGTAGCTGAAAATCCACAGAATCACTGAAAGGTCAAATATTCAATGATTAATGATGATGAAGATGATGATAATGATGAGCATCGTTTATGAGTCGAAAGACCTATTAGCATTGATTCGGTAAAATTTCATAATTCTGTTGTTATCAGATTTATTTTTCATTGTTCCCTTGGGTTCCTAGTGGAACATAGGGCTTCAACTGCACGTCTCCACTTCTTTCTATCTTCTACCGCACTTTTCACCTGCATCCATGTTAGTCCATACTGTTTCAACTCATCTTCACACGATCTCCTCCATGTCACCCTTGGACGTCCGACTCACCGCTTCCCTTCCGGGTTCTACCCGAGGGACTGACATACGATGTCGCCCAGTGGCCTCCTCAGCGAGTTTCCAATCCATCTCCACTTTCTCCTGCATATTTGTTGAGCGATTGGTTCTTGTTTTGTTTGTTCCCATAGTTTCTTGTTGGTGATTCTTTCCGGCCATCTGATCTTCAGTATAGAGCCAGCGAAGAGAGTTGTTGATAAAGGTCTGCAACAGGCTGTTGGAAATATTCTTTTTGACACACTGGCCAAGTTTCTGATCCATCCGTATAGAAGAACTGACTGACTTGACGTTTGTATTGAAAATCCGAATTTTGTTGTTGGTGCGGGCTGAGTGACGAAGATGTCCAGATTGGTTTCAGGTTGATGAATGTGTTTCTCGCCTTCCCGATTCTCGATTTGACATCCTCGTTCGTTCCTCGTGTAGTTGAGACAATGCTCCCTAGATAAGTGAATGAAGTAATCTCTTTCAAATTCCTCCCGTTGATGGTTGTTGGCGCTGTATGTTGCTGCCTCTGTTGTTGTTGGTTGGTTGGTTATTTTCTTGATCTCCGTCTTGTCTATATTCACCTGGAGTCCTGTCTTCTCCAGCTGCTTCTTCGACCAGTTTGTTGGTTTTCGCTTGTAAGTCTTCGGTTTTTTGTGACATCAAACATAAATCATCCACGCGCGAAATCCAGGTCTTCTAGGTTCTTCACGTCGGTCCAGGATATCCCTGTCTTCTCGTTTCCCACTCACTGTCTGACGCATAATCCAGTCCACCACAATTAGGAATATCATTGGTGATAATAGACACGCTTGTCTGACTCCTGTGTTTACTCTAAACGCCTCTCTGAGTTTTCCGTTGTGGATCACTCGGCATGTGCCGTTGTCGTACAGCTGTTGAATAAGGTTGATGAATACTTGGGGTACGCCGTACTCGAGTACTCGAGTAGTTTCCAAATTACTTCACGGTCAACGCTGTCGAAGGCCTTCTCAAAGTCTGTAAAGTTGAGGTAGAGGTTTGATTGCCATTCCATGCTTTGTTCGATGATAATGCGTAGAGTTGCAATTTGGTCAGAACATGATTTGCCTTTCCTGAATCCAGCTTTTTCTGGTCGGAGTTCTGCATCCAGTTGTTATCAGATAGTTGAAGGCAATCGGCCACAGGAAGCCTTGCACTCTTGACCTAGGTTTCGTGCTAGTTCGCACTCATTAGTCAGCAAGACGTATCCGCAACCTAGAAGGAATGGATGTCCCCTCCGATATTCGAACCTGTGTTACCCAGCAGTGAAATCAGAGACGTTATCACTGACCTATTCGGACACTTTGTAGACCTCCTGTAGGACTGTATTGGGGACTTTGATTGGACACTAGTTAGTAACAACTGTACTATATCTAGTCATTTGATCGGTGCAGATTCAATTCTGTCAGTCAACTTTGCAACGTGACCACCAATCTAGCTGGGACATCATCGCGTTGTACTCTAAAATGAGGTTAAATGTTTGGTGGTAATTGTCAGAGTCCCCTACTTGCCTTGACCTATGTAGTTGACCATAACTCACAGTCATTTCAAGTTGTTTTGTAAATTATATCATTTTGTTTAATTGGGTCAACCGGCAGGGTCCTTTAACCTACAGAGCTTGTCCTACCTGAGTGAGTTTGTAGGTTTGAATGCCACCACAATGATTCCTCTTCTATTTAGAAACCTGCGTAGGGCCTCAGATGTCCCCTCCTTATATGGTATAACGTTAGATGCCTTATACTTTCTGTTATGTCGGAACATAAGAATTTAGCTAAAGTAAGAATGGTTGATACCACGAAGATTAGTAATTTAGAAAAAAGCTCAGCGATTGCACAGCATGCATGTATTAACGCACAACCACACAATAGCATGGTGGGAGAGGGTTAAAATTCTAAGATGTAATATAGGTAGTTGGAGAGAGCGGTTGATTACTGAATCCTGGTTCATTGAGTCCACCTTCACCCAACACATGCAAAGGAAATGACTCAATGCAAATGCCAGAGATATGAATGGAAGATATTATTACCACCAGTCAGTCAAATCAGAGGAGGATAATAAATAATTTTAAAATTCTATTTCATTTCAATTCACGTACATCATAACATTCTAACAAGTTACTTATTTTGACTACAAAAACACTCATATTATTATTGCTGAATGTGTATTATCCTATATTGATTTTTATTCAAATGTCTAATCATCAGTTCCACTCATGTATATAAATGAAGGAAAAGGTTGTGTGAGTAACTTGATATGATTATGAGCAGTAATAATTTGTACTCGAAAGGTGGTCATCAGTTAATATTACTGTATAACACTACACTGTGTGACTTATCAAAATGAAATTTTATCTATCTATAATGGAGTTATACTCCAGCACCACAGTGCCCAAATTTTATACTTATATCAAGAATTCTAATCAGCCTTTTGAAATTTTTCTTTATAATGGATATTTTTAATCAATTAAAACTCAAATTTCAGGGGATTTTTCGTCATTTTTTAAAATATATATAATATCGCCTACTATTGCCAATGATTTTCCTGATTGCAGTAGACTGGATAATGCGACAAACAGCGGGCAATGAGGAAACAGGCATAAAATGGACTCACACAAAAGAATTAGAGGATATGGACTTCGCCGATGACATATGTTTGATTTCCCACAAACTGGAGGATATGCAAGCGTCGGTGGCACAGTGGTTAGGACTCTCGCCGACCATGCACATGGTCCGGGGTTCGATCCCCTGCCGGCGCACACCCGATATCTATGGTCGGCCTGAATTTGGGCTACCGATATCCATGCTGAAAATTCCACACTTGTACTGAAAATACGGTGTGGAATCAAGCTGTAAGTCAAAATAAAAAAATAAAATAAAAAGCAACAAGTTGGCACAAGAAGCATCCAGAGTAGATAGGACTTCAGGTGAACATAGAGAAAACAGAGGTGATGATGAAGATTCCTGGGCAACACCACCAACAGCAACAATAACAACAGACAACATTCAGCATAAATGGGAGGAATCTGAAAGAAACAACCTCTTTTACCTACCTAACTGGGGAGCATCGTTTCAACTACAGCCGAGCGGAACTGACGAGGATATCAGCGAAGCGAGGATCGAGAAAGCAAGAAAAGCTTTCACTACTCTCAAGTCTGTGTGGAGGTCAACAACACTATTCAGCATCAAAAATAAAATCCGGATTTTCAACTCCAATGTGAAGTCAGTCAGTGCCACTTACTATACGGATCAGAGTTGCACTGCGCGTCATAAAGAGCATCTCAAACAAACTACACACCTTCATTAACAGTTGTCTTCGCTCAATACTCAAGATCAGATGGCCAGCCAGAAAAGATCAGCAACAGTGATCTCTGGCAATGAGCGAACCAACCCATCAGGAACCTATTGTGAAACAAATACGCAGGAAGAAATGGAGATGGATTGGCTGTTCATACTCTGAGGAAACAAGCCATCAAGTGACATCACTAGACAAGCCATTGCTCGAGTGGAACCTGGCCGAAAGGGAAGCGGTGAGTTGGTCGTCAGTGCGAGGGTGATTTGGAGCAGGAGGTCATGTGAAGAGGAGATGAAAACGTGTGGACAGACTTGGACCCAGGTGAAGATTCTAGCAGAGAACCGAACGCAATGGAGACGTGCGTGGCTGAAGCCCTATGTTCCTCTAGGAATTAAAGGAAACAATAATAATAATATAATAATAATATATAATAAACAATTTATCATACCTCATTGTCATTTTCTTGATTCAACCAGTTTTTTGAATAATGGTGATTGATCTTATTGGCATTTACTGACTTTTTTCTCTTATCGATTTTCTCATGGTTTATTGTCACCCCGCTAACTTTTCTAGTATATGGAAGAGTTTCAGGGATTATCTGACAGTCAGAGCAATACTGTTGATTTTGTTTATTCAGGTATCGACGAACACTGTCACAGAAATCAGATTTTCTATTCTTTAAAGCTGCTTTTTGTTCTTCTGAAATACGAAAGTATGAACCAGTATCCATCATCGCATGATGATGATGAATATCACGGGAATCTGTTCCATGGGAAGGAGTGGAATAAATGTGAATACTTCTCGGTATTGTTGTTGCTGTTGTTGTTGCGGCGGCTGCTGTTGGTGTTGATTTTGTTCTATGTAATAGTAAATAATCAGTAGGATTCCCATAATCCAGTGAATATGATCTCTTGAAGTCTTTGAACGAAAAGATGCGTTTATTGAATGGAAAGAAAGAGAGAATATTCATGGAATAATCATCTTTAAAGTTTATTATCATACAAGGCGTAACTGAACTCAGTCACATTTAGTGTACTGATGAAGAGTCCCAAAATGAGACGAAACAGTTGTCTGGCAGTAGTCCCTGTCTGGTGGTTTTCCAATGATTCTCTAACTGATGTTAGATCATGATGAAATCCTCCAGCCAATCAAACAAAATTCCCTAGAAACCAATACTCGAATATCAATGAGATGCTCACTAGCGATTAGAGCTATTCACGTAGGTAGTTACCTGGGGTTCTAGTGGGACTTCGTGACCAGTAGGGTGCAGCAGGTCGGGTGTGAGGACAATTACTCACCAGCGATGACATTCCCTAGTGGTCGCGCTATGTCATGAATTCGCAAAAGTTAGAATCTATGGTCTGGCCATTGGATCGGAACCCACTGCCTTGTAACCAGAGGGTCCTGGGTTTTAACCCTGGTGGTGGATGCGCACTGCTTAAGAGTCCCAAACTAAGGTGACTAAACAGCTGTCTGGCAGTATTCCCTACCTGGTGGTTTCTAATGGTTCTCTAACTGATGTCAGCTCATGATGAAATCCTATAATCAATCAATCAAATCCCTACAAATCAATACTTGAACATCTACTGTAAACATATATTCTCAAGTTTTTAAACTCAGACTAGGAGAGACATATCTGGAGACAGTCTTCGACAAAAGAATGGATTTCTATGAAACTTCATCAAAAGTTGTCTAATCTCAGGACAATAGACAGAATAAAAATTATCTAATGAAAGGCCAGACAAAATAAACTTTAAAATCCTTCCAAGACTGCTAAAACTTTATTGGAAGTAGATATTGCCTGGAAGCCAGCCAACCTGCATTATTGGTTACTGGTTTTCATCATGAGCAGACATCGGTTAGAGAAGCAATGGAAACCAGCTGGGAGTACTGAACAGCTGTTTTGTCAGCCTAATCTCGTACTCTTCACCAGTGCGCATCCACCACCAGGGTTAAAACCCAGGACCTTCTGGTTACAAGGCAACCGAGCTCGTAGACCATTTAGCCAATGGGTTCCAATCCAATGGCCAGACCATGGATTCTAACTTCTGCTAATTCATGACATAGCGCGACCACTAGCGAATGTCATCTGTGGCGAGTAATTGTCTTCACACCCGACCTGCTGCACTCTACTGGTCACGAGGTCCCACTAGAACCCCAGTCAACTAACTACCTGAATAGGGTCAATAGCAAGTGAGCATCTTATTGATTTTCAATTATTAGTTTAACTGATTAAAAATACCCATTTAATTTTTTCAAAAGAATGAACAAAGTGTACTCTTTTCGACAAATTCATCATCAGGCTCTACAATTATATATACATTATAGTGAATGAATGAACTAGTCTTAGGAACGACATTAATGTTTAAATAACATCAAATCAATAATACTGATAAATTACAGCTGAACTGCATCAACATAAAATAAACTGAATGTCAGAAGAATTATGAAAGATAATAGTGCAAATTCATCAGTTAATAGTTTCTACTGAGGGCTAGGGCATTAGTAGGGGCTGGACTTGTTTCTTTTGAACACAGAACACTGGTTGTTTGAGGCGAAATGCAATAGCCTCTGCTGTTTGGAGCATGTGGTGCTTCGACGATTTTGGTAGTTTGTTAGGCACCCGGTATATTATAGAGGATTCTTCTACGCTGGCTTTGTGACCGGTTTGCACCAGATGGTCTAATATCGAGCTGTTAATAGTTTTAACTACACCTTTACTTAGCCATAGTGGGAGATGTTCTCGAGCACGAAAAATCAAGTTCCTAGAGCAACGGACAATATAACTCGCTCCACAAGCGCAGTTGAATTGATGGATACAGTTTGAAGTGGCTAGTCAAGGTACTTCATCTTTCAGTCGAGGTAGCACCATCGGTCGTGTAGAGAATAAGATGTGTAGTTCGCCAGCATTAAAAGTTCTTTGAACTGATTTTCTTGATTTCCTCGTAATTATCTCACTTGGTATATCGCCCATGAATTGTAATCGTATATATAATGTAAAGTCTACGAGATTGTCTTGTAACTGGAAGTTCTCAGGTAGAAAACCCAGTAGATGCGTACTACCATTGTTATTATTATTAGTTTGTAGGGATTTCATTGACTGGTTCGACTGGACTTCATCATCAGCTGACATCGGTCTACGAGCTCGCCTTTTAACAAGATGACCCTGTATCCGAACCTTTGTGGTCGGTGCATACTGATGAAGGTTTAGTCCGCAACTAGGCTGGTAGTACATCTAGCTGTCCACTACTCCTTGTCTAGTGGTTTTCCGATGGTTCTCTAAACGATGTCAGTTCATGATGAAATCCTGTAACCAATCAATCAAATCCCTACAAACCAATGCTTGAAAATCAACCCACGTTATGTCGCTTAAATTAATACAACGGCAAAAGAAGATAAAAGCAATACGATATACAAGAATTATCAATCAATAGGTGTAGAAACTATTATACTTGGTCTGTAGTTTGTTTGAGATGCTGTTTATGACGCACAGTGCAAGTCTCTGATCCGTATAGTAGCACTGACTGACTTCACACTGGAGTTGAAAATCCGGATCTTATTTTTGATGCTGAGAGTTGTTGATCTCCACACGGACTTGAGAGTAATAAAAGCTTGTCTTGCTTTCCTGATTCTTGCCTTAATATCCTTGTCAGTTCCGTCTGCCTGTAGTTGAAACGATGCTTCCCAGGTAGGTAGGTAAAGGAGGTTGTTTCTTTCAGGTTCCTTCCACTTATGCTGGTCGTTGTCTGTTGTTGTTGTTGTCCAGGAATCATCACCTCCGTTTTCTCTATGTTCACCTGAAGTCCTATCTTCTCTGGATGCTTCTTCCTCAGTCACCTTGTTGCTTTTCACTTGTTTATCTTCCAGTTTGTGGGAAATCAGACATATATCATCGGCGAAGTTCAGATCCTCCAAGATTTTTGTGTGAGTCCATTTTATGCCTGTTTCCTCATTACTCGCTGTCTTTTGCATTATCCAATCTACTGTAATCAGGAAAATCATTGGTGATAGTAGGCAGTCAGCCTTGTCTTACTCCTGTCCTCACTTCGAAGGATCCTGTGAGTTTCCCGTTGTGGATTACTTGGCATGCAACATTGTCGTACAGCTGTTGGATGAGATGTATAATTGTCGGTGGCACCCCGTAGTAGCGAAGTAGTTGCCAAATCACCTCTCGATCGACGTTGTCGAAGGCCATTTTAAAGTCGATGAAGTTGAGACAGAGAGGTGACTGCCATTCCAGGCTTTGTTCAATGATGATCCGTAATGTGTCGATCTGATCAATACATGACTTGTTTCTCCTGAATCCAACCTGTTCCGGTCGACGGTTTTCATCCAGGGCATCTTTGTTTCTCTCTAGGCCGTTGAGTCGATATTGTTCAGAAAATCTTTTTATATCTTGAGTTTGTAATTACCCCCCCCCCCAAATATGTCATCCACATATCTCCACCACAATTTGCGATTTGGACTGACTGCTTCAATCGACAACTTTTCACTACAATTGAGCTTCAAATTTTGAAGTTCCAGTGGCATTGGTATTGTTTTTATGCAGTGGGATCGCTAGACTGTCATCCAACCCTCTCGTCTTTTATAGCGTGAGATTTAGGAGTGCATTGGCCAGGAATCAAAACCCGGACCATCTTCCTGCCTGGTAAGCATTCTACTACTAAAACATAGCCGTGATGAAAACAATACCACTAATCAATATAACGTGTAGTTTAAAATGACAACTAATCGATACTGAAAGTAAAATGAGTCATCATGAATAACAGATCACCCACCGCCTTAGAATAGAAAATATGCTAATTTACAAATCTCGACAAAGAAAGAAAGAAAGACCAGATTTGCAGTATAAAATATGATGTCGTCATTCTATTTCATAGGTTCTCATCAGCTACCTGCAAACCACTACCTGAAATTACAATGGTTATAAATAGTGATAACATTTCATACTTCAATGTTTGAAAGGTAATAGAGAAGACATTATAAGATGAACGCATCCGGAATATAAGTAGTGTGGTGAGAGCTGGCTGCTAGCCAAAGTTGGTAGACAGTAATTGACGTCAATGTTTATGTCCCCAATATTGGTGGTGAGAAAATGAGAACAAAGGCTTTGCGTAGGCGAATACAGTTTGTATATGGATGATCTGACACAGCCACAAAGAGATACAAGGTTAACTTTCTGTGAGAAACAACCAATCAAAAGACTGTATTTTCTACTAACAATAATCTACAATAATGTACATTAAAATCTATAAATATGTGTTGATTTTCCTTGATAAACGATCTGTTGCCTGGCACTTGTCTTCTGTTCTTACAGTAGTGTAGTACTTTTTAGTTTAAGTTACCATCAATTTATATTCTATCAAGCCATGAAAACTAGGGAAAACGGGTATCCAAAGGGATTTATCCTAATGTACTGCAAAGATAAAGGACGAGAAAGCGAACTATCCAACAGTTGAAAAAAAGAAAGTGTACATTTGCCCCCCCCATTCAAAGGAGAAGCAGTATCACAAAAGATTGACAAGAGGATGAAAAGAGCAATAGAAAGCTGATTCCCTGCAGCTAAGCTGGTGACACTATAGAGCACTACATGCTCTATAAGCCAATCGAAACTGGATAAGTACCCTGCTGATGTTACATCCAAGTGCATTTATAAATTTACGTACACCTGCGGCAACAAGTACATTGGAAGGACAGAAAGAAGGCAGGACTTCTATCCTGTTTTCAGAGCATATTCCAAGAAACTTATGCTTAAAAGGAAGTAGATGTTTACGAAGTAAAATTAGCAGACACCTTGTGGACACAGATCATTTTGTCGAAATTTCCAAATCCTTTAAAAACTTAAACATACAAAGGACGGTGAATCTACTACGATTTGCTGAAGCAATTGCAATCAAATATTTCAGACCAAACTTATGCACACAGAAAAAGAGTGTAGTCAATCTCTCACTCACTCCCTTGGTAACCGTATTACTTTCATTACACTGATTAGTAATACACACTAGTGAGCTCTCAAGTCTGTGTGGAGGTCAACAGCACTCAGCATCAAAAATAAGATCCGGATTTTCAACTCCAATGTGAAGTCAGTGCCACTTACTATACGGATCAGAGACTTTGTGCCGCGTCATAAAGAGCATCTCAAACAAACTACAGACCTTCATTAACAGTTGTCTTCGCTCAATACTCAAGATCAGATGGCCGGTCAGGAAAGATCAGCAACAGGGATCTCTGGATGAGCGAACCAACCCAGGAACCGATTGTGCAACAAATATGCAAGAAGAAATGGAGATGGATTGGCCATACTCTGAGGAAACCATCAAGTGACATCACTAGACAAGCCATTGCTCGAGTGGAACTTGAAAGGGAAGCGGTGAGTTGGTCGTCAGTGCGAGGGTGGGTGACTTGGAGGAGGTCATGTGAAGAGGAGATGAAAGCATGTGGGCAGACTTGGAGCCAGGTGAAGACTCTAGCAGAGAACCGAACGCAATGGAGAGTGCGCGGCTGAAGCCCTATGTTCCTCTAGGAATTAAAGGAAACAATAATAATAATACTAGGGAGCTCAGCTCACTAAGCAATTTTTCAATTTGATGAACTTTAACCTACTTGAGTTGCCATGTTGACATACAAGCTAACACCGTTTATTGAATTTTTTTATTTTCTGTCTTCTCTCAACCCTCCCCTTCCTTTTTTCATAGTTTTATAGTATATAAATTGATGGTAACTTAAACCAAAAAGTATTGTAATACGTATATTCCGGATGCGTTCATCTTATAATGTCTTCTCTATTACCTTTCAAACATTGAAGTATGAAATGTTATCACTATTTATAACCATTGTAATTTCAGGTAGTGGTTTGCAGGTAGCTGATGAGAACCTGTGAAATAGAATGACGATATCATATTTTATACTTCAAATCTGGCCTTTCTTTCACTGTCGAAATTTATCAAGGGAACCAAATGCAATAACTAAATCATTTTTTCAAAATGGTGTTCAACTGTAATCACAATTACAAACCAAAAAATGGTTAGATATTGAACAAAAGGTCAAAGTCACTTCACCAAAATATATGCCATCGTGTCTGTTTAAATTATTTTAATAGCTGAAACAGTTGACAGCGTGATAATACAGGCGAGGAAAGACTACGTCAATTGGTTGATGATGGATGACTAGCAGTGGAATCCAGGATAACGCACATTTCGTCCTATTTGGGACTCTGGATTCCACGGCTAGTCACCACCCACCAGTTGACTTCAAGTTACATAACCAACATCTGCACAAGAAGCCGACATGTCAGCCTGAGACCGAGGAGCACTTCGATCCAATCAATCGATGGGAAAATCTAAAATTGAATTAAATAGAGCACAGAATTGATTTGGATGATTTAAAGCGAATCCAACACATTGCAGATACATTCGACATCGAAATGAAAGAATCAACCCTCTCTTGTTTTAAACTATTGACGTTTTTAGCGAGTGAATGAATATGCCCGATTCCCAACTATTCATAACAGCCAGCAGTGTATGTTGTTTCAACCTTGAGGATGTGTATGATCTGAAGAATCATCCTGGAGAATTTGAATTCACTTCGACTGGGGAGATCAAGGATTTAAGACACTGCTTTGAAGTCCATTGGGAAAAGCTTATTCAAAAGAATACTCTTTTCGATAACCTGCTCTTCATCAGGCTCTACAGCTATATTATTATTATTGTTCTCTTGGGTTCCTAGTGGAACACAGGGCTTCAAATACACGTCTCCACTTCCCTCTGTCTTCTGCTGTACTTTTCACTTGCATTCATGTTAGTCCATACTGCTTCAGCTCCTTCACACGATCTCCTCCATGTCACCCTTGCACCGACGAACCACTCGCCGCTTCCTTCCCTTTCGGGTTCCACTCGAGCAATGGCCTGAGCGCGATGTCACCCAACGGCCTCCTCAGCGAGTGTCCAATCCATCTCCACTTTCTCCTGCATATTTGTTGAGCGATTGATTCTTGTTTTGTTTCTTCCCATAGTTTCTTGTTTGTGATTCTTTCCGGTCATCTGATCTTCAGTAGTATAGAGCGAAGACAGTTGTTGATAAAGGTGTTCAACAGGCTGTTGGAAATATTCTTGGTGACCCTCCAAGTTTCTGATCCGTATAGAAGAACTGACTGACTTGACGTTTGTATTGAAAATCCGAATTTTGTTGTTGATGCAGGCTGAGTGACGAAGATTTCCAGATTGGCTACAGTTATATATCCATCCATAATAGTGAATGAATGAATTAGTGTTATTAACAACAACATTAATGCTGTTTAAATAACATCGAATCAATAATAATATCAATGGATTACAGTTCAATAGCATCGACATAACAACACACACTAAATATCAGAAAAATTAGGAAAGATAATAATACAAATTAGTGAATTTATAGTCTCCACTGAAGGCCAGGGCAGTAGTAGTGGCTGGACTTGCTTCTTTTGCACACAAAGCACTGGTTGTTTCACGCGAATTGGGATAGCCTCTGGTGTTTGGAGCATGTGTTACCTAGATGCTTTTGGCAATTTATTTGGTAACCGGTAGATGATAGAGAAGGATTCTTCAATGCTAGCTGGCTTTGTGGCCGGTTTGGACCAGGTGGTCTAATATCGAACTGTTTTAATGTTTTTCACTACACCTTTACTTAGCCATGCTTGGAGATGTTTCCAATAGAGCACAAAAAATCAAGTTTCTAGAGCAACGGTCGATATAACTCGCTCCAGCACAAGCGCCGTTGAATTGGTAGATACAATCCTTTGTGCATATAAGGAGGAAATTTGAAAGAGGTCACTACCTTGACTTATCTAAGAAGCATCATCTCAGCTACAGGCTGAAAAGATGAAGGATATCGAAATCACAGTCGGAAAAGCAAGGCAAATCTCCATCACTCTGAAATCTGTTTGGAATCAGCATCAACAACAGAATCTGGATTTTGAGCTCGAATATTAAATCATTCCTTCTAAATGGGTTAGAAACTTGGCTGATACGTCACGAAAAGCATTTCCAACTGGCTACCGCAGACTTTTAACAACAGCTGCCTTCCCTACATACTGAGTCGAACGTCGAATGACATCACTCAAGTGGGAAAGGACGAAATGTGTCTGGGTTCAAGGGTAACATGGTAGGGATCATATCAAGAGGAGATGAAGGGTTAGGGGTAATTGTGAAGCCAGCTAAACAGGACTGCAGAGAACTCGGCAAAATGGAGATATACTGTCAAAGACGTATGCTCCGCTTTGAACCCAAGGGAATAATAATAATATAGTCTGGTAAATTAGTAACTCAACAAAGTACATATTCATTCAGAAATCTATAAAACACAAAATAATTGAGCAAAGAATGTCTTTTTCGATAATTGCCTCTTCTGGCTCTATAATTATATACATATGTTTATATACACAGAATATTTAAATTAGTAGTTAATAACAATATTAGTGTTTTCTTTAAATAATATCGATTTGTAAAGTATGATCACAGTGGAATTACCACAGTTCATTAAATATGCATACATTATAATAATAATAACAATAAAAATATAAGAGCAATTGGAATGTCAACTGAAATTAGGGAAATTCCACAAAAATTCCGGATTATTCAAACCTGGATGGCCAAGGTAATGATAATGACTGAACTAACTTCTTTTGGATGCATAAATTAGGCTTATTAATATGGATCCCCACAGCCTCAGCAATATTTAGTAGTCGAACTCTTAAAGCAAAATTGAGATTCGTAGGTATGCGGTAAATGACCCTGAAAGCATGATTAACGTCAGTCTGCTCCTGTGGAGCCAGTTACATAGCCCATACAAATAGAGTTTGTTTGTCCTTTAATTCAAACATCACGCAGGGTGATGTTCAGAAATTCGACGAGAAAGACGCCTAATCGTATGGGCTATGTAACTGGATCCACAGGACCAGACTGACGTTAATCATGCTTTCAGGGTCATTTACCGCATACCTACGAATCTCAATTTTACCTTAAGAGTTCGACTTCTAAATATTGCGGAGGCTGTGGGGATCCATATAAATAGGCCTAATTTATGCATCCAAAAGAAGTTAGTTCAGTCATTATCATTACCTTGGCCATCCAGGTTTGAATAATTCAGTACTTTTGTGAAATTTCCCTAATTTTAGTTGATATTCTATTTGCTATTATATCTTTATATTATTATTATAATTTAAGCATCTTTAATGAACTGTAATTCCACTGTGATCATACTTTACAAATCGATATTATTTAAAAAACACGCTAATATTGTTATTAACTACTAATTTAAAATATTCTGTGTATATAAACATTGCATATATAATTATAGAGCCAGAAGAGGTAATTATCGAAAAGAATATTCTTTGCTCAATTATTTTGTGTTTTATAAAGTATATATTATACACAAATAAACCTACCAGGATATGTTGACCAAATATCTGAATAAGAATTTCCATGTTCTTGAATATTATTGAAATGAGGTTTCTGTAAATTGAAAGTAAGTAAATTGGTCATCATAGCAGTAATTCACGAGAGACGGAGAGAGAAACTAAATTTTGATTTCTATGAGAAAAAGTAACGATTTCAGATGATGAAAAATTGTGGAGGCCGAAATATATCAAATTATACGTTCACCGTAAAATAGTAAAAATAATGAATTCACAGCAATAGGGATGGAGTAAATGGTTTATTTACTACTAGTGCAAAGAAGGTTAGTTAGTTAGTGAGTTAGTTCATCCCTGACAATATTTTCATCACACAAAATACGTGCCGTCAAATATGGTATAGTGGAATTTTTATACTTAGACATACGTACATAAAGTCTTTCGAAAAGACTTCTTGTTTTACCTGAGGAGAGGCAAGGTGAAAACTGCGTGTGCTGCGGTGGTTGTTCAAAGTCTGACAAAATCCCTTTAGCAAATCTGTTGCATGAGATCAAGTGCCTATCAATGACGGTGTCAGCGATATGACCCAATGGGCTACCACCACTTGCCCTACCAACAGTCAGTCTTCAGAGTTCTACGAAGTATGACATAGTCTTTTCTAAGCAATCCAGGAAAAAATTAGGGTGAACTGTACAGAAGAACAGGTAAGATGCACGACTTGACAAACTGTAAGAGGAGGGTTTGGTTGAGTTACGCCTGAGTGCCTTAACTTCTTAATGTAAAAAGTCAGACGAAATATGCTTTGAGAAATTGCTAAAAAATGGGAATAGATGAGAAGAAGAAAGAATTGATCCAAGATACTTAACTTCAAACTTGATTTCTATATCAGTATCATCAATTTTACAATGGTCATAGGAATGATAAACAGCTTCATTTAACTTTCTTTTACATCGGAAACTGAAATTAACAGTTGGACATTTGGAAGAATTTAGTTTAAGACCATTTGACGAAGACCATCTGCTTAATGAATTTGAAGAAATCAATAACCGCAATAACAACACATGTAGCATGTTAAAAGTAGATTCATTTTATCTCGGCGGTCAGTATCTCTTGTCAGTCAACTGCTTACAAACTGAATAGTGAAATTTGTAAAAATTACATTTGTAGAAGTCAATCTGGACGAAGAATATTCTTTTCAATAATTTCTCCTCTTCAGGTTCTTACAGTTATAAAATATAATATTTGTTGTTGCCGTTACAATAATGATACCCAGTTAGTTATGCGGCGGATACATTTTATTAACGTAGAATAACAGATCAGTTATGGAGTGTCAAAATAAATAGTCGTATTTGTGTGACAAACGTCGTGCTAGGCTGAAATCGATTACAATATATTTCGGTGAAATGGGAGACAATGGTGGTGATTAGTCGTCGGTGGCACAGTGGTTAGGACTCTCGCCAACCATGCACATGGTCCGGGGTTCGATCCCCTGCCGGCGCACACCCGATATCAATGGTCAGCCTGTAAATTTGGGCTACCGATATCCATGCTGAAAATTCCATGCTTGTACTGAAGATACGGTGTGGAATCAAGCTGTAATCAAAATAAAAAAATAATAGATTTGTAGAGTGTGGGGGTAGGAAAATTGACAAGTTAGTCAGTTCAAGGTTATAAAAGGTGTCTGGTGAGTGAGTGGCTAGTACAGAGTGGTATGTATTCAACAGGAGAGAGTAAGACTGCAATCAGAGGTTCATTATGAAATAACCAATGCGTGAAATGAAACAAGTGAAGGCATATATTGAGAAAAGGGATAATATCACTAATAATAAATCCGGATAGTATAAATGGAAAATTCGACAGTATTGAGAGAATGTTTGCATGAAGGGCATAAATTATGACGAATAATAATGATAATAATTGTGATAACAAGCAAAGGAAAAAAATCAAGAGAGTTAAGGGGAAGAAGCACTCTTGGTGAGAAGAAAAATCATCAGTTCAAGTTTGGCCACGGTAGGAACAGCGTCTGGACGTGTTCTTTTCGGATACAAAGTTCCGGTTTAGTCGATCTTATTGCAACAGCTTCAGCTATGTGTAGCAGACGCAAAGGTGTATCCGCCGCATAACTAACTGGGTATCATTATTGTAACGACAACAATAAATATTATACTTTATAATTGTAAGAACCTGAAGAGGAGAAATTATTGAAAAGAATATTCTTCGTTCAGACTGACTTTTTATTCATGACATGGGAATATTTCACACTATTAAATATTTGCAAAATCTCAGAGAAATGGAAACGAGTAATTCCAACGTCCGCAGGTCAGTTGCACAGAGGTAGAATACTCGCCAACCACGTTTGTGGTCTAAGGTTCGATCCCCTGGCCGACTCACTCCTGAACCTCGCTAAGGCAGTAATAGGACTGGGAAAGAGAGAAGGCTGGACATGAGGCTAGCAACCCCATCCCGTAAAAATAAACACCTCTGCTACCGGAACTTCAAGTCTCTAGCTTGAAGCTCTGTGTCCTACTGGGAACGTAAAGAAATAATAATTTAAAAAAATATTCCAACGTTTCGTTCAGCAAACTGGTCCGAACTTCAGGGAATTAATCCAAACTAGCATAACAGAGGTTTATATGCAGAAAAGGATATCTCTTGCTTTTAAAAATTTCGTCCAATCATATGAGTCATGAAACAGGCACCAACATGTATAATAAACAAAAATGTATGAACTGTGATCAAAATTTGACCTCAGAATTACAAATATTAGTTTACAGAGTGTACTTTTCATTAGGATTTTAGCGATTACGTTCGATTAAAAGTTTACGGTCGTAGATAACTGAATATGAAAAATATATACGTGTAAATGCGTTATACAATGGTGTGTGTGGGTGGGTGGGTGGGTAAACAGTTGTAAAACATTTGTTAACATCTCCACGAGAAGATATAGACAATCGGGAATTCTGACCAAGTTTGATTGACCAGTGATACATATCCACTTTTATTTATTAATCAGGACTTGCCATACATTAACTAACATCAAACCTTCACGTCTCTTCAAACTGTTGGCATTCACCCATATATGCTAAGCTTCTAAAGTCAGTCTTTCTTTATACTAACCAAAACCTTTCTGTAGAACCTTAGTCCTATCAAAGTCACTTTTGTGTTCCGTTTCCATCGAATATAGTTATGTTAATTCCGATTAATTTCCCTGAAGAAGTTCGAACCAATTTGCGGAACATAGGAAACGTTGAAATCACTCATTTCAATTTCGCTGAGATTTTACACAAATATTATTTTTTTTAACAAATGTCTACTTCTCACTCGGCGCCCAATTATATTTTAGAACTATTCTGTCAAATCTTGATGACAGTTCATTTGAATTAATTACGTCACTGATTAAAATTCATGCTTCATTTGTCTGATATGTCACTGCACGTCAGTTGCCTAACCAAACCGATTCTAATACAATGCACCAAGGAAAAATTACCCTTGATGACCAAATCAATGTGTGTGTACACATTTAATTGCTCCTGTGGAGCTAGTCATTATAGGTAATACTCAGAGGAATTTATATTCAAAAGAACATGTTCTAGTTTGCCTTAGAAATGGAGTAAACAAATCAATAAATAGTGCCAATTTTATCTCACCTACTGAATAGTGAATACCGCATTAAAATAAATGAGTCATTTACGGTTGCGTATGGACTACCGAACAATCTGCCTAGAGATGCACAACTGAGTCTCCTAGCCATAGCTGTAACTATAGAAATCAATAAGAAAATACCTGACCAATGTGTGCAAAAAAGGCACATTCACTGGCTTTGTTTATAAGGCTATCAAGGGCGTAATCAACGCATATTTTCATGTCTTAATATGCCCTTCTTATTCCTTTTTACCCAACTTATAAGTACACTGGTATGCCACTTAATTATCTATTCACATTTTACCTTATTTTCTGAATATAAGAACAAGAAAGTTTAACGAAGAGTCTCTTTTCGGCGAATTCATTCACTCATTCTAAAGACTGATGGGACTCTAAAGAGATCAGTATATTGGAAGCCTACATGGAATGGCCAGCTGACAAAATTTTACAGCCGGGTACCCATCAATCGCAAGCAGAACTTGATAATATCTCTTGCAACCAGAATCCGCAGAATATGCAGCCCTGAATCAATCGAAGAAGAGATCACACTTTTGAGAAAGACACCACTTGAGAATAGCTATCCACCGCGTTTTATAGATAAGCACACATAAAGCCGAAAATCAACAAAGAACAACCCATCACTGTGCCAAAGAAGATGCTGTATATGAATGTGGTGTTCAAAGTAGACCTGCTGGCTGACATCCCAAAGAGAAGAATATCTAACGCCCTGAAAAGAACATTCCCTGCTGCTACATTACCATTGGTATTCTCAAGCCGCCCACTGTTCTTCAACAACTCCAAAGATAAACTATCGTATCTGTCCGCTTCTATGTGTATCTACCAATTTAATTGCTCATGTGGAGCGAGATGTACACGTCGTGCGATGCGGGTTTTATCCAAAAGAGACAAAGAATATTATTCCGCTTGGCTACGAAGAGGTAACATTGGATCAATGAAGAGTGGTGTAATTGAACGTATATTCAACACTGGTCACTCAGTATGTGAGGAGAATTCATTCCAACTTATCTACAGAGTCAAAGGAAGCCTCCCGAAAACCGTAAGCTTCTGTAAACCTTGCAATCCCGAGACACTGGAGATCCGGATAGAAAACCCTGATTTATGCAAACAGAAGAAACTTCTCCACCCTCTCCTTCTACCTTGGGTATAATTCCCAGTTCTAAGACTTTGTTAATAGTGTTTCATTTTCGTTTTTTTAAATTTTTTATGAAATCTTCGTAACATCTTTGTCTTGACCAACCCTTTATTTACTCTCTCTACCTATTACGCAATATATTTTTTTAGCACGTGTTTACATTAACATCCTAATTCATATTAAGCAACCCTTGTCAATACTTACTAATCTTAACCCCCCACCCTAGTTACAATTTTGAGTATTGATGACGTAAACACTAAGCCTAACTAATTTTTACTTTAATTTTGTTTGACAATCCTGATGTACACACACACATACACATACAAAATAATTATATATCAATGAGATTATACAGCTAAGTGAATGAATTCGGTGTTAAAAACAGACTCTTCGCTGAACTTTGTTTTTCTTATATTCATGTCTGTATGGCTATTTTCCGTGAATTATTTTCTCAATGCCTGTAAATGTTATATACCTTCCATACCTTTCAACCAATGGACTATTGTTATATCTTATACTTGTACCCCAATACATTTCATGATATAACTTTCATTTGCCTGTCCTGGTTATTTGTATTCCAGTATTGTTGGATGTATAACTTTCAACAGTTAGTTTGCTGGGACTTCATATGTTTCAAGTTCGACCACAGATCAGTATTAGTCAGAGAACCATTGAAAGCAGCCAGGGAGTACTGTACAGCTGTTTCGTCCTAGTTTGGGACTCATCAGCATGTATAACTGTAGAACCTGATAAAGAAGTCACTGATAACTATTGTTCTGGTATCTAACTAAATGAGTTTAACTCAAAATATAGTTTTTTTATATTTCATTTGTTTATTAGTAATTCACTGATGACTAATGTATTCTTATTATACACGTATCCCAATATCTTTTTTCTATCCTTGCTTCCCAGTTTCTGTATCTTATTTTAGGGAGATTTAATTACAGTAGTATTCTTATACTTTATTAATTTGACATTTCGACTCATCTATATACTACGATTGAGCGTCGTTTGTTGCAGCGGTAGGATGCTTGACAACTAATCATGTGGTCTGGTATTTGATTACTGACCAATCCACTCCTAAACCTCGCTTAGCTGGCAGTAAGACTAGTGAAGAGGGAAAGCTGGGCGTGGGGTTGGCAATACCACCGCTAAGAAAAGTAAAAACTGTTGCTACTGAAGCTTCAAGGCTTAAGGTTAAAGTTCTGTGTTCCCCTTGGAAGGCAAAAGGAATGAAAAGGGTCTACTCTGATCATTCTTAATTACTGTTCAACATTTTACCTTCAACAAATTAAAGTAAACTAAAGTAGTAATGGAATTACTAATTTTCATTTTTCAGGTTGTTAGCAGATTGTTGACAGGAGACAGCGACGGAAGATTTAAAATAGATCCGCTTTAAGTATTGGTTTGTAGGGATTTGATTGATTGGTTTCAGGATTTCATCATGAGCTGACATTGGTTAGAGAACCATTGGAAAACCTGGGAGTACTGGACACCTGTTTCGTCCTAGCTTTTTGGGACTCTTCAGCAGTACGCACCCACCACAGGAGGTTCGAACCCAGGACCTTCTGGTTACAAGGCGAGCTCGTAGACCATTAAGCCACTGGGACCCAATCCAATGGCCCATGAATTCTAACTTTTGCCAATTCATGACATAGCACAAACGCTAGCCAATGTCTTCGGCGAGTATTTGTCCTCACCTGATCCGTTTTATCTTGATCTATGTATTGATATTGTAAATGCTTCTTCCATATTCCTTTCGAGATATCTGACACTACTGATCAAACTTTAATATGCCTATGTCAGCTCATGATGAAATCCTCCAACCAATCAAACAATTATTATTATTATTTCCTTTAATTCCTAGAGGAACATAGGGCTTCAGCCACACAAGTCTCCATTGCGTTCGGTTCTCTGCTAGAGTCTTCACCTGGCTCCATGTCTGCCCACACGTTTTCATCTCCTCTTCACATGACCTCCTCCATGTCACCCTTGCAATGACGACCAACTCGCCGATTCCCTTTCGGGTTCCACTCGAGCAATGGCTTGTCTAGTGATGTCACTTGACTGCAATCAAACAATACTCCCTACAAAACCAATACTTGAAAACTGATCTGATGTTCACTAGTGACTGGTCCTGTTCAGGTAGTTACCTGAGGTTCTAGTGAGAAGCCGTGACCAGTAGGGAGGGTACATCAGTTCGAAGGTGAGGAAAGTTACTCATCAAGGACATTGCTAAGTGGTCGTGAATTGGCAGAAGTTAGAATTCATAGGCCACTGGATCGGGTTCCAGTGGCTTGCCTTCTAACAAATAGGTCCTTAGTTCGAACCCCTGTGGTGGGTGCGTACTGCTGAATGGTCCCAAATTAGGTTGAGATAGCTGTTCAGTACTTCCTGACAGGTTTTCCAATGGTTTTCTCACCGATGTCAGCTTAGGATGAAATCCTTCGGCTTTATTATACTCCAAAAACTCAAGTTAAATACAAATTACTAGATTTAAATTCATTCAGTCTGTTATTAGAATATAGTGGTTTATTCAGAAGAAATAAATAGCGTGGGTCCACGTAAAAAACATAACCTACTAGTGGTCGAAAATCAAGAGAATAAGAACACTCGAGATATTGTGAGATAGGTAGGGAATTAAAGATATAAATGAAAGCATGTAATTATAAAGTTTTTAAACAAGAATGAAAACCGAATATATTAGAATAATAACATATTAAAAAATATAATTCAAGCTGAACTGAATGTTTCAAATGCGAACAACACAGTGAAATAGTAAATTTTTATTTCATACTACTTTTGTAGTTTTAAGTAGCTGAAAACGAAAAGCAAAAATGATAACTAGGTATCCAAAGAATGAGTATATGAAAAATCTGAGAAACAAAATAAGCTCAGAACAGCATATAATTTGAAGACACCAGATGCAAACCTCACTAGCAACCTCATTAATATGTAAAATTAATGAGTTCCCACCTCACTGCCTCATTCCACTATTAGAGATAACTACGGTTGGCTGAACGTATTTTGGTGATACCGGAATCAGTGAAGGATTGCTTCCAGTACCTTTCAAGAGGGGTAACCATTTAGATTAACCATGTTGGTTATACAGGTAGCGATGGTTCACCACGACATGATGGTATAAAATATGTTACTATTCTGAGTATCTACAGGGCAGCAGTTCACTCCGTCCTCCTTTATGACTGTGAGACATAGTCATTGAAAGTGGAAGACATAAAGGGCTAGCTGTCTTTGATCATAGGCGTCTGCATTCTATCTCCCGTGTTAGGCTGTATAATAGAGTGAGTAATATTGAAGTTAGGCGTATTGTGTGTTAGGTAAGGAGGGCAAGTTAATTGATGAGGTTGTGAAGCTACATTGATTGAGATGACAAGGACATGTGTTACTCATGCCTAACCATTGCCTTTCATGACAGGCAATGTTAGTTGACATAGAAGCAGGCTGGAAAAGAGCTGCTAGTGCTGGTCAAACCAAAACTTGGTATTAACCTATGAAGTATCTGACAGTTAGATTGAGCCTTGTAGGGATGTGTAAACTTCCTGGTTTGGATCTTCGGGATTCTAGAAACCATTGACTCCAGGCAGTTGGTGATATCTTTAAATATTCCCATTCATATTCAACAACCTTTACTACAGGCAAATCGATAGTATTGCCATGGGTTCTCCATTGGGGCCAATTTTCGCAGATTTCTTTCTTGCCAGTTACAAGGCAAGCTCGTATACCATTCAGCCACTGGGACCTGATTCAATGGCTCATGAATTCTAACTTCTACCAATTCGTTGGGGTCTCGCTAAATCACGAATCGGTAACCGGAGGGTCCTGGGTTCGAATCCCAGTGGGTGCGTAGTGCCGATGATTCCCAAACTAGAATGAAACAGCAGCTGTCCAGTACTCCAGTGCTGGTTTTCAATGGTTCTCTAACTGATATCAATCCGTGATCAACTCGTAAAAATATATGTATAAATACAAATACAATCTTACGGATAATACTTATTCGGTAATGTCTAGTAGTGAAAGTCAGGAAGTAGATTTCATTTTCTCTTGACCATGTCAGCAATTCGGCAAGGAATAATTCCGTTCTCACCAAAAGCTGAAATAAGCCAACGCTATTCCGACCACAAAAGCTTTATTCAACAGGCCATTTAAGCATAATAGTTAATTCCTGTGCGATCGAATTCATTTAATAAAATATGATCCTACAGTCTGAGTATAAATCACAATAAAATGATGTCAGTACACTAGTGGAGTGCATCTGTTAGTTGAATACATTAGTTAGAAGACAATCAGCTAATTCAGTTCAGTGAAATGAACGACAATAATGAAAATTAATGGGTGTTATTGCACAAATGTGGAAAAGAAACCGATAGCTCTGTAAATTACCAATTATATGAATTCTTCTTTTGAATAAACTACAGAGTAAGATTTTTTTTATTCCTTTACGTTCCCAGTGGAACATAGGGCTTCAAGCTAAAGGCTTGAAGTTTCTGGAGCAGTGGTGATTATTTTTACAGGATGGGGTTGCTGCTGGCCTCATGCCCAACTTTCCCTCCTTACCAGTCTTACTACTGACTTAGCGAGGTAAGGGAGTGCGTCTGTGGCCGGGGCTCGAACCCCGGACCACTTCCGTGGTCGGCGAGTACTGTACGGCTGTGCCATCGACACATCGACACAGATGCTACCTCCAATTATTTCATCGGCTTCTCATCAGCTGCATACAGCCTAATTAAACAATTTTAACATACTTACAAATGTTACATAATGTCAGGTGACAGGAGACTCCACTTTCAGAGTATAAAAGAAGTCTTTCTTCATTCATATCCATTCTTATGGTGATCATATTGAGGGAATAGTCAACAGAACACTGAATACCTCTCTAATCAGAACCTATCCTACAGCTGAGTTAGTTCCCGTTTATCGAAAAAGTCGATGGTAACTATGTATATACAAATTTATAAGTACCTGCTAGAGCAGTTACATTGGAAGAACAGGAAGAAGGTACACCTTCGATTTTCTGAACAGGTACTAAGAAGCCTAAGAAGCCTATGTCTCAAGGGAACAAACACTTGCAGTAGTGTCACTTATAGAGATCTCGTCCATATGGATTATGCGGTGGATATCATTGAAATCCTTTAAAATTATCAATCGGCAAAATGGTTCAGTTCTTCTGATGCTTACCTATCCAACCACAACTGAACGCCTGAAACCCAATAGATGTGTTCAGAAATTAGCAGTTATCAGTCTTTCCTTGCCCATGCTGGTAACTGGATGTCTTTACTCTGTCTTGCAATCTTATTACGCAATCTCTGAGCTTAACCTCACCCGCCTACTTTGATATAGTGCAACTCTGCTTATCTCTTGTTTCTATGATTTGAGTTGGACTCATAACATTATTTCCCTACCGATTCTTCATGTAACTATTCCTCCTCCTTTCACTGTTGCATCATTTTCGTACTTCTGAATCTCATTTCTTGTCTCTCTTGTCTTATTTTGTGCACTACTTGGTGTTTGACTTTTCGAACTGGTGAAATTTTGTGCAAAGTTCTATGTTGAAAGCGGTCAGTCATTCCGAGTATCTTCAACCTGATGGCATACATGTATTTGCTGCTGAGTTAAATTACTGATCACTGTGATATTCGTAAATCATACTGTGGTGAGAGCTGTCTACTAGCCAAATTGGTAGACAGTAATTTACGTCAATGTTTACGTCCTCAAGATTTGTCGTGAGAAAATATGAACAAAGACTGATTCAACAACCAACCACAGCAGACTTTGCGTAGGCGGATGCAGTTAACATATAGAGGATTTGACATTCAAGAAACAGTCACAAATAGATGAAATATTAACTTCAAGTGAGAAACAACCAATCAGAAGACTGTGTTTGTTTGCTTAAATAATCTATAATAATGTACATGAAAATATATAAATATGCGTTGATTTCCTTAATAAACGATCTGTTGCCTGGCCCTTGTCTTCTGTTGTTACAATACTATCTGGAAGAATTTAACAGATATGGACTGAACACTATCAAATGACTATTGCTCAATTTATTAGTTACTCATCATCTTATTCACCCTTCTTTTTTATTACGTAACTCTTTTGTCGTTGTACCCAAACATTTATTTCTGTTTAAACTGGAATTTTCTGGGTATAAACTATATAAGGGTAGTTTTCTGAGCACTGTTCATCAAGTTTTGAGTCTCCTGTCAACTGATATCATGTAACATTCACAAGTAGGTTAAAATTATTTTGTGCATAAACTGAATAATTAACTCTAGGCTGTATGCAGCTGATGAGAAGCCAATGAATAAGCAATGATGGTAGCATCTTTTTCTGCACAGACCACTGTTGTTCTTGCTTTATACAAATTCATAAAGAGGAGGAATAAGTGTGTATGAAGTTTATGAATTCTGTTAAACGTCCTATTCCTCCCGTATTCTGCCTATTATTCTCTATTGTTCCCCCTTAGTTTTTCCCGGGCTACTGAAGAAAGACTATAACATATTACGCAGGATGTTAAAGGTTGTCAGCAGGGTAAGCAACGTGCCACTTAACCAGCTTGTTAATATTCTGGTTGACCGGCACATGGACTCATGTGAAAAATGGGCCAAATCCATTTTATCTAACTCACACCACCCTCTTCACTCACAACTCTCCCCTTGCATCTCATCAGGCAAAACCAGAAGCCTATATAGAAAACTATATGCTCGCACCAGCAAGTACAAAAACTCAACCATACCCTACTTAGCTCGTGTTTTGTGCGATAAAGAAAGCATTAGGCGTGACACCTATAATTCATTAAATAGTCAGTAGAACAACTGGATCTCGTCTTTCCAACTCATATCATTTATAGGTACAACATTTTCTTTCTTTTTTTCCTTTTCTCTCTCTTTTTTTCTCTGTTATGTGCTGCTTTGTTTCTTTCTTCTGCTTACACCAGTAAATATGACAGCACCAACTTTTCTAACACCTTCAAACACTGTTCAACTTTGGCTTTGCTACCGACATGCCAATATGTTGTTGTCATAATGAACTGAGATTTCCTTAATCTATGTAGAATTCTATTTATTGATAATGTACTAACTGGATGCAATACTGTAGTAAAAATGCTGAGAATTCCATTCTGTATCACAAGTACTGTTTTGGAATAAAGCAAATTATTATTATTGAATGTTAAATATTATTTGATAGTAATTAATAATAACAATAATGATAATTATAATAACAATAAGAGTCAACTAACCATTGCTGGTAATGTAACATTTCTCCGCATATAACTCGGTGCACTTCTCATTGAATTAGCATATTTGCAAACTTAATAAAATAAGATATAAGAAATAATGGTGAATAAGATTCAGATTTGTGATAAAATACAAAATAAGTAATGTTGATAATAAAAACCTAACAGTTGGAAGTTAGTCTACACCACACTAGTAACTGACTGTTGGATGAAGTTACCTGGAGGACGTACTAATGGAAAGTGGTAACCAGCAGGGTGGACCAAGTTGGGTGTGATGCGGGTTCGAATCTCAGAGGGGACATGAGTTCCTTCAAGGTTGCAGATACGCCTGCCTTGCTGCCTGATGATTGCCAACTAGCACGAAACCTAGTTCCCGGTAAGGCTTCCTGCCGATTGCCTCCAACTGTCTAATATAAGTACCTGCTGATGGCACTGACTGACAGTCGCGCTATACATATATATAGGTGTGCGTCGGTGGCATAGTGGTTAGGACGCTCGCCGACCATGCACATGGTCCGGGGTTCGATCCCCGGCCACAGACGCAATCCTTTACCTCGCTTAGCCAGTAATAATATTGGTAAAGAGGGAAAGTTCGCCATGAGGCTAGCAGCTCTATCCCGTAAAAATAATAAACACCACTGCTACGGAAACTTCAAGCCTCTAGCTTAAAGCCCTATGTTCCACTGGAAACGTGAAGGAATAAACAAAATACTCACTAGTAACCTGTAATTATACAGATATAACCTTTAAAGTAACTGCTATAATAGTATTCCTGACTTTCACGTCTACGATTTTTTAAAGGTTCAAAAGCTTTTTGTAGGCACTTGATTTGTTTCAGACGGATTGATATCAGTTAGAGAACTATTGAAAATCGAGGAATACTGGACAGCTGTTTCGTCAGCCTAGTTTGGGCCACATCGTCAGTGCGCATCCGCCGTGGATAGAACACAAGACCTTCTGGTTATAAGGTGAGTTCGTTTACCATTCAGCCACTGATATCTGACTCAATGGCCAGGCATGAATCCTAACCTTTACTAATTCGTGATTTTAGCGCGACCACTGCCAGCCAGTGTCATCCTTGGCGAGTATTCGTCTTCACAAGTTCTTCCTAGAACTCCAGGAAACTTTATCCTGTAGCCAGTCACTAGCATCAGTACTTCCTGGTTCTCAGTGGTTCTCTAGCTGATATCACTCCATAGTCAAACTTAAAACTGATGATTACATCTGGATTTGATCGAATCCTATCGTTTGATCAATAAAACATGAGCTATTTATATACAGATCACGATTTTCAATCACTTCACAGGATATGGAAATTTACTTTGTCAAGCCATCGCTACCATATGGTTCAGAGACTTGATGTGCCTGACAGCCAAGGAGTTTAAAACAATAAGTTCCCTTTACGAATTTAGATAAAGCAATAAGAAGACGTAATTCGTCTGAATCGTGTATTGTATTTGCGCAACACATTTCGAACAATCTGATCACACACGGACTTGTCATAGGATTGTATATACATGAAATTAGTAAAGAGGTAAGAGGTGAGAAAATAGACTACTTAGGTCAAGTTGAAAAGACATACTGAAGGTCAAAGTAACAATGAAGATCACTAAACCAAATAACAGACGTAATAGTACATCTCCCCTGGATGGTATCAAAACAAAATTTACCAAGGAAGGTTTAGTGTGATGACGAATTGTTTTTGAACGCATAAAGGTGGTTTAAACTTTCTAATTGCCAACTAGGGCTTCCACAAACTTTAGGATACACCCCAAACACGTTTTATACATAGGTTTAAAAGACTTGTAAACATCAATTTAATTTTCTGTCTCTATGATATGTTTCGCAATAGAGCAGCTAGGTCTACTGTTCTCACCATTAATGAATTCTGAAGATTCTATTTGCTTCTAGAGCCACTTAGGAATATGCTCTGAAGCCAGCTCTTACTTGCAGAGATCGATGAGTCCTCACTCCTATGTATATGTATCCCCACGTATATTCAAACTGGTAAATGCAGTGGGATGTGACATCACTTTTCGCATGTTCGAAGGGCTTATATGGATGGATATATTCGCTTCACATTCTCAATTATTATGATATTAGCTGCATAAAAAGTCTTTTTAACAGCACTGTTCAATCTTTGTCTAGTTATCAAGCTGCTGTGGTAACCCATATAAGGTAGCTCGATGTACATGTCCTTCGTAGTGGCGGGTTGGCGAGTGGGTCTTGGTGTTCTGACTACTTTATATCTCCTGATGAACTTGTCTGGATAATTGTTATCGACCAGAGTTTGCGTCAACTTTCTTCTTCATCAAGTGTGTCTTCAGTGCATATTCGTTGGATTCTACTGAAGAGGCACCTTACTAATGCTCCCTTTTACGGAACAGGGCAGAAACTGTGGTAATTAAGATACCTTTATGCGTTCAAAAACAATTCGTCATCACACTAAACCTTCCTTGGTAAATTTTGTTTTGATACCATCCAGGGGAGATGTACTATTACGTCTGTTATTTGGTTTAGTGATCTTCATTGTTACTTTGACCTTCAGTATGTCTTTTCAACTTGACCTAAGTAGTCTATTTTCTCACCTCTTACCTCTTTACTAATTTCATGTATATACAATCCTATGACAAGTCCGTGTGTGATCAGATTGTTCGAAATGTGTTGCGCAAATACAATACACGATTCAGACGAATTACGTCTTCTTATTGCTTTATCTAAAGCCAAGGAGTTGTCAACAGGCTGCAAACCTTCATTAGGATTCCTCCTCTTCGTTCAGTACCAAAGATCATATGGCCAACTGGCAAAGAACCATGCTGTCCAGTAAACCCTCACATTATCTGAACGATAGTGCCACATCCCACTGTGGTTATCAGTTTACATGTATGTGTGGACACACGTACATAAGGAGGACCCATCGGTCTCTGCGGGTTAGGGCTACAGAACACATTCCAAAGTGGCTACAACAACAAATAAAATCGCCAGACACAATTAACCCCGGAAATAGATGTCCAACATCATCTATAGCGAAGCACATTATAGAGACGGGTTATAAGGTTGATTTCAACAGTGCCTTTAAACCCATATATAAAACAAGGTTGGGCCGCATACTTAAATTTGTCGAAGCCTTAGCCATAAAAAGACTTAAATCTGTCTGTCTCATGTGTCCAAAAGTTATTTGTTATTACTGCAAACCTGCCTGGGTAATCCAATTTAGAACCAAGGACCAATTTAATTCATAATATTTTTAACCCCTCCTTTGCTTTCATTTGTCTTTTGCTCTTTTTTTGTCTTTCTTACCCACACCGTTGCATCATCCCCTACCCATCTTTCGTGACTTTGACTTGTACACAACCTAACCTGTATTGTAATTATTCATGCATTCGTGCCTTCTAAAAAACTGTGTATGACAAGTACGCAGGTGTGTGATCAGAATGTCCAAAATTTGTTGCGCCACTACATTACACGTTTCAGATAAACTACACGCCTACTATCGCCAGTGATTTTCCTGATTGCAGTAGATTGGATAATGTGACAGACAGCGGGCAATGAGGAAACAGGCATAAAATGGACTCACACAAAAAACTTGGAGGATCTGGACTTCGACGATGATATATGTCTGATTTCTCACAAACTGGAAGATATGCAAGTGAAAAGCAACAAGTTGGCAGAAGAAGCATCCAGAGAAGATAGGACTTCAGGTGAACATAGAGAAAACAGAGGTGATGAAAATTCCTGGGCAACACCACCAACAGCAACAACAACAGACAACAATCAGCATAAATGGAAGGAACCTGAAAGAAACAACCTCTTTTACCTACCTGGGAAGCATCGTTTCAACTACAGGCGAACGGAACTGACGAGGATATCAAAGCAAGAATCGGAAAAGCAAGACAAGCTTTCACTACTCTCAAGTCTGTGTGGAGGTCAACAGCACTACTCAGCAAAAAAAATAAGATCCGGATTTTCAATTCCAATGTGAAGTCAGTGCTACTCACTATACGGATCAGAGACTTGCACTGCGCGTCATAAAGAGCATCTCAAACAAACTACAGACCTTCATTAACAGTTGTCTTCGCTCAATACTCAAGAGCAGATGGCCAGAAAAGATCAGCAACAGGGATCTCTGGCAATGAGCGAACCAACTAGGAACCGATTGTGAAACAAATAGGTAGGAAGAAATAGAGATGGATTGGTCATACTCTGAGGAAACTATCAAGTGACATCGCTGGACAAGCCCGTGAGTGGAACCCGAAAGGGAAGCGGCGGCGAGTTGGTCGTCAGTGCGAGGGTGGGTGACTTGGAGGAGGTTATGTGAAGAGGAGATTAAAACGTGTGGACAGACTTGGAGCTAGGTGAAGACTCTAGCAGAGAACCGAACGCAATGGAGACGTGCACGGCTGAAGCCCTATGTTCCTCTGGGAATTAAAGGAAACAATAATAAATAATAATACACGTCTTCTTATTATGTTGTCGAAATTCATAAAGGGAACTAATTGCTTTAAATTTTGGAAGACAACAAGGAATTATTGGCAAGAAATCAACCAACAACCTATTCCTCAACAATATACAGAGGGAAGTGAACACACGGGGATCGGACACACTCTGAGGAGACACCACATACCAGGCAGATTGTCAAGTGGAGTCCGAATGAGTAGTAACCAGTTGGACATAAGTCCGAGGATGACATGCCAAAAATCATCTGATGATGAGGTAATGCAAACTTGTGTGCAGTCGTAGTGGCGGTTTAAAATGACTGCGAAGAACAGAGTGAAATGGAGATGTCTTGTTGTTCGAGTCCCTATGTTCCACTCAGAAGTCAAGGGATGGACGGTAAGAATAAGAAATTTGTTCTGGGGTAGACCACGAATTGATATCAGTTAGAGGACCATTGAAAACCAGCACTGGAGTACTGCCAGACAGCTGTCTCCTTCGTCCTAGTTTAGGACTCATCGGCAGTACACACCCACCACCAGGGTTCGAATCCAGAACCTTCTGGTTACAAGACAAGCTCGTATACCATTCAGCCACTAGGACCCGATCCAGTGGTCAGCACAGGAATTCTAACTGCTAACAGCCAATATCATCGGCGGAAACTCCATCCTTACTTGAAAATATATGAGAAATTTATTTCCAAACTTACATTTTTGTCTTTCACTGATCTCCAACTCTAGTGAATCATTCTCATCGGTGAAATTCTCCTTAAAACTTTCATATTCAACAGCTTTCCTTATCTTTTGTAGTAAAAAGTCAACTTCTAGAACAGGCATTTCTTCGAGAAGGAAATTTTCAATCATATACAAAAGTGATGCATCATCATTTTGGGGATAATTTCGATTATGTAATCCTATAAGGATTGCACAACATTCAATGGCTGCTGTTTGAACCTAAAAGAATAACAATAATAATAATGATAATAATAAAGAGAAGAAAGGATACATTGTATGCTTGCTACACACATTGTGGATCCAAATGTGGGTTCATATCTCTTCAATAACTTTTTCTGTGTCTTACATTTCAAGCGGATAATAGTAATAATAATAATAATGATTTACTTTATTCCAAAAACAGTACTTGTGATACAGAATGGAATTTTCAGCATTAATCACAGTATTGCATCTAATTTCCTCAAATTATAAATAAAATTATCCTGGGCGAGATCGCCTCCCATTGCATCAGGGCCTTCGTTGCCGTTGGTGACATCATGATAGCCACGCCCTCGGTGTACATGTGGTTATCCTCTGGGTGACCGGAGTAGATCACTGACTCACCCGTTGACAATTTGGTGAGTCCATTCCCGTTCCATCTGCTTTCACATATCCCCAGTAATTGAATTCTGTATCTTTTCATTTCGTTTGCGATCTGGGCAGCTTTGCCAATCTCGTACATGGTGCGGACATTCCATGTCCCCACACAGACTTTTTCTTTTGGCGCAAGGAGATTTGTCGTGCTGAAGTTTCTGTAGCAGTTTTGTTTACAGGGTGGGGTTGCTAGCCTCACGCCTGAGAAGGGGAGAGAGAAAAGGTTAGTGTTGCGTGACCGCAGAGCCCAGGGGACAACTGCTTGAGGCCGGTCACACGCGGCCTGTTTTGGTTGTTCTTTCTTGTTTGGTGTGTCTCAGTAGCATATTTATCACTTCTGCCCTGTGACACAGCAGCAGGAAGCGCGGTCGTTGTTAATCCGGGCCCCGACCGATCCGGCATGATATTTTGTGAGTTTGTTTGAGTCATAGTATTGGATTGGGTAGCTGCTTTTTGTCTAACCGCTATCCAAACAACCTTTCTGGCATGGTAGGACCTACAGGAACATAAGTTCCAGCCAGTGTAGCTCGTTGGGTCATTGCGATATGCAAGCCCGACCACCACGTCAAGGTAGCAGCTATCGGTCGGGTGTCGAGAGAACCGAACGCAATGGAGACGCACGACTGAAGCCCTATGTTCCTCTAGGAATCAAAGGAAACAATAATAATAAATAAAATTAATCACACAGAAAAGTTTTCCACATTTCTTACAATAGGGGTAATGTCAAAAAACATGCAGCATATAAAATGGAAATAATATAATGATAACAGCTAAGATAATGATAATAATACAAGTGAAAATTGCCGTGGGCTTGTTTCACACAGTATTGTCGATGCGGTATAGAAATCCTAGCATGTTTAAAAATATTGAATATAATGTTCTCTTTACATGATATGGTGAGGGAAAAACAAAGATTACAGCAGTCATAGAGATAAGTTGGTGTTTGCAGTTATGAAAGTAAAAGCAAAGAAGCAACAGGACCATAAATATAATAGAAATAATAAAAGTAAAACTTGAAGGTATATAAGGATGGATGGAGGAGATTGTTTATTTACTAGATGAAAAAAGGTTAGTCAATTCTTGCCTGACGCTATTTTCATCACATAAAATACGTGCCAAGTATGGTATCATAGAATTTTTATACTTAGACGTGCGAGCATACAGTTTTCTGAAGTTACTTCTTGTTCTGCCTGAGGAGATGCAAGGTGAAAGCTGAGGGTGAAGTGGATGCTCCATGTCAGACAAAATCCCTTTAGCAAATTTATTGCACGAAGTCAAGTGCCTATCGACAACGAAGTTAACTATGTAGTCCACTGGGACACCACTCATCCTACTGACAGTCTTCAGCATTCTACGAATTGTGACATAGTCCTTTTTAAGCAAACCAGGAAAGAATAAGGGTGAACAATAAAGAAGAATAGGTAGGATGCAAGAGTTTATGAACTGTAAGAGGAGGGGTTGAGTTATACCCGAGTGCCTTAACTTCTTGATGTAAAATGTCAGGCGAAATATTTTACTGGAGATCGCTGAGACATGGGAATACCAGGAGAGATCAGAAGATAGAATAAGTCCAAGATAATTAATTTCTGATTGAATTCCTATATCACTGTCATCAATCTTACAACTGTCATGAGAATCGACGGCTTCTTTTCTTAACTGTCGTTTACACCTTAAAGCGTTAATCTTTGAAATTCCAGTATCTTCATACTTGTGTACAATTTGAAAACCTGATGACCCAAACAAATGATTTAACTCCAGCCTCTGAACAGGCACTACAACGATTCAAATCAATAATAATCGATTGTTGTCATCATCAATATCTGAATACAAAAAAACCAAAGGTCTACAACCACTTAAAAAAAACAGCACAGAGAAGAATTAAATCAACTGAAACACAACAAAGAACTTCTAATAAGTCGTCCAGATGAAGGAGCTGGCGTAGTCCTTACTGGACAGAAAAGACTACATTGAGAAAATGAATAACATATTGTCAGATAAAACTGAATTCTCGTAACCACCCAATGAAAGAAATAAAACAGAACAGATTGCAAAAACAGCTTCATGCATTTATTCCCCTTGATGAATTTGAATAAAGCAAGAACAACAGTATCCTGCAGCTAAGAGGGTTCCCGTCCATCGAACAACATGCTCTTTGGTGCAGTCAGAAGTCAACAGATACCCTTCTCATGTTAACTCCAACTGTGCATACAAATTTAAGTGTATCTGCGGAAGCAGTTACATTGGGAGAACAAAAACAAGAGCATACATAAGATTTTGTGAACGTGTGCCGAAAAGCCTACCTCTCCAGGGAACAAACTCTTATAATAGCGCTATTACCAGACATCTCCTCGATACGGGTCGTGAGGTGGAAATCGCGAAATCCTTTAAAATTATCAATAGACAAAGGAGCTCAATTCTCCTCAAGTTTGCCAAAGCTATTTCTATCAAACGCTTGAAAGCAGATTTATGTGTTCAGAAAGAAGCAGTTATCAGTCTTTCCTTGCCGTGTCTGGTAACTGGATGTATTCACTGTCTCTCTCATATGATTACGTAATCTTCGACTTTAACCTCACCTCTTTGATACAGTATAATTTTGTTTGTCTCTTGTTTCTATGATTTGAGTTGAACTCAGTACCTTGTTACCTAATTTATTAGTCACTCAGCATCTTACGCATCTCTCGTCTTTCAATTACGTAACTCCTTTACCATTGTATGCATGCATTTATTTTGTTTAAACTTGAACTGCCTGTGTAAAAACTAAATAAGCGCAATTTTCTGAGTACTGTTCACTAATTGTGGAACCTTCTGTCAACTGACACCATGAAAAATTTGCAAGTATGCTAAAACTTTTCTGTACATAAATCTCATAATTTATTTAGGCTGTAAGGAGGCAGCTGAGCTGATAAGAAGCCACCGAAATAAGCAATGATGGTACCATGCATTATTCTGCACAAACCACACTGTTGTTCTTAATAGTAAACAGTAGTAGAGGGATAATAAAATAATAAGGATGCTGAGACTAATAATAATAAACTTACAGGAAGTGGAAGTATAATAAGAACGTTACTCTGGCCATGGTAGGGCAAGTGAATACATGTGGTGCTATTGAATGCAGGGGTCCAGTTTCGGATTCCGAATAGCCAATGATTCAGCTATGTACAGATGGCGTATTCGAAGTCATTTCGTACGATATTGAGAGACTCTGTGTAGCGCTGTGGGTAGTCGATATCCGAAGATGACAAGGTGTTTGAGGATAGAGCTGCTGCTATTCTTCTTTTCTCCTCTGGCTGGTTAGCCAAGATGGGCAGTGTTCCAGAATACGTTTTTGGACTTGACGTTGAGCACGGCCGATATACTTTGCTCCACACGAACAAATAAACTGGTCAGTGCACACTGAGGTGGCCAAAAGCTGTATCATGTCCATAACGTTTGACTGGATCAGCTGTCTGCTGGAGAATCTGATACGTAATATGGCTGCTTGAAATGTCTTCTTCAGACATTTAGAAAGCCGGTTTCTAAGAATTTCCGCTTCAATATTACCTTTGGATTATAGGTTCATGAAGATATTTTTCCTAGAGACAGTTGTGATTTTCGGCAATGATTATACAGCTTATGAAAACGAATCGTCGAAAAGAAAATTTTCTTCGTTGTTTACGTCTTTTTCTTATAACTCAGTATTGGAGTATTTCGTTCAACGAAGCACTCTGAATTACTGCTAGATGGTTGAAGGAAATCGACAGGAAGCCTTAGACCTGGATTTTGCGCTTAGCGAAACTCATCACAAGGGAGTATCTGCAATCCTGAAGCAATTTATGTCCCCTCTGGGATTCGAACCTGGGTCACTCAGTTCTGTAGTCAGCGAAGTTACCACTAAGCCACTTGAGATTGCAACTAGATAACTTGACTGACACCAAACGCGTGACATTAGCTACCACCTGGTGTCCTAAACGAAACCAACTGCAAGCCCAAGTAGCTCAGTATTAACTCCTCTAGCTGCAGTACTGAGTGCCTGGGATTCGAATCTCTGAAGGGATATCAGTTTCTTCAAGACTGCAGATCCGCTTTTGTGGTAAGTGCTGATAAACATAAAATCTAGGTCCCAAGCTTCCTACCAGCTGACTGCAAACATCTAAAGGCAACTGTATAGATTAGCACTACCTGGTTATATTAAGTCTGTGGTGAGAGCTGTCTACTAGCCAAATTGGTAGACAGTAATTTACGTCAATATTTACGTTCCCAAGATTTGTCGTGAGAAAATGTGAACAAAGATTGATTCAAAACCGACCACAGCAGACTTTGCGTAGGCGGATGCAGTTAACATGTAGAGGATTTGACATTCAAGAAACAGTCACAAATAGATGAAAGATTAACTTTACGTGAGAAACAACCAATCGGAAGACTGTGTTTGTTTGCTTAAATATCCATAGTAATGTACATGCAAATATATAAATATGCGTTGATTTCCTTAATAAATGATCTGTAGCCTGACTATTGCCTTCTGTCGTTACAAGTCGAATGAAAACTTTAAACCTACAGATCATCGCAATGAAATATAAAAAAATGGTTACACTGTGTTCACTAAAGCAATTTAAAACGCTTAAGTTTAAACCTAAATGACCAATGATGGTAAGGAGGCTTTAAACTTACATTTCATACTCCCTAAGCACTCTTCACTAAGATTTATATACAATCTTGAGAAAAACCTAACGATTTACGAACTATACTGAACTATACAGAAACTGGATTGATGAACAGACAGAGATAAGGGGAACAGATTTGTAGCAGTTCAAGTTGCTACACTGTAAAAAGACCCATGAACACAAAAGGTGACAGGGATACAGTGAAACGATAATTTACAAAAATGCTTTTGTGGAGTAAACAATTTCATGAAGAGTGATGGTGTTATTTAACTGGCTAATAACGGAATTCTTGATTCGTTGCATCCTCAGTAGGGAGAGTTTGCTCAAACACAGTAGCTATCGGTCCAAACTCCAAAGCGTTATTCATTAACCTACTGATCTACAAGGTAATAAAGGTGTGTCTTTCAAGGTACACTTTTAAGCTCATATAAAGAATAACTTATTTTATTAACAGTAAATTGTGCTAACGTCTAGATTGAGTAATATAGAATCAAATCTCGAAGTGAGCATACTTTTCTTCAAGTTTGCTGATATATTTCTGTGTAAATACGACACTCAGGCTAAGCAGAACTTTCTGTTAAATAGCCTAATGTCAGATCCAGTAACTTGTGAACTTAATTCGGTCAATACTTAGGACTAGGGAAGAAGCCATTGCTTATGTGGTGAAAGCTGCCTGCAAGACAAAATTGGCAGACACCAATTTACGTCAATGTTTACGTCCCAAATCAGGGTCATGATTAAAAAAACACAATAACAAAGTTTAACCTTGAGGAAATCAGCAACCAACCAATCACAGCAGACTTAACGTGTGCAAATACGATTCGCAGATACATGGCTTGACTTTCTAAGAAACGGTCACAAACAGTACGGAATAACCTTGAGGGAGGAAACAACCAATCAGAAGGCGTCGCTTCTCCGCTAACAATATCGAATAATAATGTACATAAAAATCTATAAATATCTGTTGATTTTCTCAATAAACGATCTGTTGCCTGACTTTGTTTTCTGTCATTAACAACTTACAATTTAAGAATATAACAAACTAACGAATTTAACCTTTTTCAGTGTCTACGGCTTACCGTAACAAACTTGCTGATTTTGTCACTCAGTGATGTGATTCTAAATTTTTGATTTGAGATAAGCACCTTCAAAGTTGCTTGTAAGTCTGTAATTCTTGCTGACCAGATCGAAGTGGTCTAAACACCAGACAGCTGTTACACTTGTTTGGGGCTGAAATTATTCATTGGTGTGCCTGGAACGACTCAGTTAGGAGAGGCGAATCAGTTTAAACCAAGCAAATTCTGATTTGCTACTTGGTTGGCACGGTAATGCGTCGGTGGCACAGTGGTTAGGACTCTCGCCGACCATGCACATGGTCCGGGGTTCGATCCCCTGCCGGCGCACACCCAATATCTATAGTCGGACTGGGAAATTTGGGCTACCGATATCAATATACTGAAAATTCTATAATTGTACTGAAAAAACTGTATGGAATCAAGCTATAAAAAAAAAATTACATATGAGATCTGAATAATGTCATTGACCAGAAGAACTCTGGTTAAATTCACCTGCACTCGGTAATCTGCAAATCGTGAACCTGATTCCTTAGCAGAGCTGAAAATTCGGAAATCGAGGTTGAACAAGGCTTATCATTATTATTATTTTTCCCTTGGGTTCCTAGTGGAACATAGGGCTTCAACTGCACGTCTCCACTTGCTTCTCTCTTCTGCTGTACTTTTCACCTGCATCCATGTTAGTCCATACTGTTTCAACTCTTCTTCACACGATCTCCTCCATGTCACCCTTGGACGTCCCACTCACCGCTTCCCTTTCGGGTTCCACTCGAGCTATGGCCTGACGCGCGATGTCACCCAGTGGCCTCCTCAGCGAGTGTCCAATCCATCTCCACTTTCTCCTGCATATTTGTTGAGCGATTGGTTCTTGTTTTGTTTGTTCCCATAGTTTCTTGTTGGTGCTTGTTCTTTCCGGCCATCTGATCTTCAGTATAGAACGAAGACAGTTGTTGATAAAGGTCTGCAACAGGCTGTTGGAAATATTCTTTGTGACCTGCCAAGTTTCTGATCCATCCGTATAGAAGAACTGACTGACTTGACGTTTGTATTGAAAATCCGAACTTTGTTGTTGATGCAGGCTGAGTGACGAAGATTTCCAGATTGGTTTCAGGTTGATGAATGTGTTTCTCGCCTTCCCGATTCTCGATTTGACATCCTCGTCTGTTCCTCCTGTAGTTGAGACAATGCTCCCTCCCTAGATAAGTGAATGAAGTAACCTCTTTCAAATCCCTCCCGTTGATGGTGATTGGCGCTGGATGTTGCTGCTGTTGTTGTTGTTGTTGGTTGGTTATTTTCATAACCTCCGTCTTGTCTATGTTCACCTGGAGTCCTGTCTTTGCTGCTTCTTCGACCAGTTTGTCGGTTTTCGCTTGTAAGTCTTCGATTTTGTGTGACATCAAACATAAATCATCCACGCGCAAAATCCAGGTCTTCTAGGTTCTTCACGTCGGTCCAGGATATCCCTGTCTTCTCGTTTCCCACTGTCTGACGCATAATCCAGTCCACCACAATTAGGAATATCATTGGTGATAATAAGCACCCTTGTCTGACTCCTGTGTTTACTCCAAAAGCCTCGCTGAGTAACAAGGCTTGTTACCTGATGTTAATGAATGCATGATAACTAGCAGTGGAATACAGGATAAACGTTTCGATCAGCTCAGGACCAATCAGCTGAATGTACCTGCAATCCTTAGTGAATGACGGTGTTCCCACTAAAACTCCTACCTAGGTCCCATTGTCTCCAGTGACATGTCGACTCTCTTAGTACGGACGATGTCTGAGGATTAACATGATGCCATCTCCATCGGTGATGACTAGCAGTGGAATAGAGGATGAACATTCAGTCCTATTTGGGCCCCTCCTACCGAGACTCTGAACCACACTCTGCCCCTCTGACTAATCAACGGAAAATATAAATCTAAGATCTCAAATAAATAAACTTACTACTCCGCTTCTGTCTTTCAAACATTGTGTAATTCTTTGAAGTATTTTTGACAAATCCAAACTTTCATCATGTAAATTACGTAGAATAAATGCGACACTGTACAAGGAATTTGTACGTATACGAAAATTGGCATTTTTCATGCATATCCATATTTCATCGAGGATAAAATCGGGCGGGAAGTGTTTTAATAATTCTACTAGTATTTTACGCATTATCCTGTGTATTGGTTTTAAATTATTCTTCAAAATTAGATTAAATAGTGAAAATATCTCTCTGACACTTGAATGTATCACAAAGGTGGGTAGATTGCGTAATAACATCTGAAGAGAATGCGAAAGAACGAAACCAATGGAAATAAAACATAGTTATTAGATATATAGAGAAGGTTAAAGGATTTCATAGCTAGCTGACTGACATCAATTAGAGAACCATTAGAAAACCAGTTGGAAGTAACTGACAGTTATTTCGTCCAAGTCTGGAACTCTTCAGTAGTACGCACTCACTGGAGTTATAATCCGGGACCTTTTGGTTACAAGGCAAGCTCGTACACTATTAAGTCACTGGGTCCCGATTCAACACTTGAATATGGAAGGTTTTTAGTGCAGAAGAAGATATATTACGACTAACTATTCACATGATCTGGAAATCAAACATTTGACCCTAGCGTAGATTCAGAGCTAATTCATTGGATGTTTCAAGTGTTCATCATCACCTCTGTTTTCTCTCGTGGTCCAAGGGGTCTAGTGGATAACGCTTTGGCGTTTGAAACGATGGGCAGTGGATTCGAGCCTAGGTGGGAACATCATCACTCAGTGACTGGGGAATGCAGGTACATCCAGATGACGAGTCCCAAATAGGACGAAATGTGCGTAATTCTCGATTCCACTGCTAGTCACCATCCACCAACCTTTCCTTTTTACCAGCTTTTTTTATTACTGGCTTAGAGAGGTAAAGGAGTGCGTCGGTGGCCGGGGATCGAACCCCGGACCATGTGCATGGTCGACGAGCGTCCTAAGCGCTGTGCCACCAACGCACTTTCAACAATATAAACATATCAAATAGTGGAGAGATGGAGAGATTTGACGTCGAAGAGAGGAGATGAACCAGAATTGCGGCGGCAAAACGTGACATACACGAAAATAGGAAAAAATACACAAGACGAAAGGCAGAAGTGACAAGTACAATATGGAAGATCTGTACAAATGACTATTTTTACATAAGGTGTACTTAATTTCCCTATCTAAAGACATCAAATTGCAAATAAACGTTCTATAACCACTTCTCTTCTCTTCTACCGTTACACAATCGACATACTAAAACTGCTGGTGAACTTGCAGATAGTGTGACGTAGAGTAAATATAATTTAATCCTTTAAACTTAGGCACAGGAACCGAAAATATTCGAGTAGTAAGGAAAAGCGGCACGCGATGAAGTGTGGGTTTGATAGCTGACCAAAGCCTTTGTATTGTTCATTTTTCAAATTGACCACACTCTAAAGGTGGTTTAATGAAGATATCTTTAATTAATTTGTAAATGTAAAAAAAATGGTTTAACTAAAGAACATTACACAGCACTGAAAGGATTAGGAGAAAAAGATTCCATATTAGTTTGTTTATTAGATGTATCACACAGTCAGTGAAACAGTATTATACTTACTGGATGACAAAGTTTCGAACACAATTTATTCATTGTTCATAATCATTTCATCAGTTGTAATCACACGACTTCGAAACTTGAGTTTTATAGTTTTCTTTGTCTTCTCCTATTTGTCGTCGTTGGGGTAGTAGAATTTTCCAGATATCTGAGTGGACAGGTGTTGAATCATTCCTATTACACGTATTCTCTTCAGTTGATTCGATAAACAAAGCTTCTGTTATCAATCTCTCCCTCCACCATGTTAGTTGTATTAGATTTTGAAACTGTCATCTTATCCCATCCATCCTATTGTATGGTTGTGTTTAATTGCATGTAGTGTGTGTTATAGCTGAACTATTCTCTATATTTTGTTATCTTATTCGGCTCAACTAATCTAGACTTTGCTAGGTTGCTAGAGAGTTGCCATGGGTTCACTAATATCCCCGGTTGTAGCAGATATATTAATGGATAGGTGGGAAGACATGGCAACTGAAACGCTCACCCCACCCAAAAGTATGGTGGAGGTATGTAGATGACACATTCACTGCACTCAGAACACAAGAAATGGATAGACTTTTCGAAAATATCAACTCGAAGGTAGAGGCAATTCAATTCACTTACGAATTGGAAAGTCTGGAAGGGGAGCTTCCACTGTTAGATTGAAGCGTAAAAAGGAGAGTTATTATTATTATTGTTTCCTTTAATTCCTACAGGAACATAGGGATTCAGCCGCACGTCTCCATTCCGTTCGGTTCTCTGCTAGAGTCTTCACCTAGCTCCAAGTCTGCCCACACGTTTTCATCTCCTCTTCACATGACCTCCTCCAAGTCACCCTTGCACTGACGACCGACTCGTCGCTTCCCTTTCGGGTTCCACTCAAGGGCTTGTCTAGTGACGTCACTTGATGGTTTCCTCAGAGTATGACCAGCCAATCCATCTTCATTTCTTCCTGCCTACTTGTTGCACAATCGGTTGCTGGTTGGTTCGCTCATTGCCAGAGATCCCTGTTTCTGATCTTTTCTGACCGGCCATCTGATCTTGAGTATTGAGCGAAGACAGCTGTTAATGAAGGTGTGTAGTTTGTTTGAGATGCTCTTTATGACGCGCAGTGCAAGTCTCTGATCCGTATTGAGTAGCACTGATCTGACATTGGAGTTGAAAATCCGGATCTTATTTTTAATGCTGAGTGTTGTTGACCTCCACACAGACTTGAGAGTAGTGAAAGCTTGTCTTGCTTTTCCGATCCTTGCTTTGATATCCTCGTCAGTTCCGCCTGTAGTTGAAACGATGCTTCCCAGTTAGGTGGGTGAAGGAGGTTGTTTCTTTCAGGTTCCTCCCATTTATGCTGATTGTTGTCTGTTGTTGTTGTTGCTGTTGATGGTGTTTCCCAGGAATTTTCATCACCTCTGTTTTCTCTATGTTCACCTGAAGTCCTATCTTTGATGCTTCTTCTGTCAGCTTGTTGCTTTTCACTTGCATATCTTCTAGTATGTGAGAAATCAGACATATATCATCGGCGAATTCCAGATCCTCCAAGTATTTTGTGTGTGTCCATTTTATGCCTGTCTCCTCATTGCCCACTGTTTGTCGCATTATCCAGTCTACTGCAATCGGGAAAATTATTGGCGATAGTAGGCAGCCTTGTCTTACTCCTGTCCTCACTTCGAAGGGTTCCGTAAGTTTCCCATTGTGGATTACTTGGCATGCAGCATTGTCGTATAGCTGTTGGATGAGATGTGTTATTGTCGGTGGCACACCGTAGTAGCGAAGTAGTTTCCAAATCACCTCTCGATCGACGCTGTCAAAGGTCTTTTCAAAGTCGATGAAGTTGAGATAGAGAGGTGACTGCCACTCCAAGCTTTGTTCAATGATGATCCGTAATGTGGCGATCTGGTCAATGCATGACTTGCTCCTCCTGAATCCAGCCTGTTCCGGTCGAAGTTTTTCATCCAGGGCGTTTTCGATTCTCTCCAGGATGATGCGGCTTAATATTTTGCTTGGGATGGACAGGAGCATAATTCCGCGCCAATTCTTGCATTGACTTAGGTCTCCTTTCTTTGGTAGTTTGAATAAGTAGCCTTTCTTCCAATCCTCGGGTACTTTGCCTACTTTCCACACCTTCTCCAGTAGTGGTGTCATCAAGTCCGCTGTTGTCTCCGGGTCCGTTTTCAATACTTCTGCTGGGATTCCATCTGGTCCTGCTGCTTTTCCAACTTTTAGCATCTTGATTGCCTTCAGGACTTCTGACTTCGTCGGGGGGTTGGTGTTCACTGGTAGCTCTGTCTCCGTTGTTGGAATTGCTGGGCGCGTTGTAGGTGGTGGTCGATTTAGGAGTCTTTTGAAGTGTTCAGCCCAGTGTTTTCTTTGCTCTGCTTCTTTGGTGAGTGACTTTCCATTGTCATCCTTCACCGGCTTGATTTGTGTCAAACGTTTGCCCGACAGGTACCTAGTAGTTTGGTAGAGTGTTGCGAGGTCTTCTTTGCCTGCAGCTTGTTCTGCCTCACTTGCCATGGTTTCATAGTACTTTATTTTGTCTTCTCTGGCACTCTTCTTTACTCTTTTGTTCAGTGTCTTGTAGCTTACGTTCAAATCCTGTTTTCGTTGCTCATCGGTGCACTGGAGAATCTTTTGTTTCACCATCCCTCTCTCTTCTATTAGTTTCCAAGTGTCCGTAGTGAGCCATTGTTTGTCCTGTCTCTTCTTTCTGCCTAGAACTTCCATGCAGGTTTGACTCCACACTTTTTTCAAGTTGTTCCAGTGCTTTTCGACGCTGACCTCTTCGCCAGTGTTGATTTATGTCTCCACCTTTTTTCTTATGACTTCAGTGAAGATATCCTTTGTATCCTGGTTCTTCAATTTGAGTATTGAACTTTGCTTGTGGTCTATCTGCAGCTCCTGTTTCTTTGAAAGCTTTTAATTTGATTTGGAATGTTCCTTGTACGAGATAGTGGTTTGAGCTTACGTCTGCTGCGTCTCCATTTTCTTGAGATTGAGATGAAGTCAATTTGGTTTTTGGTTCACCCATCTGGTGACACCCATGTAGCCTTGTGGATATCCTTGTGTTTGTATACGCTGCCACCAATCACTAGTTCATTAAAGGGGCAGAAGTCGGCGAAGAGTTCTCCGTTTTCATTCATTTTTCCCAGAGCTTCTCTACCCATTATGAGTTCCCTTCCTGTGTTGTCTGATCCCAGTTTGGCGTTCATGTCTCCCATTAGTATTTTGATGTCACCAGCTGGAGTATTGTCCATTGTTGTCTGCAGTTGTCTGTAGAATTCTTCTTTCGTTTCGAGGTCTGCGTTGTTGGTCGGTGCATAGCATTGTATAATTGACACTTTCCTTCCTTTGGAGTTGAATCTGGCGGTTATTATCCTGGGCGAGATCGCCTCCCATTGCATCAGGGCCTTCGTTGCCGTTGGTGACATCATGATAGCCACGCCCTCGGTGTGCGAGTGGTTATCTTCTGGGTGACCGGAGTAGATCACTGACTCACCCGTTGACAATTTGGTGAGTCCATTCCCGTTCCATCTGCTTTCACATATTCCCAGTACTTGAATTTTGTATCTTTTCATTTCTTTTGCGATTTGGGCAGCTTTGCCAATCTCGTACATAGTACGGACATTCCATGTCCCCACACAGACTTTTTCTTTTGTCTCAAGGAGAAACATCGTGCTGAAGTTTCTGTAGCAGGTTTGTTTACAGGGTGGGGTTGCTAGCCTCACGCCTGAGAAGGGGGATTGTTACATCAATTTATTATTTAGAGAGAAGCGACCTTGTGGGTTGCTTCCCTTAAAAACCAGGAAAACAGGGAATAAACAAGCAGAAAAACACCAGCACGGGAAAATAATTCACAACAATAAGGGTAACAAGCGACAACTACAATAATAATATCACAGTCAATTACGGTTAACCAAAATGATACCAAAATCATAGACTCACTGACTTGAGCCAACTTGAACATGTAAATCCGTCAATATATATGCAATTATAGGTATTAGTTAGTGTTAATCAAGCACAGAGTGGCAATAGATAGTTATAGGTGTTACTGATATACAATATTATATCCAAAGATTCAGCGTTTCAAGGTCAAATAATTGTTAAAGTTTTTCGCAACTTTTTGATAAGATATTCCACGAAAATCCCAGTTCAGCTATAGCACACACCACATGCAATTACACACAACCACACAATAAGATGGATGGGATAAGATGACAGTTTCAAAATCTAATACAACTAACATGGTGGAGGGAGAATGATAACAAAGCTTTGTTTATCGAATCAATAAACGTGTAAGGAATGATTCAACACCTGTCCACCCAATATTAAAATTCTACTACCCGCTACGACAAATAGGAGAACAGAACTATAAAACTCAAGTTTCGAAGTCGTGTATTATAATATGAAGATATGAACAATAATTGTGTTCGAACTGTCATCCAGTAAATAATAATACTGTTTCATGACTATGTGATGAATCTAATAAACAAACCAATATGGAATTACTTACTACCACAGTGCCCAAGTTTTACACATATATTAATAGAAGAAAAAGATCATATCATCAGTCCGACACAGTACAAGGTGTCTTCATCATGAAGAAATTTGATCATTAAGATAAAGTGGGTGAAATCCTTAAGGAACAGTACGAGTTTCCAATAGACACTGTTGCAGATAATGTTTTTATTTTTAATGTGAGTGTAGAGCTTGGGCACTGTGGTAGAATGTAATTCCTATTAGATAAGTTTATTTTAATTATCACACAGCGATGTGCATGTTTTAACAACTGGATGACAGGTTTCGAGCCTAAATTATTGCCACTAATAATTATATCAGCTCAGTCATATGCTTTCAGAGCTTGTCTTATACACATTTTCTGTCTTTCTCTCTCTTTATCTACCTCTCTCTTGTTGTTTGTTACCACTTTCCATATCTCTGGTATAGGCGGCGTTGCTTCATTTCAGTTGACTGCCCGTGTGCGGTATTGAATCGATAAACGAAGCTTCAGTGATTAACCTCTCTCTCGCTGCCTCTCCCTACCTAACTATATCACTTTCTAATACTTTCACCCTGTTCCACTCTATTTTGTGACAACATACAAGTGAGTGCAGTGATGAAGGATATTTGTGATAGATTAGCATCGTTTGGTGCGTCACAACTCCCTCATTGGAGTTCGAGAGATACCTTGAATCGATGGCTCGAAACGTTATTGGAGATAGCCAAGAATCGCAGTCATCGATGGCGAACGTGCTGCAATCCCCATCTTTCTTCCCTTCCTCATGATATTGACGAATACTGCTTGAACTTTTAAGTTACTGTTTTCCTTCCAGATGAAGTTCTTTATCGTTCTCTGCACCTATATTTTTATTTTTAATCTATGTTTTTTTATTATTGTTGTGCGGCACATCTTTTTGGTGCCATATTGTACCAGTTTTTTGTGTTCAAATAATAATAATAGTGCAGTACAGTTGCTGACTATTTCTAGTTATTTACGTAACAGGTCAATCATCATTCTAAGTCCAGTTAAATTTTTATGTTTCGATAATCGAATTAACCCCGATCTACTACTAGTTTGCCCCATGTGTAATTGACCCCACAGTCATTAATTGCATAGTATTTGGTAAATTACATTATTTTTCCTAATTGGATCTATTGGGTCTTTAAGTCTTATGCCTTAGGGAGAGTTGGCTGGTTTAAATGCCCCCCCCCCGACTAACTCCATCCACATTAAAAATCCTACGTAAGGCCTCTGACGTCCCTTCTTTATACGGCAGTACTACTCAAGCTTTGAATTCGATATTATTTCCGTTATTTTCGTCGTATTTATTACTAATCTTTTTTCTTCTATGGTTCTTCATATATTTCTTAATATATTCTGGTAGGCAGCTATTTTTATTTTAGTTAAAAAAATAGATTAATTGTCAGATTTACAAACAGAACACTTTATAAACAAATTCCGTAAGCCAATAGTTCAGCGGTAGAATACTCTCCAATCAATTTCAACTTTATTGACTTTGAAAAGGCCTTCACTAGACAATGTCGATCGACAGGTGATTTGACAATTACTTCGCTACTACCAAGGGGTGCCGCCAACAATTATACATCTCATCCAGCAGTTGTACGACAATGCCGCATGGCAAGTAATCCACGACGGGAAACTCACAGAATCCTTCGAAGAAGTGAAGATGGGAGTAAGACAAGCTGGCTGCCTACTATCTCCAATGATTTTTCTGATTGCCGTAGACTGGATAATGTGACAGACAGCGGGCAGTAAGGAAACAGGCATAAAATAGACCCACACAAAAAAATTAGAGGATCTGAACTTCACCGATGATATATGTCTGATTTCTTACAAACTGAGAGATATGCAAGTGAAAAGCAACAAGTCGACAGATGAAGAAGCATCAAAAGATGGCAGGGACTTCAGGTGAACATAGAGAAGTCAGAGGTGGTGAAGATTCCTAGACAATGGCAACAACAGACAACAATCAGCATAAATGGGAGGAACCTGAAAGAAACAACCTCTTTTACCTACCTAGGAAGCATCGTTTCAACTATAGACGGGTGAAACTGACGAGGGTATCAAAGCAAGAATCGGAAAAGCAAGACAAGCTTTTATCACTCTCAAGTCTGTGTGGAGATCGACACTCAGCACTCAGTATGAAAAGTAGGATCCGGATTTTCAACTCCAGTGTGAAGTCAGTGCTACTATACGGATCACAGACTTGGCTCCATGCCGCGTCACGAAGTCCATTTCGAACAAACTACAGATCTTCACCAACAACTGTCTTCTCTCAGTTCTCCGCTCAAGATCAGATGGCCGTCCAGAAATGATCAGCAACAGGGATCTCTGGCAATGAATGAACCATCCCAGCTGGAACCGTTTGCACAACAGAGATGCGGGAAGAAATGGAGGTAGGTGGATTGGAGGTCATACTCTGAGAAAACCATCAAGTGACATCACATGCCAGGCCATCGCTCGAGTGGAACCCTAATCGGAAGCGCCGAGTTGGTCCTCAGTGCGAGGGTGACAGAGTTCGATACCCCATTAACGCACTCCTAAGCTTCACTTAAACAGTAGTCATATGAGTAAAAGTAGGAAGGTTGGGTATGAGTCTGGCAACATTATCCCGTAAACAAAAACCCCAACATTACTGCTACTGAAACTTCAATGACTGAAGCTCGAACCCCTTCATTCCACTCGGAACTCAAAGAAATGAAGTCAATAATAATAATAATAATAATAATAAACAGCTTATACCCATCAGATTGCTTACTACCTTGCGTCAAATTTGTATAGCCTCCTAAAATCTCACAAGCCTGGAAACTTAATAAAACCTCCACCTTAGATCTGTCGAACTCTTTACAGCATAAATTTGTCAAATTAGTTACGAAGATCCTTAAACCACGTAAGGGATTCTTTATCGCGACTAACTAACAAGTATCAGCATGCAAGTAGTTTTACCCATCATTCACATCAGCGAACTTTCTTGACGTGTGCACAGAAAACATAAGCTTTATCTTCCAAGATCAAGCATACAAAAGAAAATCGGAGGTTCTCTTAGGATCCTGTTAGTGAACGTCTTTTTATGCCGATAATGGGAGAATAAACGGAAGGCATGTTGACGACCGTCGAATGACATCGTGCTCAATCAGGCCGCTGCTCGAGTGGAATTCAAATAGGAAGCGACGATAGGGTCGACACTTTGATGGTGGCATGGAGGTCTCAAGTCATCGGTTCTTAGAATCCTGAGGATCCTACCAAGAAGTCTACATCTCTCTACGAGACTCAAACTAACTCTCACAGACTTCATAGGTTAATGCCAGATCTTGGTTTGACTACCACTAGCTAACATTGACCGTCGAGGAAGGCGATGGGTAGGCCCGCGTAACACATTTCCCAGTCATCTCAATCGATGTGTAGCCTAACAACCTCATTGACTGATATTCCCTCCTCACCTAGCACTCGACCGAAACCTAACCTCAATATTACTCACCATATTATAACACGGGAGATAGACAGACAGACACCTTTGACCAAAGACAGCTAGCCGGCCTTTCATGTCTTCCACTTTCAATGGCCATGTCTCACTCACAGCCATAAAGGAGGACGAAATGAACCGTTGAGCAGTACATTCGTCCATTGATCGGCAGTCAGATATCACATCTACTCCAGAGATGGCGTAACTTGAGTTGGAGTGAGTCCAAGAGTGGCGTGAAGAAGATTTTGGGCAGCAGTCAAGCCAGCTAAAGGTGATGATACAGAATCGAAATGAAGGACAACAAACACTAATAATAATAATCATTACTATCATTATTGTAATAAATTATTATTTTTAATTATTACCCAAAATACTCACCAATATTATATCAGCAAAATGAACAATCATAAAGGCTATTTGATTATTCATCAAATGAAATATACTTATTAGTAAACATTGAACACCTTGAATGTAATGCTTTTCATTTTCAAATAATTCATAGGCATTTTCACAACAAAATCTTTTCTTTACATATTCTTTTAAAGCTTTTATTCCATCCAGTTGAACTGGAATATTATATCTTTCATGTAACATTGAACAAATATAGTTCGGAATAATTTGTATTGATTCTGATGTTAGATGATAGTAGGTAAATAGTCATGTAATGAATCTACACTATACACTGATGACTCATTCAATGACTCAGGTAATATTATCGATTCATTTACAGTATTATCTATAGTAGGAATGGTATTAAGGTCATTCGTAGTGTTATCAATGTCCAATGAATAAAACATTCCTGGTTTTATACATCTTAAAGCATTTTCATAGTCTAATTTATTCATATTCAATTTTATTAATTTCATAATTTTTAAACAAAATAATTTAATCTTAGAATGTAAGCTGTTTGATTTATCTAAAAGTAATTTAATTGTCATAACAATTTCAAAAAAATCTACTCCATACATTGACATTGTTTTAATTAAATAATTTAGTTTATTAAAACAACGAGTGTGTTCCGCTGGATTTGAAATTGTACATATACCAAGAAATATTAAAATACGTATTGGCGGGAAAATATTTTTACAATGAATGACATAAATACAAATACATTCCCAGGTGTATTGATCAATTCTTGACTGTTTATACAATAAATTTGAGGCTATATTCAATTCTAGCCTGTACATTAATCTATTCTTTAATTTAATTGAAAATAAGTGATTTGAAAATAATTGTTTCAATGTTTCAATGCATTTTTTGTTTAAATCATCTAATCCACGGTAGGTTGTTAAAATGTATGATATAAATTTGCCTAATACATTAACAGAATGTAAAGAGAAGTTTTCTATTTTGTAGTGATGGATTAAATCATTTAATAAATTATAAGTGTGCTTGATAAATTGATTTATATCAATCTCTTCAGAGTAAATTTGATTAATGCGGTCTACAAAGTGTTTATCTTGTATTTCTGAGATATGTGACATTGACATTGTTATTATGTGATAAGTGGTAAGGATATTTGAAACATTGTCAACATTCGATAGTATTTAAGCTAAGTATATAAGCTAAAGATCCTAACTGATTCATAAATGGTGTTTATCGTCATTAATTAATGCATTGGCTAGAATCAGACTATTCAACTGCGCTTAGAAAGTAGAATTATATATATATATATATATCAGAAAACGTCACAGTGACCTTATGATTATAAGAAAATAATCAATAAGTAAAAACACAAGAGAATAGAGTACTTTTTCTGGGGGGGGGTGTATAGTCTGACCTTGAAGCAGTAGAACAACGAATAGTCAAAAAGAAAAGTGCGATTTGATCATTATATATATATATATTATTACTATTATTTATTATTGTTCCCTTGGGTTCCTAGTGGAACATAGGGCTTCAACTACACGTCTCCACTTGCTTCTCTCTTCTGCTGTACTTTTCACTTGCATCCATGTTAGTCCATACTATTTCAACTCCTCTTCACACGATCTCCTCCATTTCACCCTTGGACGTCCCACTCGCCGCTTCCCTTTCGGGTCCCACTCGAGCACTGGCCTGACGCGCGATGTCACTCAACGGACTCCTCAGCGAGTGTCCAATCCATTTCCACTTTCTCCTGCATATTTGTTGGGCGATTGGTTCTTGTTTTGTTTCTTCCCATAGCTTCTTGTTTGTGATTCTTTCCGGCCATCTAATCTTCAGTATGGAGCGAAGACAGTTGTTGATAAAGGTCTGCAACCTGTTGAAAATATTCTTGGTGACCCGCCAAGTTTCTGATCCGTAAAGCAAAATTGACTTCACGTTTGTATTGAAAATCCGAATTTTGTCGTTGATGCAGGCTGAGTGACGAAGATTTCCAGATTGGTTTCAGGTTGATGAATGTGTTTCTTGCCTTCCCGATTCTCGATTTGACATCCTCGTCCGTTCCTCGTGTAGTTGAGACAATGCTCCCTAGATAAGTGGTGAATGAAGTAACCTCTTTCAAATCCCTCCCATTGATGGTGATTGACGCTGGATGTTGCTGCTGTTGTTGTCTTCGCTGCTTCTTCGACCAGTTTATCAGTTTTCGTTTGTAAGTCTTCGATTTTGTGTGACATCAAACACAAATCATCCACGCGCAAAATCCAGGTCTTCTAGGTTCTTCACGTCGGTCAAGGATATCTCTGTCTTCCCGTTTCCCTCTGTCTGACGCATAATCCAGTCCACCACAATTCGGAATATCATTGGTGTATATATACATTTATATAGAGATTTTTGTCGTTATCCGACATCATTTAGAGATATCATTGAGAAACAAGGATCACTGGACAGCTGTTTCGTCCTATTTTGAGATTGGCTCTTCAGCAATGTGCAATGATGATTCCACCAAGGATAAAACCATGAACTTTCAGGTTTCCAGACTAAGTTCCTTGACGATTCAGTGTTCTAATCTAAGTCATCAGTTGAAATAAACTCGTCGCCAAGTTGTTATAGACCCGTCGCTTATTAAACATGATCGCGTTGATAGTTGATATGATCGTGGGTATAATAATACTGACGTGATGAACAACTCACTTGATGTGTTAGATACACCTCTTCATTCGTGGTATCTTCCACTTCACTGAGCCACGTTAATGTCAAAAGGTAAAGACTGGGGCCTGTGACTGTTAGGGTACAACATTTTTATTAGGAAAAACCATATCGTATTTAAGTATTTTCAACCACATTAAAATATGACTAAGGCAGTGGAAATAGAATGTTCTGGTTGGTAGGCGACCTGTCTAGGTCAGCAAAAAATAAATATTCTTATTGGTTAGCGAGTGGCCCACAGGCAAGGTAAGAAAAAGATGGCAAAGTTAAACTTTAAGTGCCAATGGATAGATGAACTTGAAAGCATTGACCACTTGACAAAGGCGATTTTTGAGTATAAAACACGCATATTTATTTTCAATAGTTGGTTTGTAAGGATTTGATTTGTTTTTTGATTTAGATCACGGATTGATATCAGTTAGAGAACCATTAAAAACCAGCTGGGGGAAGCACTGAACAGCTGTGTTCCTCCATCCTAGTTTGGGACTCATCGACAATACGCACTCACCACAGGAGTTCGAACCCAGGACCTTCCAGTTACAAGGCAGGCTAACTTGTATACCATTCAGCCACTGGGACCTGATTCAATGGCCAGCCCATGAATTCTAACTTCTACCAATTCATGATTTTTAGCGCAACCACTAAACAATATCATTGGCAGGTACTCCATCCTGACTCCCGATTGGATGGACCTCGCTGGTCACGAAATTTATTTTTTATTTCTTTTTATCACAGCTTGATGCCACACCGTATTTTCAGTACAAGTATGGAATTTTCAGCATGTGATATCGGTGGCCCAAATTTTGCAGGCCGACCATTGATATCAGGTGTGCGTCGGTAGAGGATCGAACCCCGGACCATATGCATGATCGGCGAGAGTCCTAACCACTGTGCCACCGACGCGCTAAAAATCATGAGTTGGTAGAAGTTAGAATTCATGGGCTGGCCATTGAGTCAAGTTCCAGTAGCTGAATGGTATACAAGCTAGCCTGCCTTGTAAGAGGAAGGTCCTGGGTTCGAACTCCTGTATTGAGTGCGTACTGCCGATGAGTCACGAACCAGGACTGAGGAGACAGCTGTCCAGTACTTCTTGTCTTTGAATGGTTCTCTAACTGATATTAATTCGGAGTGTAACTCGAAAAACATATATTTGTGAAAATAATAAATTAAAAGGCATGAGACTGTTACACAGGATACCGTTCTCTGACCTGTGATACAACTTAACCACATTTTATGCTGCCAAAGTAAGAGAAAGATGATGAAAATCTACAGTCATCCGATCACATGATGAGTCATATAATGAATCACAAGGTGATTACTATTTCTAGCCGATTTCCATCATACAGTCACTTGGTTCGAAACCCACGACCCCTAAATCTTAACTTTCTATAAGTTGAATTATGATTTTGTTAAGTGGAGGTGCTTGAAATAGGTGTTCATTCTTTTGATAACTACAGAAAGATGTCAGATACATTTGTTGATTTATTTTACTTCCCACCGTGGTTCGAACCCAGGACCAGTAGGGTACAGCAGGTTGAAGATGAGGCAGTAACTCATCGAAGAAGATATTGCGAAATGGTCGCGCTATGTCGTGAATTGGTCTACGAGCTCGCCTTGTAACCAGGAGGTCCTGGGTTCGAATCCCGGTGGGTGTGTACTGATGAAGAATCCCAAACTAGGACGAAACAGTTGTCCATCCATCCTCCTCCATCCAATCAAACTAAATCCCTACAAAATCAATACTTGAAAACTGAAAAGTTATCAGATACGTTTGTTGGTTTATTTTTCTTCCTAGGTGTGAACTTTTAATTTACAGTTGATCTAAATCTGAATGAAGAAGCAGAAAAATTTAGAATTCATGGGCTAGGGGATATCATCCCAGTGGCTGAGCAGGTCCTGTAAGCTTACAGGAACTGTATTCAATACTTAGCGGCGGAGTCACAAGTGTGTACTGCTGAAGAGTCCAAAACAAAGGCGATACAACTGTTCAGTACTTCCTGGTTTCCAAACTAAACTCAGTACATCATCAATCTTGAAAGAATGAAGTCAGTGAAATTCCAAACAACTTCCGAACAATTGGACAAACTTTGGTAGAAATCACATTACTAAAGCAAAAAAGGGTCTAATTGACTGACTGTCATCATTTTACACCAATCAGAATGCAGGTAAGATGTAAAACGCTTAATATAAGCGGTTCAATACACAACATGGCAAGGCTTTTTATCTTAATCAATAACTAGGAAGCAAGACTAGAGTTCATCAGTTTGAACAAGGGAACAAAAACTGTGCATTTAGAATCTTATGAAAGAAAAGAAGTTCATCAGCGAAGAGTCACACTTCTCTTTTCGGCGATATCATTCTCAAACTGTACAATCGCATGCTACATATTTGATTTGTCACTAGAATTGTAAAATTTTAGAAATCGAATTGCGTTAATTAGTTAGAAACTAAAATAAGATTAAATAAGCAAGTTGAGTGATGTAATCTAATTCACGGGGTTGAGTAGAGCTCAGCTAAAATTAAAATTGGACAAAAGTCCAGTTAACAACAGTGGTAATAAGAAGGAGAGATTTAATAAGGGGTGGGGAGGAAAATATTGTACAATTAAGAAACATACAAGCAAAAAAAAGACAAAACAAAAATTACGTACTTGGTGTTAAGAAAGATCAAGTTCATTGTAGATTTATTGACTGAACAAACTTCTTTTGAATGCAGAGTTTGGGTTTTAATATTTAAATTGGTGTTGCTTCTGCAGTTTGGAGAAGTTTAATTTGTACCCTTTTATATATGATAGAGAAGATTTGTAGCTCAGGTGGATGATTTTGGTGTGGTTGTGTTCTCCGAGTTGAATAGTTAATCTGTGAAGCTTTCATCACGTTACTAGGTGACATCTTCAGCGCATACTTCAATCTGTTGAAGTGAGCTTTTAGATTTCTCCACGAGTTTATCAATCATCTCTCCCGGTGACCTTGGGCGTGATTGGTTGTTTTTGTGTGCTTTCACACGTTCTAGGTTACTTGTGTTGGAACTGATTGTTTCTTTGACTTGAACTTTGACCCTTTGTGTGTGAGGGTACCAACGCTTCTTCTTCTATCTGTTCTATTTCATCATTTAGGTCTTTTCTTGTACTACTTGGTGCTACTGTTCGGTTTGTTAGACACTTAACTAAGCCAGCCTTTACAGACGACGAACGGATGAGACGAATTATAGTCGAAATATCTATTAGAATGCGTTAGCTTTTTATAAACGCTAGTGTGCAGTGCAGTTTACCTTCTTCTGTTCGTTTTATTTTACAATCTAACACCATAGCTAATTCTCCTTGTTCATTTTCCGATTCAAATGTGAATTTTATTCCCTTTACTAGTGAGTTTATATGTGTGAAGAAGCTAGAGATATGTTCTGTTTTTAACACTATGAAAGTGTCATCCACATAACTATACCATATTTTTGGAGTAGGATTCAATGTATTAAGAGCACTATTTTCCCAGCTATCCTTAAAGATATCTGCTACGATTGCGGATATTGGTGATCCATCCCATTGCTACACCTTCTATATGTCTATCGTTGTTGATCGAATCTACGCCCAACACGTGCAATAGGAATGACTCATCACCAATACCAGAGAAAATACTACTACCAATCAAGTCAAGAGATGAAAAATAATGGTGGAATTATATAAACGAAGTTAGAAAGTTGTGTGAGTAGTGCCTTGATATGATTATGAGTGGCAATGATAAATTGTGCTCGAAACGTGGTCATCAGTAAATATTACTGTATAACACTGTGGAAATTTAACAAAATAAACTTCAGGCTTGATCTTTGAAATGTCGATAGCAATGGTGTTTATTCATTTTTCTTAACTCAATGGGATTGATGAACTCACACGTCCAATCTTCCCCTTCATGGAGCTTAGTACCACCAGCTGAGAGAAGTTTAAAAGTGTGTCGACCGGAAATTGAACCTTGAACCACTTACTGCGTGGTTGATGACTATCCCACCACTGAACCACACTTTATTCATAATCAATTATTAAATCAGAATGTATATAGAGATTTCGCACACTTTTTGCAGTTTTACAATACCTCTACTTGAATATTTTGATTTCTCTGCAGTGAGTAACCTTATGTGTGCATAAAGAATCTATTAACTTTGATTGTTTGTCCCCTCGGGTCAACAGGAATACAACGAGATCTTAATAAATTTTGCGGTGATATCAGGATCATTGTTCTGATTAGACTACTCATTGGTCAACAGGGTAACAGATTCATTACAATAAAGAATTTCTTGTATTTCCCAATGAATGAAAAACAAAATGATATTGCCGATTTTACTGACGTTTCCCTATTCATTAATACTGCTGCTAACAGCTTTATCAAAGTAGCATTATTAAACCAGAATTTACAAAATACACTCAGCTTATATATAACAACTTCGTTCATCATCATTCCTCAGTATGGGGTCATTTTTCGTTATCAAATTGGCCAATTGGTAAAGATAACAAAACCAGGTAGGTGTAGATGACTGTTGGATTTGATAAGTGTGTAAAATTATGAAAGCAGCATGTGTTTACACACAATACTCTCAAATTACTTGTTTTCGATACTACAACCACTGAAAAAGGACGCTCAAAATATTGTAAGGAATTCATATGATTTGAAATCCCAAACAGAACACCGAGAAATTGATAAGGAAGACATTATGGTAAGCTATGATATTAACTCAGTATATACTAGTATCCCTATGACCAAAAGTCTTGATATCATTTCCAATCTACTAGAATCAGATACAACACTATCACAAAAATGTCCACTGGACACCAGTGAAACAATTAAGAGCTTAAAATTCTATCTGGAAAGTAATTATTTTACATTTAAAGGGAATTTATATACACAGACAAGTGGTGTTGCTATGGGTTCACCAGTTTCCCCAATAGTCGCTGACCTTTTCATGAGCAGATTCGAAGATAACATCTTTTCAAGCATACCCACTCCTAAAATATGCTTAAGATATGTAAATGATACTTCTGTAGTGCCAAAACGAGAAAATAAACTATCTACCTCCCAGAATCCAGTTTACTTCGGAAGCAGCAGCAGACGTCAGTGAACTACCATTTCTAGACTGCCTAGTTAAGAGGAAGGAAAACGGGCATTTTAGTATATCTATATCCAGGAAGAAAACCCATTCCAACAAATATTTGGACTTCGGATCATCACACCCCATCTAGCGCAAAGGTATCAGTTGTTTCAAGTTTTCTTAGATTACCACATCCTTTGGTAATGGATGAGAAAGAGAAAGAAGAATAAATATCTAACATTACTGAAACTCTCAAGCAAAACAACTACCCAAATAACTTCCTTACTAAAGTCAACACTGACATTAAATATGGTCGAGAAAGTATTCCGAAGAAATGAACCTCAAGTGTCGTGATTCCGTATAGAGCACAGTCGTCAGACGATATCATCAGAAGAGTACTCAATAAGCACGAAATCAGAGTTTTCTTCAAAACATCGAACTCACACACTGCGAAACAACCTCGTCCCTATTAAACACCAAATCCCTAAAGATTCTCAATCTAATTGTGTCTATAAAATAAAATACTTGGAATGTGATGCGACATACATCGGACAAACATTGCCAGAGAGAAATCAAGATCAGAAGAAATGAACACCGTAGAGCATCTGTTCGACCACGGATAAATCCACCTTAACTAGAAAATCTTGGAAAATCATCCGCTATAGGTCTAAACGTTATAGAATTGGGTCAAAAAAAATTTGATTTTGAGAATATTGAAATCGTCATCCAAAAAAATTTCAGAAATCACAAAGAATCTCTAACGTCATCACAATCACTTCATATTAAGTGGAATCCAAATTGTCTGGATAGGAATGATGGACTAGAGCAGAATTTGACCTGATTACAACACCCTCCCCCAAACCCGCATGAAATGACAAAATCAACACGAATGTGATAATCAATTTCATCATGTAAACACACGCTGCTTTCATAATTTTACACAATTATCAAATCCAACAATCCACACCTGCTTGGTTTTGTTATCTTCACCAAATAGCCAATTCGACAACGAAAAATGACCCCATACTGAGGAATGATGATGAACGAAGTTGTTATATGTATAAGCTGAGTGTATTTTGTAAATTCTGGTTTAATAATACTACTTTGATGAAGATATTAGCAGCAGCAATAGTGAATAGGGAAACGTCAGTAAAACCGACAATATCGTTTTGTTTTCCATTCATTGGGAAATACAAAAAACCTTTTCAAGTATTGGTTTTCTAGGGATTTGAGTGGTGGCATGGAGGATTTCATCATGAGCTGACATCAGTTAGAGGTTTTCCAGTGGTTCTCTAACTGCTGTCAGCTGATGATGAAATCCTCCATGCAATCAAACAAAAAACCTTTATTATAATGAATATTATAAACCACCCAATGCCCAAATTGTTTTAAACTGTTAAAAAAGTTAACTTGGTTTGGACATATACAGGGTAACATATCAGTAACTACGATAACAAACATGGATGAGTTTACAGGTTAACTTCGCATTTTTTGTCGAGTGAATATGTTGAACCGAAATGCTCGGTCTCAGTGGACATGTCAGCTCCTAATACGGACACTTCGACGATGTTTTCAAAGAAATACAAAATCAACCTTAATACAAATAGTAAATGGTACCTATTGAACAAGATGCGGCTATAGTGGCCTTGGTGGATAATGCTTTGGTGTCTGGAACGATGGGTGTAGTGTTCGAGTCCCAATGGGAACATTAACACTCACTAAGAATTCAGATACATCCACCTGACGAGTCCCAAATGGCATGAAATGCGCATCTTGGATTCCACTACCAATCACCTCTAACCAAAATAACTTCATGGATGAATCGCAATGTCTCTTCACTACACTGAATGAAACTGTTCCGCCAAATTACTAGAAACTCTACCACATTAATTCTTCTCATTGAATTCACTTAAATACAAATTATAAGTGAAATAATTTTAACACATTGCGGAAATTCTGGAACCAGTGAGATTAAATCTATGTAAACATAGTCTTTCCGACACTTTTGACTTTGTCAGTTGTGTTGATGAAATTAATGTGACCGGTAAGCATATGATTTCGCTAGATGTTTGTTCATTGTTCACAAATGTACCACTAGTAGACACTATCTGCTATCTATGCGAGTATATTGATTCAAATATCATGAACATTGGCTTACCAACTGAATATCTTAAACAACTATCATTGAGATGCACACTGAATGTGCAATTTAGATTTAATGATGTCATCTACAATCAAAGGGGCGGAGTCACAATGGGGTCTCCTTTAGGACCGCTCTTAGCGGACGTCTTCATGGCTAGCTTAATGAATGGCCCACTAAAGGAAACAATCGATAGTTTGTTTATGTATAAAAGATATATAAATGACACCTTCATTGTATGTGACGAAAACTCTTCAACTGACGAACTTCTTGGAATATTTAATGGTTCTCACCCATCTTTGCTTTTCACGGTCGAAAAAGAGTCGAATTCCTCATTTCACTCCCTTGATGTTAAGCTAGATAGAAGAGAGAATGGCACGCTGTTAAGGTCGATTTACCGAAAGTCAACATTTACTGGGCAGTACACTAACTTCAACAGTTGAGTACCATTAGGGAGAAAGAGAAATCTTATTCATTCCTTATGCTCCAGAATTCGTAAAATCTGTTCTGCAGAGACAATCGATAGTGAACTAGATAACCTTCGAAATTTTGTGTTCAAAAACGTTTTGTCAAACTCCTTTCTTTACCTTGGTCATAGTAAGGTTCTTTCTGGTTTTTACTTTATTTTATTTTACTACTTGAATTCTTTCCACTTCACTTCACATCTTCATTCTTATCGTAATCGTACTCTTAATTTTTTAAAATTTTTAGACAACACCTGACATTTTTAAAACATTTTTGATTTCAATTCACTTATAAAACAATCTTTAATAATTTTGTAATTTATCCACTTCAACTCTACCTCTTATAACATTTTAATTATCGTTATTCTTATCACATATATATGTATATTGACTGAGCAATTATTTAGTGCCACTTAATGACCTTTTCTATAATCTAAATACGACTGTACAGCTTGAAAATGAAGTCGTTGAAAAGAAATTTCTTCGCTGAACAAAAAAACTGTGTTTTTACATTGTGAATTTCAAGTTAGATAGAGTGAACTGACATCACTTGGAGGACAACTCAAAACCAGCCAGCTAGCTAGCTATTTCGTCCTACTTTCACTTCGCTATCCAAAAATCGAACCAAGAACCTGCAGGTCTTACTTGACACATGCCTGCTGACCATTCACCGACTACAACAATAAAGTCTGATGGCCGACTCATGAATTCTAACTTCGACGTGGGATATGGTGGTGTACCTAACAAGCTAATGTCAACTGCAAGTAATTATGTTAACATTCCATTGGTCACGAATTCTCGCTAGAGAACTTCATCGAATACTCAAACACTAGGCTAATTTGCATGGATGTGTGGTGCTGATGAGTCTTTATCAAAACGAAATAACTGTACAGTACTTCCTGGTGTCCAATGGTTGCCTAAGTAATGTCATTTCGTGATATGACTAGGAATCAATCAAATTCCTGCAAAATAACAACTGAAAGCTAGAAATTTTTGAAGTGTCGATGTAAAATCTTTTGTTGTTTTTGTTCAGTGGCCGATATAAAGTAATTTATGCCTTAAAATATAAAGTTCTCACCAGAATATATATCGATACATCATTTCAAAATACTCATTATTTCATCTATATATATAAACCTACAATCTATTGAATGAAGTCAGGTAGTGAAACTATACTTGGTAGGTTACTCAGCAACCACTTTCACAAGACAAAATACAATGAGCCATAGTTATTTTACTTTCAACCTTTATATGAAACACAGTTGTCCAGACCTCAATAATTAGAGCAGAGTTCAAGCCTATAATCCACACGTAGAAAGCCAATTATTGTCGGTACATGGATGATACTTTTTTGATTATGAAGAACGAAAAGGAAGCAAAGAACATCCTGGATAAATTTAATGAGGTACATCCTACAATAAATTTTACTATTGAGAAAGAAAAAGACTCTAGTATTTCATTTTTAGATGTCCTTATGACCAAAAAAGAGGACGGCACAATAAGAAGTGTTTATAGAAAACCTACATCAATGGGCCAGTACACACATTTTCTCAGCTTTGTCCCCTTGAAATACAAACGCAATCTAATAAAGTGCTTGGTCCACAGAGCAAGAGAGATTTGCTCGGACGAATGTCTTGACGAGGAACTTAACAATATTAAACGGTTGCTAAGTGAGAATGGTCATCCTGAAACGTTTATTGATAAGAATCTGAATCTGAAACCAAAGCAGCCCAAGTTACCAACAGTTCCAAAGAAGGCCTTGTTCTTACAGATGCAGTTCCTAGGAGACAACACCAGTGAGATACTAACACATCGTCTCAGAAATGCGGTAAAAAGAGCATTCCCTGCTGCTCAATTACGCTGTATCTTTAAAACCAACCCTCTTCTGCGTTCGGGAATAAAAGACAAACTGCCTAATTTCGCCTCTTCCATGTGTAACTGCTCCTATGGAGGCAGTTACATAGACCATACAATTAGGCGTGTTTCTCGTCGAATTTCCGAACATCACCCTGCCTGGTTAAGCAAAGGACAAACAAAATCTATTCGCAGCGCTATTCTGGCGCATCTTGTGGATACAGAATACAAGATTGACGTTAACCATGCTTTCAGGGTCATTAACCGCATACCTAGGAATTTCAATTTTGCCTTAAGAGTTTGACTACTAAATATTGCCAAAGCTGGCTGTTGGGATCCACATTAAGAAACCTAACTTGTGCATACATAAGAAGTCAGTTCAGTCATTATCCTTACCATGACTATCTAGGTTTGAATGATCCTGAATTTTTGTGAAATTTCCCTAACTTTAGTTGATATTCTATTCGCTATTATATCTTTATTATTATTATAATTTAAGCATCTTTAATGAACTGTAATTGCATTGATCATACTTTACAAATCGATATTATTTTAAAAAACACTAATATTGTTATTAACTACTAATTTAAAATATTCTGTGTATATAAACATATATATAACTGTAGAGCCGGAAGAGGAATTTAACGAAAAGAATATTCTTTGCTCGATTATTTTGTGTTTTATAGATCTAGGAATCTCTCAAGTTAATCCTACTTCAAATATTATTGTTGTCTGTTAAGTGAAGCAAAGCCTCCGTATGCTTGACACATGCTAACAAGTTAACTCGGTAGTCAATGGAGACACATAACTTCATTCGTCAACGACACCAAACATGGGTAGTGCTATCTAGACACTTGTGTTCAAAATCCTGCAGCCGCAAATTAGAGAAGAGAAAAATGCTACAGAGAAGATTCACCTGATATCCTGAATGGAGTAGAGATAGTACGTGTCGGTAACTGTAAGATAGGACTATTTGTATTAGTGCTGAAACTCAATCCTAGTTTATACAACCTTTTTAACTAAGTGAAGTAGTTAAGGAGGCATGTTCAATAACTTCCCTACTTATCATTAAATTACTCAAACTAATTGCCTAGCACTACCCTACACTTTGCCGAGAAGAAACGCAAGTAAAGCTTACTACTATATAGGTGCCTGCGTTCTATCTCCCGTGTGAAGTGGTATAATAAGGTGAGCAATATTGAGGTTAGGCTTCGGTCGAGTACTAAGTAAAGAGGGGAAATCAATCGACGAGGCTGTGAAGTTACATCGACTGAGATGGTTAGGACTGTGTTACGTATGCCTAGTAATCGCCTTCCTCGACAATAGGCAATGTTAGCTGACATAGGGTTAGGCTGGAAAAGAGCTAGCGGCGGTCAAACCAAAATATGGCCTCATCAGTCAATGAAATCCACAACAGTTAGTTTAAGCCACGTAGGAAGGTGTAGACTGGCCTCCTGTTTGGGGTCCTCAGGAAGTTAAAAACCAATGGCTGGAAACAACTGAAAGTGATCGTTCTCAATGTCTGGCGCAGATGTATCCACTCCTTGTGACTTATGATTTCAAATGAAACTATATCGTTCTTCGTTATTACTATTCCTTTGTCTCACACCTCTGTTTACTGTCTCTATTTTGCATTTCTTCTACTTTCTTCTCTTGCTTTGTGTGGTACAAGGAGGGAGTGTGGCGACTTGAACTGCTGCACATCAGTGCAAAGTTCTATGTCGAAAACAGACAGACAGACAAAGCTTACTATGATGAATCAACTAACAAATCAGGACACTTTGAGCAGAAGTGTATCAGCAGTTCAAGATGCCATAATTCAAAAAAATAACACAGAGAACGCAATCCATTCTCAATGCATAGATATGAATATGAAAAACTAACAATTTAATAAGGGCTAGGAATGTGCAAATGAACAGATATATGTCCATGATGAACAATTTCCTTCACATCTTACAGTCACAAAGTAAGACACGATAAAATGCCGCAGAGTGTACACATCTTGACGGTCCCAAATGTATAACTCCAGTTGGCAAACATCAAATTAGTTGATGCACTCCACTGCATGAGTTCGACTAGTTAATGTCTTAGCATAATGAAGTTACATGGTACTGTCTTAACGGTCAGATGTTGTCACACCAATTCCACACTAGAATCGAATGCTGCCTACTACTTTCGCCGTCGCTAATGAGTGACACGACTATTTTGTGTGAATACTCTGAATCACTCAGGTGCTTGGTTTCAATTCAAGAACTCGAAATGATATTTACTAGGAAATCAATCGATATTTAATTCAAACCGCAGTAGTACGCAATCACGGTTGTGCACTTCGTCGGAAATCATACCACTGGTAATGCCTGGTTGTCAAAAGAACACCGGAAATCACGCAGTTCTGTTAAAGATTTTGGAGAATTTCCTTTCGAAGTAAAAACAAGCAGCGGTGACCATCAAGCATACCCTGTAACTATTTTTATTATACTTCTTAATAGATGTACTAACGCGTGTGACCATAACAGACTTTAGCGAGCTAGTGATTGACTTGTCATCAGGGTACAGTTCCTTGAATTCGGAGTATGAAGATGATATGGTCCTACTAATTGAAAACCTAACAGAATGCAGTCTTCTGAACACCTTGAGCAGAAGTCTTTGTGTGCTTGGAATGCAAGTCTCTCCTATCAAAAGTAAGACGAAGCTAAAGGACTGGTCTGCACGAACTCATTATTTCAAGATAGAGAGTGTAATGATTGACCACTTTACTTATTTGGGAAGTTGCATCAGAATTAATGGACTCAATGCTAAGGAAACCTTATCCTGGATACTTATAGGTTCGTGTGGTATCTTACCAACTTAGCTAGCTATTTCTCAGTTACCCAATATTGGACTATAAGCCACAATTATTGTGTGGATGCTAATGACACTGCTCAGGCTGAAGTAGATGGAGTGGGACTCGAACCCGGGACCCACTGACTGAAAGTCGAGTGCCTAAGCCAATGCGCCACATCTCCACACTTACCAACTTACGTCATCTCTGCTGTACACGTAATATCCGTCAGACGACGTGTGTACAGTGCAGTGCAGCAGTTAGCTCCGTCCTTCATGACAATCGCAAGACGTGACGGCTGTGAAGTAGAAACTTGAAGAAACTAGCTTTCTCTGACCATAAGTGTTTGCGTCCGATTCCCAGTGACAACGAGACCAGACGTAAAGTATTGGGTAAGGGGGGAAAGTCCATCAGAGAGGTTATGAAACTACGTCAGTTTAGAAAGCTAGGATATGTGCCACACACGCAAAGTCACCTGCATCCTTCTGAAGCGGTGTTAACCAAGGTTGGGAAGGAGCTAGTGGTGATCGTATCAAAACATTAAGAATTTGACTATGGGTCTGAGTCATGCAGGAAAGTGTACACTATCTGGTTGAAGACCCCGAGACGGTGAGAATTATTGGCTAAATGATTCAGAAAAGTTCTAATTAATGCAGTTGCCTTCAATCACTACGAACTACCTGACCTATTAAATTCGCACTAATTTTTCCCTCTACAATCTCGTCGATTATGGCTTCTCTGTTTTCATCTATTTTTATGCGACTTATTATGAAGAATGGTAACTTGAAATTCTGCACATGTGCACAATTTTCTAAATTGGATATTTAGTTATTAAATAATTACAGCAAGATGGAAACAAATTTCTAACACTTCATTTGAGTGATTATAACGCTTACCGATTCCAAAAAATAGTTTGACAGTAAAAAGAAATTGGACGTTGGTGTAAAAGCACCTGCCATCTACTGAAGTGCTTCATGAACCAATCGAGCTAAGAAGAAATCTTCTTACAATGCATATGTTACAGACTTACAGTGCTTCACAGTAACAATCTAGTCAAAGCATTGTTAAGATAGTATCCAACCCTTAACTCACTAAAGCGACTTTGAGCAATAAAAATCCCGTACTGAGTTTAGAGAAAATAGCACCAATGCTTGGACAGTAATGCTAGCAGTGACAATCTGCGTTGTTGTTACACTTCCGAAGACTCACATTTATATGTAGAAAGACAGTCTGTTACAAAGAAACCATCATCATAACCCACTGTTTCACGAACCGCTTCCACGTCTTTAAACAAAAAATTTTTTGCGAATCCTTATGCAAGGCAAAGAATAACATGGCTTAGAAAAACTCCAATTCGGATAGCTACAGACCTCCAGCAAGATATGCTGAGTCCCCCGTGTGTAATGCTGGGCATTTGTTTCGTTTAAAATTGCCATGCTGACATCAGCCCCAAACTTATTACGGACTGCTGGTTCAAGCACTTATAGAGCAAACTCTAACAAAAGCCCACAAACGCGATGACAAACCATAGTAACAAACTTCAACTAATCAAAAGCGTTTGAAGATACTACCTCATGTCGTTGATTATTTCTAAGAGCAGCGGAATGTCACCATTTATATGGAAGAACTGATCCAAAGCATAACAAGTCCCGAGACCGATCTCTGTTATCCTTGTGAGCAATGTCGACAGTTTCTCACACACACTGCTAGTTTTATTCCTCGAAAACACAAGCAACTTTCCACAGTAGGAGTGCTCTGCAGCTAGACAAACTTGAATACTTGTAAGTACTTCTCGGACACACTAGAGTTGAGAAAAGTATGATTGGTTTACAGTAACCAAGGTGTATAAAATGATTGCCACAAGCAATCGTCTGATAAGAACTGGGAGTAGGATTACAAATCAGATGACCTTTAGAATAGCTGGGACAAGGTACACAACGACCTATATCATGTCGAACTATTAAAATTCCCGATAATTAATGTAAAAATTAGATATCTTAGTTCTCTTCGCTAGCGTGTAGTCAACGTAAGCTTGTACGTGAATGCATACCTAATAATTCATATGGAATAAATGCTAATTCACAGCTTCACCATTCGTTTTATGAACTCCCAACTGACAGATGAATGTTGACTGGACTTACGATTCTCTCTTGCCCACGTTAACCAATTTCACTAAAGCCTACACGTTCAGTATGTTGTAGGATTAAATATACCGAGACGATGCCAGTCCACTTTATAATGCATGATAAGCAATACTGTACCAATTCAGATACAATGGAGTGCATCAATCTGGATAGGAGCAGAGCATAACGTACCAAACACACCCAAGGCAAAAAAATACAAGACCAATATCCTGACTGTTTCCTAATATGACCCTATCATGCATGTCTAATGCCAAAAATCCGATGTAGAATATCCAGCACGTACAGATACCAGTGACTACACATAAGATTTCTCGAAACATTTTGCTGACCTGTTAACTCAGTCAATACAAAAACACTCCATAGTCATCCGCTTAAAAATGTATTTTTCAAGTCAAAATTTACAATTTCAACTTTGTTCTTCTCCAGTGACGTCTTTTGGCATTATACCTGATAGAACAATATATATACCATGTATTAGTCTTACTTTATTTTGTTTCCACTCTTCAGTCGGAACCAATATGGGAGAGTTCTATTCTGCTTGAGCTTCTTACCAAGCTTGGTTTTGAACCTTAATGTCTTATGAGACCCCTTTCAAAATAAAATCAATTATTGCAAAGAAGTCATACCATGCCCAAATTTCTAATGCCGCGGCAGAATTGTGGTGTGCGACAAACACTGTTACGCAGTCAGTAGATTTTGAATGTTCAATTCATATAGAAATTGAAGGAAAAAACACTCTTCATACACTTCAACGATTTTATTGAGGACGTCATATGCTTTTCATATTATAATTAGATTTCATTTTGTTACAGAAGTTTCACTAAGGAAGACGTATACTCAGTTCAAATAATATGCTTTGGCGTCTCCCCTGAAGCACTTGTCACAGAGACTTATTTCAAATTTACAAAATGAAGAGCATTTTCAGTTTGAGGAAGTACAAACCAAAGTGATTCCTTCGCTCTTGTCTCTTAGTGGTGATGTTATGGTTCCTAATATTCTTAGGGATATTACTGAAACATGACTGTCGCAGACATGAAAGGGTGTGATAGGAGGACTGTGTCCCCAAGGTTGCTTGCAGTCTGCATCTCACTAATGTAGAAGAGTTCAATCACTTCACTCGATGTGATGGAAGTTGATGAGGTAAAATAATGCCAGTGGTGAATAAATAAATAAACTGAATAAACATGATAACTTTTAGGGAAATATCTGGTGAGTGTCATGAGAACGGATATTCGAGACTGGAGGTGGGTATCGACTGAAATCCAGCGTTAAGGTGAATTATTCGATGGTCGCTCCTGAGTTTTGTCCGTTTTGCAGTCCGTTGGATATAGTTTGTATGTTTCTACAGCTAAAGGCCATCTGCAGCCATAGTTGCAGGCAAAGAGATCCATAGGCGTTAAGCTCGGAGCTGGAAAATGGTGGTGGACTACAGTCTTTTCCTCCTGAAGAACGGTCCTTCGTGGGGTGTCAGGAGGAAGTTTGTGATGAGCCAATGACACTGAAGTGTTGTAGCAAGTCACACTGGAAGACGCATTGGGCTTCTTATCAGTCCTCCAGATGGCCGAATGTTGTCGCCACTAAAAGATTTCCCTTGGTTGGTTTCAAAGGGTTTAGTTAAAGCCACTGAAAAGTTAGTGTGAAACGTACAGATTATCCTCCTTATAATGACTTTGTTAGAGCCTTCATGTTAAGGCATTGTTGTGTTGCTTAGTTTCCTGTAAGAGACTGGATTGTATGTCTCAGATGAACCAGCGAGATTTTGTTGGTCTAGGCACTTCGATGATGAATTCCGCCTGCTTGGTGGCTTCCAGTTCCCAAATGAAACGAGATAAATCCTTGGAATGCACCCTAGATCAACTTCAAGAACAAGGTCTGATTAGTGTGCTGCCTCAGAAGCAGCCTATTATAACTGACTTGATGTTTGTCCCTAAGCACGCCCTGCCCATCCGGTAAGTGATCAGTGAAATTCATGAATTCATTTCACCTTCAGCGGTCGAATAAGTGGTTTATGCTGGTGTGAATCAATCAAAAAACACCACGGACAAATGGATTTTCAAATACTGGCACTACAAACATTTGTAGATGTTACACGGGATACGTACAAAAGGCAAAGATCGCAGTAGACATGTAAAATAATTTAAATGAGCGAAACGGCTTCAATTTATAAACATTTCACACATGCACACACGTAGATAATACACCAAATGTTGTTAACCATGCTTTGATGTACTACCTTTGAAGAATTGCAGGACGTACAGAAGTAGGTCTGCAGCCCTTCTTGAGTTGATGATTCTATGTTGGAAAACCATTGTAGAGTCCATTGAATGACCTCCTACCGACATCTACATCATTAACTCTCAGTGATACCACGCCACCGACATCCCATCGTGTAAGATATATGACTGTCAAGTATATGACATATACCAAGCGACGGTGCAGAGTAATTTACATCAAGAATAATAACATTCAAATAGTGGGTCGAGACCGGAGGGCTTTTTGTTCATGTAAGTCAGTTTGACAGGTACCTTTAATTCTTAGACCCTCTCTTACACAGTTTTCCCACTACCACTAGACTCACCATTGGCCTTCATTCATCCGAACAGACCGATATTGGCATGATCACAACGTAAGATACGTGGGTTCATGGACGGCCATTTCGCCGGGGATGAAAACATCAGTGACAGCTGGTTGATACGAGCTGGTAAACTTAATGGTGCAGTAGCAGCTGCTGCTGATCGGTTTGTAGATTGTAGCTTGCAAGATTACCTCCAGTTTAGGATTAACATCTGTTGATAAATGGATTGTACTCGGATCATTTACATCGGTTGTCTAATCAGTATCCATATTTTGTGCAACAGCACCGACTTCTAATTCTACTTCATGTTCAAGTTGTACAGACCCCCTGTTTAACTCAGTAATAGTGGGCATTCTATTCGTTGCATAGTAATCAGCTAAAGAAACGTTCATCATCATTATCATGATCACAAACATCCACTTTGCCTTCGACTGTATGATGCAGTTTACCATTTTCAGTCTCTTAAACATCATTAGCGGATGACCTTGGCATTGACTGTTGATATCTTGTTGGAATCAGAACTGACCTCTTCTTCTGAATACAGTTAGGCGTCGTCTGTAGCACACCACTCAAAAACAGCCTACCAGCTGCATCTACAGGCTTCTTCGCCGCACCAGCATCTCCATCACCATAAGAATCTAGGTCGGAACTTGACGACACTGACCTTCCAACCACCTTGACACCAACTGATGATTACACACCATCTGGACCACTGTAAAAATTGTCATTCAAGGATAAACCACCATGCCTTGCAAAGCAAACGAACAATAAATGCAGCTTGCCGGTATTCTGGACTGAGGACTGGGCGATGAGGTAGATACCAACTTGTTTGTTTTCCTTCACTTGACACTCCCTCTGCTTAACCTTTCGTCATGTGTTCATCGACGACATCCTTGTACCTAATCCACAGGTTTGAATCTAGAACAAGCTTTCTTTTTAGACTCATAATTCGCTTAAAAGCAACATTAGTTATCCTTATATTTCCACGTAGGCGTATGGTTAATTGTCCATTCTCGAGAAAACAAAGCTTTCGAACAACTTAACCTCCATATTGTCTTCAGTGGCACGTGAAGTAACCGGATTACTGCCATTACGGAGCTCCCTGTTATAAATGTGTATGGAATCGTAATCTCTACATCTTCATTGTTAATGACAAGACCTGATACATGAACTCTCATTATGAGACCTCTTACTGTCCAACCAAGTGACGTCCTCGTTGCACGCAGGTCGTCGGTGCCTCTATATCTCTCTTCCTTAATCCTTTGCGCCTCCGGCAGATTGCACCCACGAAATAGTTTCACTTTATGTTCGGGAATCATGGACGGCAGTATATCAATCAGGTGGGGTTTTCTGGTATCACATCCCCATCAAGCTTCATGAGAGAAGTAGTGTATGCGTTTCGCACCTGTACACTCACTCGAGTTGTAAACCATTCCGAGTAACATGACACTCGTCCACAGCATAAGGTTTCAGAAGAGTGTTCAGCACTAAATAATCTTTGAGTCCTTCGATAAATGAACGGTTGACTAACTGAGAATCAATCAACGTGACATCAGATTCGTATCTAATAATGCGTACACATCGACAGACGATCTTAGTTTTCGTACTTTAACAAGTGACACGCAAATATACTTTAAGTATATTGTTTGATTCACAGGCAACACTAATATTAGCTGAAGCAACATAATTCTTAACCATTTTTAACAACTGGTGCAGTTTTATTGAATTTCCAGGGCATTCATATTCCTTGTTTTACAATTCGATTTCACATATCCTTCAGGCAAGTAAAATTTGACTCTTTCTGTTTCGTGAATTCAACTATTTGGTTTTGTTTTAATTAGATCACTTGTGGTTCATCGGATTGTTGTACACTTTTTTTCAGAATGCACACTTTTTGTTGACTGAGAGCCACTTTTGAATTTGGCCATCGTGCTCTTGCCAGATAATCTCATTTTTTAAGTTTTGTACTATGTTTATCTGATGCACTTTGTTCAATATAAAGTAGTCATGCAGTTCTTAAACTGTCTATTATCAGTGTTATTCTATTTGGAACCATTAAGCCTTGTTTTAGATTTCAGTAAAACCCTTCAATTCCGTCTCTTCAAGATTATATTTGTGCATCGACTGTAACACTGCATAACATATAGGACTTCTGCTATTCTATTGTTGTTGCTGCTCACTCGTTCATTTTGTATTTTTATCATCTGCCTACGGACATGAGTAGTGAAAATGACCAAGAAGCAGAGTTTAAATCGAAATTCCAACTTAATTTCTGCCCATCATTTCCGTACGTCTGTCCAGCATTCTACATGAACTCTGATTTACCAGATCGTCTACCAAAAAGGAAGTCTGACCCTCTAGTGTCCTATTAATACCTAAGCTAAAGTTATTAGTGCTTCTCCGAAGTAGGACAAAGGTCATTGAGATGCCAGTGATCAGTCAAGGAAGGTTAAACTCACAGATACTTGTAAAGTGGTGGCCCAACCGAAACGTCCACCAGAAGTCGTGTTTCTGTGTAGTAAATGAAATACAAGCTAAAGTATTCTGGCTTTACGGGAGCAGTGTGAAGAATGACAGGGAACACTCACCCCTTACTGTGGCTGTGAAATCAACGAAGAATTAAAAAATGATCACTGACATTATAAATACCTCCAACTAACTGGTCGTTCGATATATAAATGAAGCCACACAGATTGTGGGATAAGTAATGGGTATTTCCCAGAGCGTGGACAATGGCAAAACAATAACTATGACTGTAAACAGCATCTGAAACTAGTAACCAGAGATACCGGAAATATGTATCTGCACGACACTGGACAGTGGCAGTGGCTATCTTCACAGCTGGATCCAGGGGATATCGCAGCAGGAAGCATCCACAAGCTGCCTCACCAACTGTATTTATCTAGATTCTATGGATTAGGATTTACAGCAGTAAAATTTGGATGGGGAGACACCCTAAGTGGTGTGCGACCAAAGACGCAGAGTAACAGCATGTGATAATGAAAGAGTAAGCCTGGAGCTCTAAGGCATTAAAAGCAAAGTGCCATGTCATAAACCAAAAATTTTGTGATGGTACAGGGGGAAATTGTTCCTAACGACACCCGATCACCCCCAAAACAGAGGAAAGCTGGCTCCAGCGGTAAGAGCAGACCTATAAAACGCTGTCTCAAAAAGAACACCGCAACGTCCGTGATTACCAAACACAACAACTACACCCACAAGTAAACCAACAAATGATTTTACAGCAGTGTTGGTGGCATCTGGAGTGACACATCCTTGAACAGGACTGTGTTCGCATCTCGCACCAACAGTTATAATTGTAACAAAGAGATGAACATGATCCAGATAGGAACATGCCAAAACCAACATAGGGGCACTGACAACCTGGAGGAAGCACGGAGAAGGTAAGAACTATGAAGAGGTTAAGCAACCGAAGCTAAGTTAAGCAGTAAACAAAATTTGGCTTCCAGTCACGTCTGCCTGGTGCTCGGTGGCTGTGGACAACATCAGGTTCCACCCTGTAGGAGCTTACTGGTTCCTGAAATACGAGGTGAAACACAGGCTATAAGTGATTGAAACGATTTTTATTAACTCAGTCATAAAATTCTACCAAATTACTGTCATTACGAAACGTATAACCTGGACTTCGGTCAATAGTTGAGAATAAGTTTTATTGGTATTCGACCCGATAAGTGAATAACAGTAGACTGAGTTAAACTCTACAACCCCGCCTTGTCATATTAAAGTCAAATTTGAGTGTACTAGAGAAACTACGATGTCGTTATCTTAGTCATATAAGTGACACTTGGACTAGCAGTGTAATTGTGTGAAGGGAGTTACTAAGAAAGTCAGAAGCAATTTCGTCATTGCAATAACTTTAACACTCAAAAACGGAAAACATAGAGTGGATAAAAGCACAGTGTTTCCGCAAGCTTCAGAAAGAACTGATCAATATGAAGAACTGGGCCACAGAAAACCAGCTAGCCTTTAATATCAATACGATTCAGATTATATACATTCTTATATCGGTAGAGTGGATTCTTGTATCGCTTTTTTGAAATCATTCTTTCTGACCCACTGGAAGCCTGAAATCTCGGACTGCTTTTGACTGTCAGACTGAAGGTTAGCATTAACTATGTCTGAATCACAGCTAGTGCTGTCTACCTCTTACGTGGGCAGCTTGGGGCACTTACACCTAGACTTTATTTGCAGTTGTACAACGCGTGGGTATGGTAATATGGTAACATCACTCATAAATGTAGGCATATCTTTCAGACGGAGTGTAAAAGAGGGCACTCAGCCCTTCATCCGACTAAGGTGCTGACCGTAGAACGACAGGCTCGTGAAGCTATATATTTAGTCCCTGAGACACGTCAAAATCAGTGATCAACTTATATCAGCACACGAAATACTACACTCCTCAGTGGCCCGAAATGAAACATACTAACAGAAATGCTCTGTGGTTTTCTTCGGGTCAACCCTGACAGAATTTCTCATTGAAGGACACCAACAAAGATGGGTCCAATTTCTTTCTCTTAAGAGTTTGTCAACTGTAGAATTTACTGCCTGCCGATGCAGCCGCCGTTCAATTGAAAGTGTTCAAAAAAGGCCATTACATGGAAACGGTAGGTCACACTATCCTATCTGCCTTACTACCAGTCATCATCCGGTGCCTTCCATTTGTTTATTCTACCCATTGATCAGGTTCCCCAAGCCACTCAATTACTATAACATAATCTAAAGTGCTTACCATATCCACTGTAAGATCACCCGATGAGATGGAATTCCCGGCAACCGACTCCGCCATCACCTTGGTACAAATCATACACTCCCTTCTAAACAAACTAATATACCACATGCAGATATGCAGGAATCAAATAAATGGACTGTAGTGGGATCCGAAACAACAATCACTAGGAGCCAAGAATTCAAAATGCTTACACAAGCTCGTATACGTGACAGTAGGTACTGAATTCTGCTTCCGTCTAAAACAAGAAAATTTCTTCTTCTTAACTACCTCTTCGGGAATTCTACACCCTACTGGTGAACTCCTTTCAGCCATTGTTTCCACACTGCACCTCTGTGCCGTAAGTTCAGATGTCTAAAACCCAAATATGTTGACCTGCTAAGCGATTGTTTTGAAGCCAAAAGCCAAAAGTCTAAAGTTGACCCAAAATATTCCTCGTACACTTTGTTAGCCGTCTAGATTTTTACCATTGGTCAAGTGTTCTGTTGCAACTCCCCTTGTTTCTATCTGCCATAGTGAATGAAGAGCCGTGACAAGACAGTAAACTTTAGCTTACCGAAAGCCACCACAATTTCGTATTCTGTTGTGGTTGCAGCCTCAGATTGCACCGACAACAATTAACAGAATTAAAGGTGCCATGAATACCAATTTTAAGGACCTGTTCGTATGTTCTGATTTTTTTCATCCTCATCCTATGGCAACGAAATTAGACCGACTGAATCAGTTGTGATTTTACGTCCATCCGTTTCCGCAAGTAGCCAGCCGAGAGCGTTTAAAAAACCGAAAGAAAGGGTCTTCTCGAAAATGCGGATATTTTCAAATATGTTGATCTTTCGTTAGCGCGTTGAAAAAAGAAACAGGAAATTAGCTCCTATGAAAGTTTATGCATTGCGCAATAGATTAGATTAATTAATTTTGTGTTTAAATGATTGCCAACATACAATGATAAATATATATTATTTTGGTAATATTTCGAGTAAAACGAAAAACTTATCACTGTGTGTAAACAACTGCTGAAATATGGATACAGTCAGCTTTAGGAACTGGAAATATCAACCGCCGGCATATAAGCATAAACCCGGTAAAACACTGAGCTCAAAACCACTATCCACTCTACTCCCTTTGACAGACGACGAGCACCTAGGCAAACAATGAGGCAGCTACCATCTATCTCCATGATCATACACAAGGTTCCGTGGTTGGAGACAGCTGTTATCTCAGACGACTATTGATGGTTCTGGCATAACATCTATGAGTAGACCACCTCGTCTCAGTCACCTAACATCGATCAGCCCGTCATGGCTACCAGTAGTCAAATTTAGCTCCCATGAGCGACTGGCTGCACTTCTCCAAAAGTATTATGAGATGAAGGATAAAGTCAGCGGACACGTTCGGTGCTGCTATATTGTTCCGGTCAGGAAAGACAGGCACCACTTAAAGGGGACTGCGGTTGCCACTAGCATAGATTAGCAGCTTCGATGAAACCCAGCATCGGATTCAACAGCTAGCGAACTCTGAGACTCCATGTATTTTGCCATCGACTACATCACACATTCAATGAGTGGCACCTGTCGACCATCCCCATGCGGAGCACAGCATAACCAACTACTGCTCAACACCAACTCAGGCATACGGAAAATGAGCTATGACCAAATCATCACAGCTGGAAAATTTGTTGCTCCTTCTTTTAACCTAGGATCAGGGTGTGCTCCCGGAAAATTTTATCTGAATTTGCCAAAATTTGTTAGAAATTCCTGACTGATCGAGAATGTTGGAGAGACAAAGTAGGGCCTTAGCAGACAGTCATTGAAACCGGGTTACATCCCAACTGGTGAATATTTACTAGTGAGAGGCGCTCCGATCATGACCACTCTGGGTAGAAGTCACCATGCAGTCATACCGTTTGATCTCGTCCTGTGTGAGCGCTTACAGTGGAATGCTACTTAGCCCCGTTCGCATCATAGCAAAGCCAACTACACCAATATCATAAGACTTTTAACTGACACAGAATGACCGAAAGATTGAACTGAACCACCAGTAGAGTAACACTGGGAAGTTGTAAAAGGAATTATTCACACAACAACCTCAGATATTTTAATATGATGAGAACAACTGTTTGTGTTGAAACGTGTTTCCTGCAAAGTGAAAAGAAGTCGACTAATGGGTTTCAGCTTCACTGCAAGCCAACGGGCAGCTGTGTGCTGAGGCGAGGTGATCTCAGATGTCGTTCTTCTAGTCATACTACGACCTTGAATGAAGTGCTCATGGCTGAAGAGAGGCAAGCAGTGTGTTCTGCATGCGAAAGCACCAGCTCACGTGGCAACTACCCAGGAGTTAGCCTGATGCATACGTGGAACTCAGAAATCGATGCAACAAATGGGTGCGGAGCCGCAGATGGTCAGTTTAGGTAAGTATTGCTCGAAAACTCCTGGCAGATCCCAAAAGCCTATGCCAATTTATTCCGAAAAGAAAACTTGCTGACCAGAGGGATGGGACCCTAGGGAGGTCTGGCTGTAGTTATTGTGGTGGGTCAAAAGAGTCCCACCGCTATATCACCGAATGAAAACCTGATGAGGGTGCTTCACATTAGCCCTGCGACAGTTCTAATGAAGTAGCAGAAACTAAGCTCTAGGAAGTTTTCAGTTTGTGATGATTCTCAACTGTCTGTTCTGAAAATTTCACAGAAGCCCGCTGCGGGTTGTTATGTGACATTTTCCAGCACTCCATTGATTCAGAGAAACTCAAAAAAGACTGGAAGAGAGCCATCCTGTCACTTATCCTCAAAGGCAAGGATCATTGTAACTCAGTGCTACTCACAGTGGTATCAAAAACTTTGGAAGACCTAGTTGATGATCATGTCAAGAAACACCGAAACCCATAAAGCACAACATGGTTTTGAGTGAGGTGGTTCCTGAGCGACAATTCTACCATTAAAGTGGAATGAATGAACATCAAGCTAGAATATGAATGTTCCAGTTCACGTGATCTTTCCCGACTTTACAAATGCATTTTACGCAATTAAGCAATACCTTCCCCATCACCAAATAAATCGGCTGGAAAACTACCTAGACGGAGAAGAACTCTGCTGCGAACACAGTCATGTCCGAACATCCTGGGCACAGTTTGGCATAGGCTGTCTCCCAGAGTTTTATCCCTTGGCCCTTAGCGTTTCTTGGTTTTCATCAGTGACCTGTTAGACCATCCAAACCATACGACTCTTCTCTACTGTGATGACGAAAAGATTTGAAGAGCAATAAAGTACTTGAGAGACTCAGATAGCTAGCGAGAAGACCCAGAAATTCTGGATTACTGTCCACTGGTCAGTAGTACGAGTTTTAAAATTAAGAGGTTCACAGTAGTGCAATTACGCACCCGTACGCCGCAGAGAGAGAGGTACTCGATGTGTGACGATGACTTTTATTTTCAAAGTCAGAGCGCAACTTAGGTCAAGTTCTAACGGAGAAGCTGTGTACAAGCGTGAATCACACTCAAGATGTGCCATGGGGTTTTGTGCGTGAAGCACAAAAAGTTAAGTGCTCTCACTCCTGAGATTTTTCTAAGGTTTTAGAAAGCATACGTAAAACCACACCACCTTTACATAGAATGGATACCAGTTTTTTGGAAAGGGTCCCAAAGCGGGTGATAAAATGGGTCATGGGTCTGCAGCACAAACCATACAATGAACGGCCGACGATATGAGGCGTTTTTCTTACTTAGCGACAGCCAGTCTAGGAGTGACCTAATTACTGCCTACTGGAATACAAATGACCAGAATTACCAAAACAGAGATATCCTGCCACGAAAGTAATTGCACGCTTCAGAGAGCGAAGATTTAAGTGCTTTCCCAATTCTTTTAGCTTTGAGTTTGTTGTCCTTGGACTTGTTTACGAGAAGCTGCGGCTACTGCAGCGCCCATGGAAAGCTATAAATGGAGCCTGGATAATCATTCAGCGACAAAATGACCGTGTCAAAATGGACCATATCTTTAAAACTCACGCACCACATCTATTAATTGGTTTACATCTTAACTATTGCTTTACCACTGCCCATTCTCCCTTGTCTTGTTCTCCCAACTACACTGCCCATTTACTTAGTTATTTTATCTGATTTTTTAATGATTGAATTTCATCGCTTATTTATTTGAACTTTTTTATTTATAGGTTCGCTTGGTCTACACTAATGATACCTGTCATGACTACTAATTATACAATTGTTACCATCATTACGGCCACGCTGGATGGCTAAAAGGTTAGAGGATCAGCTATATTTAGAGCAGTGACACAGCCTTAACATACCGCCTACTAGAAACCTCAAATAATCAATCCCGGCACCACTTCCCTTAGAGTAAATCAAAGCTACGGCAGTAGAGTCACGAGACATTCCACACAGAAGTTTAACAAAGATCTATAACCTTGGCCTTACAAACAAGAAGTGAGCTCGAAGAAATCATTTGGTGCCGCACTAGCTGGTATAAACGATTTTGGAGACCGCATACTACAAGTGATGTACATGCCACCAGTAATATCACTTACCTCATGATGTAACAAGGCTGCAACAGATAGAAGACAGGACGAATTAGTCCGGGTCTTCACCTAAAATAATAAACGTTTAAATCAAAAAAAGCAATTTGGTTTACACTAGCAAAGCATTGGATGTTGGACTAATGTCTATGTGTGACCTTGATATCTTTCGAGTTTTTTCGAGATACTGCGTAACCGTACGTCTTTTGTGGATGTCTGTGGGTTTGTACCCTTTGTTGACCTGTTATTTTTAATTCATGTGACATAAATAATTATGATAGTGTCAGAGTTAAAAATCCTTCGTCCAGAGGTATATAATTATGGTTACCATAAGCAGATTAGATCTGAGGAAGAGCTAACATTCTAACATGGAATGGTCGAAATCGGCCTTTTAACACACACTTGGATCCTTATACAATACCAAGCATTCTTTCTAGTCAGCGCTGCCGTAGTTAATCATTTGGGGGTTACTATCTGGCCCCGGTGTTTCAATCTTCTGAAATTTCAGAAATATACACTGCCTCTTGGATTTCAACTAGCGTTTACTGATTAGATTTTGTTTCAAATCATTTCTAAAGTCTGTGTGGCTAGGACCAAATTGACTCAACCGGAATGTCACATTCCCACCAGCAAAAGCGCAGAAGAACGTAACTGTAGCTTCTTCCGGTACCTTGTAAGCTGCTGTTGCATCTGAAGGAGCCAACATGACCTGATCTCCGCAAAGCTTCCTAATAAAACTTTCAATCTATCAATGACGTACAGAGAAATGACCTGCTGTTGTCTTGCTATCCGTAGTCATTGTAGTATTTCGGCATCCCTGCATTCGCAGCTGTACACAGGGTTGTAACCTCTTTAGGTTTTATTGGAGGTATTGTCTGCTGTTTTGCTGAACCGTCCATCTTTTCCGGATGTACTGCTGGCTTGGCAATGTTTAGGGGTGTGTCGGCCTGGAATTAAATCTGGTTAACGTGCGTGGTTGTCCGGCATGCCATTATTGGGCTAACAACGCACGGAACGTGGCGCTTATATTTGTGATTCTCCCGGTTAACCCCGTAATCCACAAGGAAGTGATTACCACTAATATAGATTGCAATTCTTGATATCGGTGAATGCTTATGCCACATGGCCACATTCTTGCTGGTCACGTTCAAAGTTATTTCTGGTTAAAAGCACGTAACTATGTAAAACAGTTATGAAAGGTGGTCGCTTCATCTCCCCTAGACTTGACCGTACCCCAGATGTGTCTTCTCGACTCTGCTCGTACCTAGTTGAGCTTTATGCTGCAAACATTCGCTGATCATACTTATCCTTTAATTAGTCTGAAAGTCTGCAAGTGAGTACGTAAACGAAGAATACAGTAAAGATCTATTTTGTGATCCTATCTTGTCCTTACAAACCCATCCAGCAGCATGTAACAAGACTCCACTGAGATCCAGGCGAAAATTTAGTTTTCGGTTGTAGACCTTAATGCCATCCACATACCTATGAGTCGACGGAAACCTAACATAGAACACCATGATATTTGTAGGGCAGATTTTGTAGATTAATCACATACAGCTGAATAAACTTACTCTAATAAATACATTTGGGTCTCGTATGCTTGCAAGGTAGAAGAAGCGTATGAAAACTGATAGCTTTAATGAGAAGTGGCAGTGAAGTTTGGAAAGAACGTTATATCCTACAAGCTACTAAATGTCACTTGCAATGCATACTAGTTCATTTCATTGTTTAATTGCTAATGTTTTCTCATATGTCCTGTGATTTTCAAGTGTGAAATCTTGTACTGATTCACTTCCTTGCGAAATTTCGTGTCAAATTTGTCAACCAACCGTTACATTACGATGAATGTTCGACTGAAAAGTCTAAACATATTAAAGACTTTGGTTGCATGTCACCATCAAAGTTAGGACTGAAGCCTTTTATTTTCACTGTAGGCATTATCTTTAAAAGTCGTAAAACAAATTTATGCGTTGAAAAAGTTCGGTTTACGTCAGTTTTCCAGTTTTTGTCATTACGGAGGGTAGTTTCCATTTTGAATCATTTATCAAATTCTACACATTTTATGTAATAATCACTTTTATATCATAAGCCTTATCGTAATCACTTTCTGCTTTATTCTTAATGTTTTTATTTTCAGATGCATAAATTTACTTTTCGTTTTCCGTCAAGATTCCAAAAATATTTCAATGGTCCTAAAAAACTGAGTATGACGTATTTCCTTTCACTTATAAGCTATTTTTAGTGTTTGTTACAAATGTCCCGAAGAAGGTGTTTAAATTTAAACCAATTTGGGCGACATGTGGCCTTTTTAGTGCATATTTCGGCTTTTTATTCCTTACGGACACAGAAGATACACCGGAATACTATCCGCGTTATTTCAGCGTAAGTGTATGTTCCCCCAAAAAATATGATTTGTTTGGAATGCCTAGTCAATATCTATAGTTCTCATGATAGTCCTCGATAAATTTTTACTGAAAAATTTCATATTTCGGTAAATTATTTTATCGGCTGCTGAAAAACCGGCGTGTAAGAGTAGAAGCTGGTCACTTCAGTAGAATTTAACTTGTTGTTGGATAAGTTTATTTGATACAATACACAGTGTTAACGAGTGAAGGATGTGTTTGGTCGGCCTGTCTGTTTTCGACATAGAACTTTACACTGATGTGTAGCAGTTCAAGTCGCCAAACTCCATTTAGCACACAAAGCAAGAGAAGAAAGTAGGAGAAATGCAAAATAGACACAGTAGACAGGCATATGAAACAAAAGGACTAGTAATAACGAAGAACAACATAGTTTCATTGGAAATTATAAGTCACAAGGAGTGGATGCATCTGCACAAGCCATTGAGAACGATTTTGAGCCATATCACCGATTGTCTCCAGCTATTGGTTTTTACCATCCCGAGGACCCCAACCAGTCAGGAAGTCTCCACCTTCCTACGTGGCTTAAAGTAACTGTTGGGGATTTCGTTGACTGGTACCATGTTTTGGTTTGGCCACCACTGGCTCTTTTCCAAGCTGACCCTATGTCAGCTAACATTGCCCGGCAATCGAGGAAGGCGATTACTAGGCATACGTAACACATGCCCTAACCAATTCAGTCGATGTAACTTCACAGGTTCGTCGATTAATTCCCCCTCCTTACTTAGTACTCGACCGAAGCCTAACCTTAATACTGCTCAGCCTATTATACTGTCACTTCACACGGGAGATAGAACGCAGGCATCTATGATCAAGACAGCTAGTCTTTTCATGTCTTCCACTCTCAATGGCCAACACTCACAACTAGCCATAAACGAGGACGGAGCAGGCTGCTGAGCAGTACACACTCCCTTTGGTCGACAGCCGGATATCACGTCTACTAAGCCAAAGACGACATAAACTGGCATATGCTAAACTAGCCTTCTGTATCCATGCTGAGATATCGTCAGAGATCAACCCGTTGGGGCTGATGTGTGATAATCTTGTGATCATAAACAATAATAGGTGGATGACGTCCCAAGCATAATTTATTGTTCATTATACCAAGCGAACTTAACAAATATGAAGCTAGGAAATCTTACGTTCCTACTGAATGTAATGGACACATGGCTACTTATTTGCACCATCAGTTCTTATTGGTATTCGTTTTTTGTTTTATTCATTTACGTTCCTAGTGGAACATAGGGCTTCAAGGTAGAGGCTTGAAGATTAGATAGTAGTGATGTTTATTTTTATGGAATGGGGTTGCTAGCCTCATGCCCAACCTTCCCTTTATACCAATCTTATTATTGGCTTATCGAGGTAAAGGAGTGCGTCGGTGGCCGGGTATCGAACCCCGGACCACATGTTTGTTCGGTGGTCATTCTACCGCTGTGCCACCCACGCACCCTTCTTATTGGTAGGTTATCATAACACTTATACTCGTACTAGACGTTGTATTTCTGTCTGAATAAATTGGTAAACCGATTGACGAGGTTGTGAAGTCACATCGATTGACAGATGGTAAGGACATGTGTTACGCATGCCTAATCACATCACCTTACTCAATGGGAAATTTTAGTTGATTTAGGATAGATCAGGTTGGAAAGGAGCTAGTGGTGATCAAACTAAGACATGGCCTCATCAGTCAATGGAATCCATAACAGTTAGTTTAAGTCAGTCACATAGGGAGATGTAGACTTCCTGACTGGTTGGAATCCTCGGGACGGTAAGAACCAAGGCTGGAGACAACTGGTGATGTGGCTCGAAATCTTCGTTCTCAATGACTGGTGCAGATGCATGCATTCACTCTTTGTGATTTGTCATATCCAACAAAACTCTATTCTTCTTCCATATTACTATTCTTTTTCCCTCACACTTTTGCTTATTATCTCTCTTCTGTTGCTTTGTGTGCTACATGGAGTAGAGTGTGGCAACTGGTACCGGTGCACATCTCTGCAAAGTTCTATGTTGAAAGCAGTCAGTTATTCAGTCTTATTAAATATTTTCTTCTGGTTGTCCCCTTAAGGATTTATAAAATTTCCAGTGTTCTCAGTTGTCAGCATCTTTTTATGCAGTAAATTGTTTTAATTTCTTAAAATTAAAGTATAAACACTTTAGGTAAACTCTTCAAACTACAATCTCTGGATGCGTTTAGTGTAGATTCCAACTTTTAAACAATCAAGAGATAATTATGAACAAAAATCCAGTAAATAACTGTGCATTACATCATCTAGTTGGTTGCTGCTAACTGCATTTCAGTAGTTTCATTCTTAAGTATCATCTAGTTTATTAAATTCCTTATAGTGTAGTGAAGAGACTGTAGTAGAGAGTTAATGTAAGTATAGTGTAATCCAGAAGTTACCTGAGACAAATTTTCCATATACCAGGCAGTGAACTATACCTGTTGTTTAAGATGTTTGGTGATACTACCTTGTCGCCTAGGTAGGGATTCGAAGGTGTACAGTTCACAAAGTTAGGATATTGTCAGTATTTTCTTGATTTTTTGTCGGACTATTTGTTCAATTACGTTGGCGATTCAGTGGTAGAATACACTCGCCAACCACACATCTGGTTCGTGACTCGATCCCTGGCTGATGCACTCATAAGCCTCTCTTAGCTGGTAGTAATACCTGAAAACTGGGAAGGTTGGGTTTAGGGTTGACAACTCCCCCCCACCCACCTAAAAAGCAAACACTACTACTATTGAAACTTCAAAACTCAAGCCTGAAACCCTTTGTTTTACTCTGAGTGTAAAGGGGTTCTGGGTGGGAGATAGGGCTTCAACAACACATCTCTTTGTTCTATTTTCTTCTGTCCTCTTCAGCTGCCTAGCTCCACGACTGTCCATAATCTGTCATCTCCTCCTCACCACCCAATCTCCTCGATGTCACTCTCGCTCCGATGACACACTGATCGCTTCCCATTGGGATTCCATTCGAGTGATGGTTTGTATTGCACGTGATGTCATTCGACGGTCTCCTCAGCAAATGGATCCGATCCATCTCCATATTCTCTACATATTTATTGATCAATCAGCTCTTGGTTGGTTTGTTGCCAACCAGTTTCTTGTTGCTAATTCTTTCATAATGGAGTCAGCGACGTGGGCAGCTGCTGATAAAAGTCTGCATCCGGCTGTTGGAAATGCTTTTCGTGATTCACGTGTAGTGCAAGTTCCTGACGCGTATAGAGGAATTGACTAATTTAACTAACATTTGTGTTGAAAATTTGGATCTTATCCTTTCTGCTGCTTGGGTGCAGAAGATTCCCAAACTTGTTTCAGGTTGATGAAGGCTTGTCTTGCCTTTCCGATCATGGCTGATGTTCACATCTTCATTCGTCCCAACTGCCTGTGGTTGTAACGATGCTGCCTAAATAAATAAATGAAGGAATTAACCTTTTACTCAAATTTCTCCCGTTGATAGCAGTTGGTGCTAGTTGTTGTTGTTTTTGTTTTTCGTCACTGATTTTGAGAACAAAGGCTCTGCGTTGGCGGATACAGTTAGCATATAGATGATCTGTTGCCTGACCCTTGTCTTCTGTTGTTACATTTAGTGTCGCTGCCTACCGACAAATGGAAAGCCTATGCCCTGCAGTTTTTGATGGAGACATATGGATTTTCTGGCAGGACTCCGAGGCTTCTGCGCAGTTGAGTGACGTTCAGGTTCTGTCAGCGATGAGGCTGCTACTTGAGACGCTGCTGGGAGGTCGGGAGAAAGCAGCATATGGAAGTGTGAGGCGAAATACCTACGAATGTGCGACAGGGTCAGGCAAACACTTTCCAAAGTGGAAAAGACCACATATGGTCACGTTGAGATGGGGTTACGCAGACACAATCGCAATGGAAAACACAGAGAAGCAGGTGAACATCCGCAAGCGCCGAGATTTCAGACAGCAAGACAAAAGGGCAAAGCCCCAAGAACCAAGAAGACCGAACCAACTTCAGTCGCAAGTCTTTGACAGGGGGACGAGTGTGGTGAGAGATGGCTGATAGCCAAAGTTGGTAGACAGTAATTGACGTCAATGTTTATGTCCCCAATATTGGTGGTGAGAAAATGAGAACAAAGGATTTGCGTAGGTGGATACAGTTAGCATATAGATGATCTGTTGCCTGACCCTTGTCTTCTGTTGTTACAATTTAACCTATATCGTCAATGGTTGTATCCGTTTTTGTCTTTCGTTAAACATCATTAGTTGTCTCAATGTTCCGTAAATACTAGCTAGACATTCATCTCTATTGATTCGTAAATGGTGTAGTTTTCTAAAAAGACGACTTCTATCCTTTTAAATTTCGCCTTATTGTACCTCCTTCTTCTTTTTTATTAACAGGCAACTATCCTACGATATTTTCCGTTGAATGGTCTATCTAAAGCTTGGGGTCGAATTGCTCAATGTTATATTCCAGAACCATTAAGACCTATTGTCTATCATTCATATGCTAAATTTTTCCAGTGTGATTTAAGTGAAGTGGAAAATCCTAATTTAACAAGTTATTCATGTTTATCAGAATTTTTTATACGCAAAATTTCTGCAGAGAAAAGACCTATACACCAAACAGCAACCTTAGTAAGTGATACACGCAAATACACACACACACTCACACACTGAATGTGTGTGTGTGCTTTTTTTCCATTTTCATTTTCTTGTAAAAAAGTTGATTATCTTTCAGTTGTCTTTATATATAACTCTCAGTTTTATATTTATAAAATACCTTTTGAGAACTTCATTTAAATAATAATCAGGTTAAGCGTTACTGAATTTCTTTTTGTGTGGTGTTTCAAACCCCAAAACAACCCCTCCTCATTGTTTGAGTCGTAAAACTACTCAAGCGCATTAGATCACTGAGACGGTTATTTGCTTATTGTTGATGTGGATGTTACACTCGTCTTTTTCATTGATTTATTCACCCCCACACTTATTAATCTGATTTCGTATGTAAATATTTCATAATAGTAAAGGTATAGTTGGATATTCTTTGATCACAGATGTTTCCATTGTGTGTCTCGTGTTAAGTAATCTAACACGGTCAGCATTGATGAGGTTAAGTGTAGAGTGTGCCAGGTAAGGAGGGTAAATCAGTTGACGAGGTTGTGAAGCGACTACATTGATTGAGATGACTAGGACACCTGTGTGGTGTATGCCGAGTCACCGCCTCCCTCAACAAGTAATATAGTTAGCTGACATAGAATTCGAATTTAATTGGTGGATGGTGACTAGCAGTGGAATCCAGGATAACGCGCACTTCGTCCTATTTGGGACTCGTCATCTGGATGTACCTGGATTCCCCAGTGAGTGAGTGATGATTTTCCCACAACGGAGGCTCGAACCCAGTGCCCATAGTTTCAAACGCCAAAGCGTTATCCACTAGACAGACCACTTGGGTCACGAGAGCCACTGCCTCTTATGCAACGGGTCATATTAATTATTTAATTGAATTTTAGATTTTCCTGTCGATTGATTGGATCGAAGTGCTCGGTCTCAGGTTGACATGTCGGCTTCTTGTGCAGATGCTTCGACGATATCTGGGCATGAAATTAGAATTTAATTGGTGGATGGTGACTAGAAGTAGAATCCAGGATGCTCATTTCGTCCCATTTGGGACTCGCCAGCCGGATGTAAGACGAAATGTGCATCGTGGATTCTACTTCTAGTCACCATACACCATTTAAATTCTAATTACATGTCCAGACATCGTCGAAGCATCTGCACAAGAAGCCCACATGTCAACCTGTGACTGAGCACTTCGGTCGAATCAATCGACGGAGAAATCTAAAATTCAATTAAATGACATAGAATTAGGTTGAGAAAGAAGTAAAGGTGGGCAGTCAAAGCAAAATTTTGCATTGATCTTGAAGTATCTGGTGGTTAGTTTAAGCCAGACAGGTAGATGTGGATTGCTTAACCAAAGTTGTTGAGATAACTAAGGACCAATAAATAGCTTGAAACTGTTGGTGATGTTAGCTCAAATTCTTTCTGAATGGTGCAGATGCATTCACTGTTTGTAAGTCTTTTAAATCCTTCAAGTTTTCATTTTTTTCCTCCTTGTTACTATTCCTTTTCGTGTATATTTCTGCTCATTGTATTTCTTATGATTCTCTTTTGTCTCTATTTTTGTGTGCTACATGGAGTGTGGAATCTTGGACTGTTGGACTTCTGTTCAAGGTTCTATGCTGAAACTCAATCGACTGTTGAATATTCATCATTTGTGCTGCTGATGTTGTGTGTGTAGAGAAAAAGCTTGTTTCTCAGTAAGTTACCCTATATTTAATTGGACACTAGTAACTAGTGTGCAGACTGAATTCTGTCAGTCAGGTTTGCAATACGGCCACCATTCTAGGTAGCTCGCCATCACGGTACACATTGATTTAATGATATTAGATGGTTGGAGGCAATCGGCAAGAGGCCTTGGACTTGGGTTTCGTGCTATTTGGCACTCACCAGTCAGCAAGGCAGGCATATCTGCAACTTTGAAGGAACTCATGTCCCTTTTGAGATTCGAACACGCGTCACCCAGTGCTGCTTGCAGTCAAAGACGTTACCAATGAGCTATTCAGGTTCGCGGTTCACTTCCTATAGGACTGCGTTGGATACTTTGATTGGACAGTAGTAACTAGACTGATGTGTCTAGTCCTTTCTTTAATATATGTGAAAAACTTGGACACTGTGGCAGTAAGTAATTCCATATTAGTTTGTTTATTAGATGTATCACACAGTGATGAAACAGTATTATTGTTTAGTGGATGACACAGTTTCGAACACAATTTATTCATTGTTCATAATCATTTCATCAATTATAATCACACACGACTTCGAAACTTGAATTTTACAGTTTTCTTTGTCCTCTCCTATTTGTCACTGTTTGGGTTAGTAGAATTTTCCAGATATCTGGATGGAGAGGTGTTGAATCATTCCTATTACACGTATTCTCTTCAGTTGATTCGATAAACAAAGCTTATGTTATCAATCTCTCCCTCTACCCTGTTAGTTGTATTAGATTTTGAAACTGTCATCTTATCCCATCCATCCTATTGTATGGTTGTGTGTAATTGCATGTGGTGAATGCTGTAGCTGAACTATTCTCTAGATTTCTTATCTTATTCGGGCCAACCAATCTAGATTTTGCTAGGTTTTTATGTTCGGCTAGTCTGACTGCCCCTGTTCTACTAGTTTGACCCATTCACTCAAAGGTGGAGGCAATTCAATTCACTTATGAATTAGAAAGTCAGGAAGGGGAGCTACCAATGTTAGATTGCAATGTAAAAAGGAAAGAAGATGGGAAGTTAAACACACTAGTGTGTTTACAGGAAAGCCACACATTCAAACAGATATTTGGACTTCCGATCAGCTCATCCTATGTCAGTAAAACTAGGATTGGTGAAATGCTTAAGTGACAGAGAACAAAAACTAAGTAGTACCAAGGAAAATCTAAGACAGGAAGTGATACACATAAAAGAAGCCTTGAAACTTAATAATTACCCTGATAAATTAGTCAAGAAATATATAGGGAAATGTAAAAATAAAATAAATAATGATAGTAGCGATAGTCATAATAATAACAATATCAATGACGACATGCAAGTCAAATATGCGCAAGACAACACTAACCATAAGAAATCTACATCATCAGTAGTAATTCCATACAAGGAAGCAACCTCGGAAACCTTACACAGAATTCTTAACAAGGCAGGAATAAAAGTGGCATTCAAACCCACAAACTTAATTAGAAACAAGCTTTGACGGTTAAGGGATCTTGTGAAGCCTTTAAAACAAAAGAATTCAGTTTATCTAATACCCTGCTGGAATGATTGTTAGGTCAAATACATAGGTCAAATAGTAGAACAGGGGCAGTCAGACTAGCCGAACATAAAAACCTAGCAAAATCTAGATTGATTGAGCCGAATAAGATAAGAAATCTAGAGAATAGTTCAACTATAGCACTACATGCAGTTACACACAACCATGCAATAGGATGGGATAGGATGACAGTTTTAAAATCTAATGTAACAGGGTGGAGGGAGAGATTGATAACGGAAGCTTTGTTTATTGAATCAACTGAAGAGAATACGTGTAATGGGAATGATTCAACACCTGTCCATCCAGATATCTGGAAAATTCTACCAGCCAATGGCGACAAATAGGAGCGAAGAAAGAAAAGCATAAAAGTCAAGTTTTGAAGGCGTGTGATTAGAATTGATGAAATGATTATGAACAATAAATTTTGTTCGAAACTTTGTCATCCAGTATATAATATTGTTTCACTGTGTGATACATCTAATAGTCCTTTCTTTGCTGTAGACTGAATTCTATCAGTCAGGTTTTCAATGTTTAATTTTCTCAGTTGCCTTAAAGCATAATTATTGGGCTACACCATATTTCGTATGCGAAAGCTTTGTCTACCATTGGTGCTTTTGAGATATTCGGCTAACTACTAGGGCAGTCAACAGTTCATACTGTTCCACTCCATAGTTTGAAGACTTTGAAGATAGAAAATCCAATTACTGCTTTTGAGCAATAACTGTCTTAAGTATTTAGAATATATGGTGTTTATAAGGATTTGAATTCATTTACTTTCAACTCTTTATATTTCATCACGTACGAACATCAATTGAAGAGATCATTGAAAATCAGGAACCGATCTAACCGTGGGTATGTAGAGGTTACGATGTAAAGCTGGTTGACCTCATTCAGTGACTTTGACGTTGACGACCCACTCGGCTTTTCCAATTGGAATTCCACTCGAGCAATGGCCTGCATTGCACGCGATGTCATTCGACGGTCTCCTCAACATATGCCCAATTCATCTCCATTTTCTCCTACATATTTGTTGAGCGATCGGCTCTTGGTTGGTTTTTCTTCCCAGCCAGAGGTTTTTGTTGGTAATTCTTCCTGGCCGACCGGCCATTTGATCTTTATAATGGAGCTAGCGAAGGCGGTCTGTAACCTGTTGGGAATGCTATTAGTGACATGCAGTGGAAGTTTCTGATCCGTATAGAAGAAATGACTGATTTGACAATTTTATCTCCTTTTTCTGTTGGATCTTCCAGTTTGCACAATATCGAATTAAGTGATTTGACTGGCTTGTATGCGATATCTATTTCCAACGGTTTCAGTATTCTAGCTGTTATTTCAGAGATTTTCTCATGTATGGTAGGATTAATTTTTTTGTGGTCTTTGATGATGGTTCCTTGTTGGTGTTTTGATTCGACTTTAAACACTTTTTGATGAAATTTTGTGGATAACCATTCTTTTTGAAGACCGTTTTTAGGTACTTTTCTTCCATTCTTTTCAACTCTGGAGTGCTACAATGCGTTTGAACTCTTTTAAACAATGTCTGCACACAGTTTCGTTTGTGAGTAATTGGATTATTGCTAGTATAGTTGAGTATTTGATCTGTGCGCGTTGATTTTCTATATACTTGTGTCTCTAAATCTCCTGTGTTGGTTCTCCTGTCAATCTTCTGTCTTCTGTTACCCTCCCGACCGATAGCTGTTTCCTTGAAGTGGTGATTGAGCTTACATATCGCAAGGACCCAACAAAGTACGCTGACTGGAACTTGTTGGGGAACAGGGATGTAACGGTGACCAGTATGTCAGCTATATTGCCTCTCCACTCTGTCGGGAGGGAGGTTTGGAAAAAGTCGACCCCAAGAATTGTTCATCCCGAATTACTCTACGGTGGTCTGTGGCCGGCGCTAAGTTACTAATGCAGAAATAACTCTAATAATCAATTCAAACAGGTCTTGTGTGACTGGTCTTAATCAATCGTCCTGTGGGCTCTGCAGTCATGCAACACTAATGCTGTTTCTGTTCCAGGTATCTCAAGGAAAAATCAACTACCACGGTGTGTGGGTAGCCGGAAAGTGACAACCGCCTACACACTTCTAAAAAACACACCAAGCTCTCCTGACCATCACCCACCTTTATCTACATCGCCTCCGTCATCTTGCTATCCTCGTACTGGTAGTACTGTTCTACCGACAGGTGCCCAATCGGTTCCTGGTTGATTCGTTCCCAGAGATCCCTATTTCTGGTCTTTACTGGCCATCTGATATTGAGTATTAAGCGAAGATAGCTGTTGATGAAGGTCTGTAGTTTGTTCGAAGTGCCCTTCGTGACGTGGCGCCAAGTCTCTGATCTGTATAGTAGCACTGACCACATTTGAGTTGGTAATCCGGATCTTATTTTTCATGCTGAGTATTGCTGTTGATCCTTACAAATGCCTGCCTTGCTTCCCCGATCCTCACTTTGATATGCTCCTTCACTTGCGCCTGTAGTTGAAACGATGCTCATTAGGTAGGTAAATGATGTTGCTTCTTTCAGATTTCTGCCATTTATGCTGATTGTTGTCTGTTGCTGTTGGCCAGAAATCTTCATCATCACCTCTGTTTTCTCCTATGTTCCCCTGAAATCCGTCCTATCTTCTCTGGATGCTTCTTCTGCCAACTTGTTGCTTTTCATTTGCATATCTTCTAGTTTATGGAAAATCAGACATATGTCAGTAGCCTGTTGCTTAATATTCTCCATGAATTCTAAAGATGGACCATTCCACTTGACGCTTTCTATGTGTATTTACATTAACATCCGGTTTCCTTTTTTATTTACAGGATGTGTTATCGTATTACGCAACCTGTAGTCTAAACTTACGAGTCTTCACTGTTGAAAAAAAATATTTTGGTGATGTAAACAGCATTTCAAATGAATTCATTTTAATGCGATTTTAAACAAACTGATTGTACGTATATATATAAAACTATTAATGGATATATTTGCGATTTTACAGCTAGGCGAATGAATTCACCGAACTGCCCGTTTAAAATTGAAATATATATCAGGTGGCATAACAGCGTGAGTAATATTGAGGTTAGGTTCAGAGTGTTAGATAAGGAGGGAAAGTCAATCCGACTGACTGACTGGTTTCAACATAGAACTTTGCACTGATGTGCAGCAGTTCAATTCGTCAAACTCCCTCCTTGTACCACACAAAATGAGAGAAAAAAGTAAAAAGAAATGCAAAACAGACACAGTAAACAGAGATATGAGACAGAAGGAATAGTAATAACGAAGAACAACATAGTTTTGTTAGGTGTAATAAGTCACAAGGAGTGGATGCATCTACCTGCGCTAGCCATTAAGAACGATTTTGAGCCATATCAGCAATTGTCTCCAGCCATTGGTGTTGGTTTTTACCGTTCCGAGGACCCCAACCAGGATGCCAGTCTACACCTTCCTACATGACTGGCTGGCTGGCTTAAACTAACTGTTGTGGATTTCATTGACTGATGAAGTCATGTTTTCGTTTAACCACCACTGGCTAACTCTTTTCCAACCTGACCCTATGTCAGGTTACATTGCCCATCGGTTGAGGAAGGCGACGACTAGCCATGCATATGTAACACATATCGTAACCATCTCAGTCGATGTAGCTTCACAGCCTCGTCGATTGATTTCCCCTCCCATCTACCTAGCACTCGACTCACACCCAACCTCAGTATTCCCCGCCCTATTACACCACCACTAAACACGGGAGATAGAAAGCAGATATCTATGATCAAAGACAGCTAGTGGGCCTTCCATGTCCTCCACTCTCATTGCCCAGGTCTCACTGACAGCCATAAAGGAGGACGGAGCGAACTGCTGAGCAGTACACACGCCCTTCGGTCGATAGCCAGCAGGGTATCACGTCTACTAAGCCAGAGACGTAAACTGGCATATGTGAAACTAGCTTTCTGTATCCGTGTTGATATTTCTTCGGTGATCAACCTGTTCGCGCTGGCTGATGCAGCTTCTCAAATTAGTGAAGCGGTCAACGTGCTCTACCACTTCATTCCCTATTTCTAAGCTAGGAGTGAGTCAATGTAATCCAGTCCTGTAGCATCATCTTACACTCGAGAGCAGGAGCGAATCTCATGCCAAACATTCGAAGATTGCTGCCTGTCAAGGTGTTCAGAAGACTTCATTTTCTCAGCGTCTTCATGTGGAAGGACTATGTCATCTGAATATTCTAAGTCAACGAGATTATTCCCTGGTAGCAAGTCAATCCCTGAGTCGCGGAATTCAGTTAGGGTTAAGTTCATTAGTAAACCTATGATGAAATTGAATAGAAATGGGGACAATGAGCATCTCTGATGGACACCACTAGTTATCACCACTTCAGATGACAACTTGCCGTAAGCTCTCACCTGGCTGGCTGCATGAATTCGAGTAGAGTGCGTTGATCAGCGCAATGTATTTTCTCGGCATTCCCTTTACAGCCAAGCATCGCCACAGTACCTCTCGGTCGACAGAATCGAATGCCGCCTTTAGGTCAAGAAATTTAACGACGCCGACGATAAGTATGCCTATTTTCCAGAATCTGTCAAAGGGTGAAGATATGATCGATACACCCTCTTCTTGGTATAAAGCCTGCTTGGTTTTCTCGTGTTTGGAGAGTCAATCGATAAGGTTATTTTGCTACATAGACTGAGATGACTACAACATATGTTATGCAAGCCTACCCATCGCCTTCAACAACGAGCAGTGTTAGCTGACTGACATAGGATAGATCAGGTTGGAAAAGAGCTGCTAGTGGTGGTCAAACCAAAACATGACTTCATCAGTCCATGAAATCCACAACAGTTATTCATATGAACTGTGATCAGTGTTAGACCGAGTAGTTCCAAAATAACTGGGCGCCGAGTATGAAGTAGACATTTGTAAAAGTTATATTTGTAAATTCTCAGCAAAATTGAATTGAGTAATTCCAACATTTCCTACGTTCGGCAAACTTGTTCGGACTTCTTCAGGGAAATTAATTAAAATTAACATAGTAGAGGTTTATATATATATATATATTCGTGACTCATATGATTGGAGAAAGTTTGTAAAAACAAAAGAGATGTCCTTTTTGTATATAAACCTCTGTTATGTTAATTTCCCTGAGGAAATCTGGGTAATTTTTGTTATGATGCTGGATCCTTTGTCACGCGGTCACTGCTTAACTACTGACCAGTGCCCACTTAACTGGTAAAGCAGAACACGAAGAGAATCAACGGTAAAACCAGGTTCATTTATTATGACAAAAGTGACTGTATTTATACAGAAAATAAGGTAGACTGGAAATCAACCAATCCGGTTGAGAGTTGGAATTGTGCAAGTGTCCAATCAGAAGCAGGAACAATTGCATGTCAACGACTTGTTAATAACGCGATAATAACTTGACTGATGACCTGATAATTGCATGTTTTGCCTCTTCCTAACAATTTTACTAAGCGAAACGTTGGAATTACTCATTTCACTTTTGCTGAGATTTTACAAATATAAATTTTTACAATTGTCCATAACAGTTAGTTTAAGCCGGCCACGTAGGAAAGTTGTAGACTGTTAGTTTGGAGTCCTCAGGATTCTAAGGACCAATGACTGGAGACAATTGGTGATATAGTTCAAAATCGTTCTCGGTGTCTGGTGCAGATGCATTCATCACTCTTTGTGATTTATCATATCCAATAAAGCTCTATTGTTCCTTCATATTACTATGGTTCTGTTTATTATCTCTCTCTCTCTCTCTCTCTCTCTCTCTCTCTCCTGAACCTCTGTTTACTCTCTTCTCTTGCTTTGTGGGCTACATGGAGGCAGAATGGTGGCATCTTGAACTGCTGTACATCTGTGTAAAGTTCTATGTTGAAACCAGTCACTCCAGCTGTTTAAAAATTAGAATAACTTAACCATTTGAATTCCTTCTGAGAATTTAAAACCCTTCTTTTTGGTTGCATTTTATATTCCTAGTGATATTACTATTACTAATATGGTTGCGTTTTGTGATCTGGTTGATTCAATTGCGAGGCTTTTGATGACCTCCTAGACAAACAGCTACAACACAAACCTCAGTATTAAGGGAACTTGTCTGAATTCTCCATGAATGTGACATAATTGTATCTTTAAAGAGTTGGTTTGTAAGGATTACGAGTTTGACCACGGAGTTCTATTAAGAAGTCGTGACCAGTGAGGTCCAACCAGTCAAGTGTGAGGATGGATTTCTCACCGATGATATTGGTTGGTGCCAGTTGTGCTAAATCAGGAATTGGTAGAAGTTAGAATTCATAGGTTGGCCACTGAATCGGGTTCCAGTAGCTGAATGGTATACGAGCTTGCCTCGTGACCGTAATGCCTTGGGTTCGAACCCCTGTGGTGAGTGCGTACTGCCAATGATTTCCAAACTAGGATGGAGGAAACAGCTGTCCAGTACTCCCTGGCTGGCTTTCAATGGTTCTCTAACTGATATCAATCTGTGGTCGAACTCATATTTGTATCTCTTGACAACTTTTGTTGCAACTGGTTGTTAATTTGCAGTAAGATTGCTCGTCCTTATTGGTTCGGAATTTGATTTATTTGTTGCGTGACTTATTCCTTATTAATTGGCAAATTTGATCCTTGACGGAAATGGGCTCTCCGATTAATTTCATAAAGAGACATATGAAAACACTAGAGAGAAAACCTGCGACTATGACAGTATGTAAAAAACCTCTATTTTATTAAGTTACAATTTAATGGTGACTTGTCAAATGAGATTTTATTCCAAAGACTTTCCAGGAGTATTCGAATGACTTTTTTGCAGTAAACCTATGTTTGTCATTCTTTAGCGGACGAATGATTAGGAAGGACTCAAACGAAGGATAAGCTAGACAGTTCTGCCATATCTATGTGCATTTATCACTTCAACTGCACCTGAGGTGACAGTTCTGTTGGGCGTACTAGCAGATAACTTGGCCAACGTGTTAGTGAACGTCTCCCATCGTGGTTTGGCAAAGGACAGACATAAACAATCCGTAGCTCCGTTTTTTTCACATCTAGTTGATAGTGGTCAATTAGTGGAAAAAACGAAAGCATTCAAGGGGATTCATCTCATCCCACCGAATCTTTCCAATGGACTTCGTATTCGTCTACTGCACATATAACTGAGGCGATGGGCAGTCGAACTATTAAACCTAAACTATGCATTCAGAAGAAGTTCGTACAGCCATTATCCCTTCCCCCTTGGCCTATTTTAAGACCTAATCAACTAGTTGATGACGTCTCCACCACTCCTTACTTATATTGTTCAACCCCTCCTCTCTTATCATCCCTTAGTCTTATCACATCTTCATTAAGAACGTATTTCATTTACTTCCCTTATTATCTAGCATTACTTAATCGGTTCATTTGTTTTTACTGGCCTTTATCGACTACTTCCACCTGAACAGTTGTTTGTTTAATCATGCTGTTTTTCATTATTCGTGTTATCGCAGATTGCCTCACTTTTTCATCCTTATTATTGATAAGACCATTTCTATTATTACTATAATTATTATTATCATTACTACTATTATGACTAATTGCACAATTTATATTCACCATCGTATTATCCTATAGACAAAACACCATGATTGGTTTATATTTGAATTTTCAAGAATTGGTTTGTAGGGACTTGATTTGTTTTTTGAGTTAGACTTCAGATTGATATTAATTAGAGAACCATTGAAAACCAACACTGGAGTCCTGGACAGCTGTTTCTTTAGTCCTAGTTTGGGACTCATCGACAGTATGTACCCACCACAGGAGTTCGAACCCAGGACTTTCCTGTCACAAGGCAAGCTAGTATACCACTTGGCTACTGGGACCTGATTCAATGGCTCATGAATTCTAACTTCTACCAATTCGTGATTTCAACGCTTCTGGTACCAGTCAATGTCATCCATGGCGAGTATTTCTCCCCACAGCCGATGGCATTGTCTAGAAGTTGATAGAATTCATCGGATATCCACTGGGCCGGGTCCCAGTGGCTGGAATGTTCTACAAGCCTACCTTATAACTGCTGTGTCCTGGGTTCTAACCCCTGTGGTGGGTGTGTACTGCCGATAAGTCCTAAACTAGGACGGAGGAAACATGCCTGTCCAGTGCTCCAGTGCTGGTTTTCAATGGCTCCCTAACTTATATTAATATTAGAGTTAAGCCGCTTGAGATCTAATTGAAAAGAATATTGTTAGCTTAAATGTATTTTTCTGTACTAATGCATCTGTTAATCAGTGATTTGTCTGAGTGTCAAGCTTCTAGGAATACCCTGGCATTTTCAGGCTTCTCACTGTCTAAGATTCCTACATTTTCCCAATAAAATTGCTGTCTCTAGTTGTCTACATACATCGAAATGAAGCAGGAATACATATATATGTCATGTCGTATGAAACCTTAGAAACCTGATACTCAGAGGAGTGGGCCAGCGGTTAACAGGCACACATTACCATTATTAGATCAGATTTGCCAACTAATAAAGAATAAGTCAAATGACAAAAATGCGTCATATTTCCAAGTCAATAAAAAAACAAATAATACTATAATGAAAATTAACAATTAATCTCAATAGAGATTGTCCGGCGGTTGGGGGGAGTACAATTATATCACATTCATGGAAAACTCAAATAAATATTCTAACTGATTAAAAATGCCCATTAAAATTTTCAAAAGAATGGATACTGAACAAAGAATACTCCTTTCGATAACTTCATCATCAGGCTCTACAGTTATATATACATTATAGTGAATGAATGAATGAATTAGTGTTATGAACAACATTAATGTTGTTTAAATAACATCGAATCAATAATATTGATAGATTACAGTTCAGTAGCATCAACATAAAATAAGCTGAATGTCAGAAAAATTAGGAAAGATAATATTACAAATTCATGAATTTATAGTCTCTACTGAAGGCCGGCCAGGGCAGTAGTAGTGGCTAGCTGGACTTGCTTCTTCTGCACACAGAGCACTGGTTGTTTGAAGCGAATTGCAATAGCCTCTGCTGTTTGGAGCATGCGGTGCTTCGATGATTTTGGCAATTTATTAGGCACCCGGTAGATGATGATAGAGAAGGATTCTTCAATGTTGGCTGGCTTTGTGGCCGGTTTGCACCAGATGGTCCAATATCGAACTGTTAATGGTTTTCACTACACCTTTACTTAGCCATAGTGGGAGATGTTCTCGAGAAAGCACGAAAAATCAAGTTCCTAGAGCAACGGCCGATATAACTCACTCCACTCACTTCATTTTAAAGCTTGCACTGAAGATATTGTCCAGGAAGATAATGACAGGTTCCTAATTGTGAATCACCCAGCTCAGAGAACGCGACAACATCAAAATTATCCACATCTTAGCGACAAATTTCTAATATTTCATTATTGTCATTATTATTATTATCATAATTATTTTTAGGAGTTAATTTTGTAGGGATTTCACCTGTTGGAAGATTGATCATGAACTAACATTAGTTAAAAAACCACTGAAAATCAGGGAGTACTGGACAGCTGTTTCGTCTTAGTTTGGGACTCTTCAGCAGTATGCATCTAACACGCCACCAAAGTGACTCTAGACTATAGTTGCCCGAGACAGAACTACCTAGTGAACGAACTAATTACCTTGAGCAACTAGTCAGATGTGTCCGTAGTAATATAGGCGAAATTATGGGTGTTGTATGCGAATTACTCAGCAAATTCCATCCAAATCTAGTATTTAGGTACTGCTTAGACAACAGGCTTATTGGAAGGGAAAAAACGTGTAACCAGTTGTCATTCTTGAGCTGTATTCACAACATAGTCAACGGTCAATCATACGAACGATTTCGTCAATGCTTTCGATGAGACTGATACAAATTCCATCGGAGGTTTCTGCAGTCACTTAAAAATGAACATCAGAGCAGTGAATGGGTGGGTCAAGAAACACAATGATTTACAGTTATGTTGACTAATTTATGTACGGAAATTAGTTTAACCTAACTATGAGGACTCCTGTATGTGAAGTTCAGAGGTTTTCTTGGAACATATACAGGAACGTTATCCTATGTAACTGTTTTCTAAAATTGCATTACTTTTATATGAACTTTATACTTCTGCTTCTGACGCGTCTGATTGGTCGTTGGATACTTGTCAGGGTCTTTATCAGGTAGTTTCTTTTTGGGGTCACCTCTATCGCTAGGGATCGAAGTGGAGTGATAAAATAGGATGAGCAATATTGAGATTAGATGTCGAGTGCTAGGTAAGGTGGGGAAATCAACAGACGAGACTGTGAAGGTAGATCGACTGAAATGGTTGGGACATGTGTTATGCATGCATGGCTAGCCATCGCCTTCCTGGAACGACGGGCAATGTTGGCTGACATAGGATCAGTTTGGAAAAGAGCTAACTACTGGTGGTGGCTTCATCAGTCAATGAAATCCACAACAGTTAGTTTAAGTCAGTTACATAGGGAGGTGTGGACTGCGTGACTGACTGGTTGGGGTCCTCGGGACGGTAAAAACCAACACCAATGGCTGGAGACAATTGGTGATATGGCTCAAAATCGTTCTCAATGGCTAGCGCAGTTAGGTGCATCCACTCCTTGTGACTTATAATACCCAATGAAACTATATTGTTCTTCGATATTACTATTCCTTTTGTCTCATATCTCTGTTTACTGTCTCTGTTTTGCATTTCTTTTTACTTTCTTCTCTTGCTTTGTGTGCTACAAGGAGGGAGTGTGGCGACTCGAACTGCTGCATATCGGTGCAAAGTTTCATGTTGAAACCAGTCAGTCAATCAGGGATCGAATCTGGAACTTTCAGGTTACGAGGCCAAGCTGGCGGCCTATGACAAGTTAGAATTCATGCGCCAAGTAGCTGAATAGTCGACCAGCTTGACCTCGTAACCTAAAAGTTCTAGATTCGGTCCCTAGCGGTGTAGTCGTGGATGCCTACTGTTGAAGAGTCCTAAACTAGGACGAAACAGCTATTCAGTACTCTCTGGTGGTTTTCAATGGTTCTCCAACTGATATCAATCCGTGATCATACAAGAAACAGCTCACTTAGTATTTTTTTCTTCTTGAGGTTAAAAGTTCTCATAAAAATTCACTTATCACTTACTTAATAGTAATTTCATTGTTAATATAATAAGTCTTCAACAACTGTTTGTCATATTCTTCTTCTTCTTCACTAGGTTAGTCCTGTCGACGGTAAAATACTCCACTGTGGTGTAATTGATCCCCGTAGACCAGTGCTAGAACAAATCAAAGGTGTCCATTATTCACTTGATGAATTTCTTGGCCCAATCGTCCAGTTGAATCATTCTAACCCGCAAAAGACAGATAGTACACTTTACCAATGTGTTATTTATCTGGCTCCGGGTGATTATCATCGTTTTCATAGTCCTGTTGATTGGATGCCTACAGTTAGACGACATTTTCCAGGTTAATCATTATACTTTCTTTTCTTTTTTTCTTGCTGGTTACAGGATTTCATCATGAGCTGAAATTGGTTAGAGAACCATTGGAAAACCAGGCAGGGAGTACTGGACAGCCAGCTGTTTCCTCAGTCCTAGTTTGGGACTCTTCAGCAGTACGCACCCACCACAGGGGGTGGGACCCACTCACTACCTTATGGTTACAAGGCTAGCGAGCTCGAAGACCATTAAGCCAATGGCAAATGAATTCTAAATCCTGCCAATTCGTGACATAGCGCGACCGCTAGCCAACGTCTTTGGCGAGTATTTGTCCTCACACCTGACCTGCATTCTATCACTGAATGACAATAACATTAATGACAATTCACTGTGTACACGTTTAACTGTTACCTTCCAAGTGGAACATAGAACTTCAGCATCATATCTCCATTCTCTAGCGGTTCCACGATTCGTCATAAGCTTTCAATTCTTCCTCCTCGTCACAAATGGCTTCCTTCATGTCGTCACCTTTGGACGCTATACTGACTGTCTTCAACTCGGGTGTCCCTTGAGGAGAGGATTACTTAGCGTGTAGTGTGTCACTCAATTATTGTTATTATCATTGTTCCCTTGGGTTCCGAGTGGAACATAGGGCTGGCTTCAACAACACATCTCCACTTTGTTCTGTTTTCTGCCGTCCTCTTCAACTGACTGGGCACACGATTGACCAAACTGTCTCATCTCTTCCTTAAACGATCTCCTCCATGTCACCCTCGCATTGACGACCCACTCGTCGTTTCCGATCTGGATTCCAATCGAGCGCTGGCCTGGCGTGCGATGTCATTTGTTTGCCTCCTCAATGTATGCTCCATCAAGCCACCTCCACTTCCTCCTATATATTTGTTGAGTGGTCGGCTTTCGCCTGTTGGTTTGTTCCCAGATAGAGTTTCTTGTTGCTTATTCTTTCTGGCCATTTGACCTTCAGTATGGAGCCAGCGAAAGAGGCAGCTGTTGATGAAATCTGCAGCCTGTTGGAAATCCTTTTTGTTACACACAGGCCAAGTTTCTGACCCATATAGAAGAACCGACTTCACACTGGTGTTGCAAATGTGACTCTTGTTCCATATGCTGAGTGCAGAAGATTTTCAAACTGGTTTCAGGTTGTTGAAGGCGTATCTTGCCTTTCCGATTCTGGCTGACTTTGACATCTTCGTCCGTACCGAATGCCTGTGGTTGAAACGATGCTTCCCAGATAAGTGAAGGAGGCAATCTCTGTCAAATCTCTCCCGTTGATGGTGATTGGTGCTAGTTGTTATTGTTGCTGTTGGCTGGCTGGTTATCTTCATCACCTCCGTCTTCCCTGTGTTCACCTGGAGTCCTGTTTTCGCTGCTAGCCGCCTCAGCCAGTTTGTTGGCTTTGTTGGCTTCCAAGTCTTCGAGTTTGTGTGACATTAGACATATATCATCTGCGAGATCCAGATTAGTCTTCTCATCAGTCGTCCAGCGTATTCCTGACTCCTCGCCCCCAACTCAGTCCGACGCATAATCCAGTCCACCACAATTAAGAATATCATCGGCGATACTAGGCAGGCAGCATTGTCTTACTCCTGTATGCACTTCGAACGCCTCGCTGACTTTTACGTTGTGGATCACTTGATATGTGGCATTGTCATATAGTTGTTGAATGAGGTTGACAAAGACTTGAGTTACGCCGTAGTGTTGAAGTAGTTTCCAAATTACTTCTCGGTCAACACTGTCTGTCGCAGGCTTTTTCGGAGTCGATGAAGTTGAGGTGCTGTAGGTGGAGATGTATTTCTGGGCGAGTTGCTGGTGGTGGTCGATTTAAGAGTCCTTTGTAGTGGTCAGCCCATTCATTGTTTGATTGGTTTCTCCTCCTTGGTGACCAGGTCTCCTTAAACATCTTTTATTGTTTTCATCATCTGGGTTAATCTCTTCCGGGATAGAGACTTGGTTGTCTGATGTAGTGTCCTGATGTCTCTTTTGCCTGCGGACTGCCTGTCTGTTCTGCTTCAGTTGCCAGCCATGTGTCGTAGAATTGTCGTTTGTCTTTTCTAGCACTCTTCTTCAGTTCTCTCTTTATTCAGTGCAGTGTACATTGGACTCAGCTTCTCTTTCTGTTGTCCATCTTTGCATTGAGTCATCTTCTCTTTCACCATCCTCCTCTTCTCTCCTTGGTTAGCTTACAGGTAGGTATCCGTTAACAGCCATTCCTTGTCTTGGCTGGTCTCTTGCTTCTTCATAGAACAGTTGTACACGTTTTTTCTTAAATATCGTTTTCAGAGAGTTAGTTTCAATGTTCTTCCATGCAGGTTTCTTCAGTGATGCCACGTAGTATGTCCGACTTTGCTCTGATCTGATCTGTAGCGAAGGCATTCCTTGTAGCTGTGTCCTTCAGTTTCTGAATTGCTATAGGATGATAATAGTTACTTTCTCTGTCTACGCCCCCACAAATATATACACATTCACATCAATTGATTACGTAGATTATATAAGCACTTACATGAATTTATGCGTTTTATAATAATAATAATAATAATTATTATTATTATTAATATGGTCACTTTGATTATTATTCACGAATTCACATATTCGACTGACCACATTGATATCAAATCTCTGTGATTAATATTTTATTGCACAATTTTAATTTTTAGAATTTACTATTCACATTTCGTCCTATTGGAGCCTCGTCATCTGGATGTAATCGGATTCCCAATGAGTGATGGTGTGTTCCCGTTGACTAAGACTCTGACGATGCACCCATTTCATTTCAGGCACCCAAAGCATTATCCATCAGACCCTCTTTCTCTTTTTCTCTCTCTCTCTTTGCTTCATTTCTTTTGTGTTCCCAGTGAAACATAAAGCGTCAAACTTGAGCTTTGGTAGTGTTATTTTTACGAGATGGAGTGGCTAGTCTCATGCTCAACCCCACCCTCTTTTCTTGACCTGTTACTGGCTAGTAAACTGCTCATGGTTTCAGAGTGCGTCGGTGTGGTTGACAGAAATTCTACCGCTGGACTACCGACGCATCAAAATGTCAAGTATTGTCTTGCAGGAGTGTGATTGATTTCAAGGTTGGTCGCGAAATGGCTTCAGTTTGAGCGAACCATTTGAAAGTCAGGGGGGGGGGGTACAAGGCGGCAGCTGCCTAGTCCTTGTTAGGGACTCTTCATCAGTACACACCTAGGATCAATAAGGTTACATGTCGAGCTCGTAGGACCATTCAGTCATTTGAACCGGGATCCAATGGTTAGAGCGTGAATTCTAACCTCCACCTATTTTCTATATAGTGCGACTGCCGCCAGTCAGTATCACTGGTTGGTTGGTGGACCTCCGCTGGCCATGATTTTTAACTACTAAATAATCCCGGACAGGGACGAAACGGCTGCCCCAGTACTCGCTTGTTTTCAGTGATTCTCTAACTAAAGTCAGTTCCTTCAAAAACTTCATGCAATTCTTCTCATTAATAAACTTGAACAAAGTAAGAACAACAATTGTACCAGGATAATATGAGCTCATCTTTTATTATTTCAAGGATTCTTCTCAACTGGTTACAACCTGAACGATAAAAAATATGAATTACATTACATTAAAGATTTGAACATACTTTTCCACGATCACAAGGAGTAATTGGTAGGAAGTAATTAGTTACGTGCGTCGGTGGTATAGCGATTAGGACGCTCGGCGACCATGCACATGGTCCAGGGTTCGATCCCCGGCCACAGACGCACTCCTTTAACTCGCAGAGCCAGAAATAATGCTGGTAAAGACGAAAGGTTGGGCATGAGGCTAGCAATCCTATCCTGTAAAATAAACACTGCTACAGAAACTTCAAGCCACTAGCCTGAAGCCCTATGTTCCACTGGGGAACGTGAAGGAAAAAAAATTAGTTGCGTAATCTACCTTTTTGTTATGCTCTGTCTAGCTAAACCTTGTTTCTATACATATATATATATATGCAACTCTGTTTTTGTTTCCAAGCCTAATTACCTAATTATTCTATAAATATTTATAAACTGTCAAATATTGATCACAGTTCATTTGAATTATTCTATAAATAGTCACTGTTTGTAACTCTTAATTAGTTAAATCATTCCGGATTAATGTTACTTTTACTTCCTACAAATTACTTACTCCTTGTGATCGTGGAAAAGTATGTTCAAATGTTTAATGTAATGTAATTCATATTTTTTTTATCGTTCAGGTTGTAACCAGTTGAGAAGAATCCTCGAAATAGTAAAAGATGAGCTCATATTATCCTGTTACAATTGTTGTTCTTGCTTTGTTCAAGTTTAAAGTCAGTTCGTTGTCAATTATGGCATTAAATTGTGTTCTCTAATTGTCCAATTGTAACGACAGAAGGCAAGATTCAGGCAACAGATCATTTATTAAGGAAATCAACGCATATTTATATATTTGCATGTACATTACTATGGATATTTAAGTAAACAAACACAGTCTTCCGATTGGTTGTTTCTCACGTAAAGTTAATCTTTCATCTATTTGTGACTGTTTCTTGAATGTCAAATCCTCTATATGTTAACTGCATCCGCCTACGCAAAGTCTGCTGTGGTCGGTTTTGAATCAATCTTTGTTCACATTTTCTCACGACAAACCTTGGGAACGTAAATATTGACGTAAATTACTGTCTACCAATTTGGCTAGTAGACAGCTCTCACCACACAATCATAGTATTATTATTATTATTGTCATTACTGTTTTGCTTTATTTATTTACTTACAGGTAGATTGCTTTCAGTTCGTCCTAATCTAGCTGGACGCTTGCCCGGCTTATATGCAATCAATGAACGTGTAGTTTATCTCGGTGAATGGAATCACGGTTTAATGTCATTCACAGCTGTTGGTGCATTCGGTGTTGGAAATATTCGTGTCAACATCGATCCTACATTGAGTACAAATAAAAAGCAGGATAATCCACTGCGTTATCGTTTTACAAATCTTGTGAGAAGAACAATTAACCAAGAATATAATCCACCATATTTAGAGGCAATATTTACAAATAATAATAATGATAACAATGATAATAATAATAGTAATAGTGTGAAATTGAATAAAGGCGATGAGCTAGGTCATTTCTGTTTAGGTTCTACAGTTGTCTTAATATTTGAAGCGCCTAAAAATCAATTGAAATGGTGTGTCACACCTGGTCAACGAATTAAACTTGGCGAACCAATCATTATGGATTGTTAAAATAAAATTCAACATCTGCTGTGGAGAATATTAACTTTGACTAGTTCTCCCCTTCCCCTTTTTCCCATTGTACAGTTGATACCTTTAATTGTTATTTTTTAAAATTTTCTTCTAGAGAATATATGTGCATTACTAACTTTTTTTGCTATAGTTTGATAGGATACCCTTGTAATCAGAATTGTTATCTTGAAACAGTGACTCACTGCACTCTATATTATCTAACTATCGACCTTGTAAATAAAATTTTACATATTATCTGAGATTAATTCTATCTTTTTTACTTGTTACTTGTTTTGAAAAGTGTTGGTACTAAGCATCGTGAGTAGGGTTTAGTTCTAAAGTTTATGGCTGGCTGGATTCAACATAGAACTTGGCACCGAAGTGCAACAGTTCGAGTTGCCACATTCCAAATAGCACTCAAAGGTAGACAAGAAAATGAGTGAAGTGAATCAATAGAGTTTTGACAAGTATAAGAGTGAAACAGAATGAGTAATGGTAGAAAGGAATATGAAAGTTAAAGAGACGGAATACATCTGCGCCATTGACAACGATTTTGAGCCATGTCACCTATTGTCTCCAGCCATTGATTCTTAGAGTCCCGAGGGCGGGCCCCAACCCGGAAGTCTGCATCTCCCTACCTGACTCAGTTTAACTGTCAGGGATTTCATGGATTGATGAGGCCATGTTTTTGTTTGGCCACCACTTTTTTCCAACCTGCGTCGGTGGCACAGTGGTTAGGACTCTCGCCGACCATGCACATGGTCCGGGGTTCGATCCCCTGCCGGCGCACACCCGATATCTATGGTCGGCCTGAATTTGGGCTACCGATATCCAAGCTTAAAATTCCACACTTGTACTGAAAATACGGTGTGGAATCAAGCTGTAAATCATAATAAAAAAATAAAATATCAGCTAGTAATGCCCGTCGGGAGGGGAAGCGATGGTTAGGCATGCGCAGCACGTGACCTAGCTATCTCAGTCTATGTAACTTTATAGCCTCGTCGATTGATTTTCCCTCTTTGCCCAACGCTCTACGCCTAACGTCAGCATTACTTACCTTATTATACCACCTAACGCGAGAAAGAGATCGTAAACATCTGTGGTGCCCATAGCTTACATCACTAATCGATCTCTACGGAGAAGTCATTAACTGTCAAAGACTTCTGTCTAGCTGTTTAGGTTTTAACAGGACTACCAGAGATGCTTCATTTGTCGTAACTTGGACAATCAGGTTTTAAGGTATGCACACTGTCACCCTATCCCAGTTTACGCCGTCTGTGGCTTAGTAGTCTTGATAGGCAGCTGGTTGTTGACCAAAGGACGTGTGCAGTGCTCAACAGCATTTCACTCTGTCCTCCTTTACAGCTGTAAGACATGGCTATTGAAAGTGGAAGACATGAAAATGCTAGCTAGGTGTCTTTGATCATAGGTGTCTGCGTTCTATCTCTCCGGTGAAGTGGTATAGTAGGTGAGTAATACACTGAGGTTAGGCATCAGTCGAGTACTAGGTAAGGAGGGGGAATCAGTCGACGACGCTGTGAAGTTACATCAATTGAAATGGTTGGGACATGTCTTATGTATGTTTAGCCATCGACTTCCTCGACCGACAGGCAACGCTAGCTGATATAGGGTCAGGCTGTAAAAGAGATAGCGGTGGTCGAACCGGAACATGGCTTCATCAGTCAATGAAATCCACAACAGTTAGTTTAGGCCAGCCAGTCACGTAGGGACGGAGGTGTAGACTTCCTGGTTGGGGTCCACGGGACGATAAAGACCATTTGATGGAAACAATCGGTGATATGGCTCAAAATCGTTCTCAATGACTGGTGCAGATGGATCCACTCCTCGTGGTTTGTAATATCCAATAAAAGTATACTGTTCTGCGAGATTATTACTCTTTTTGTCTCATATCCCTGTTTATTGTCTGTATTTTGCATTTATTTTTACTTTCTTCTCTGGCTTTGTGTACTGAGTGAAGTGTGGCGACTCGAACTGGTGCACATCGGTTCAAAGTTCTATGTTGAAAACAGACAGACACTGTCATCCTCGTGTGGTTATCAGCATGTAGGTAATTGTTGCCAGGCAACTTTGTTGATCTCATCACTCTACTCTAGGACCTTCAGAAGTTCATATTAATCTAGTCTCATATAAATACTCGGTAGTTAATCGTAAGCAAACGTGAATAATGGGGTGTGAGAAGTTTTCACTGTGTTTTACTGCCCTATTCCTAGACAATGAGGTATTACAATAGTAATTTTTTCTTAACAATTAACGCTTGTAGCTCGACCGAATTCTGGCCACTTGATTTTCTATCACATCGAGACGTTAAGTCATTATTTCATCAGATAAAAATATGTTATAATTATAATAATAATTTATATTTCGTATAAACTGGCGTTTACAAGAAACGCATGCCATTTTTACAAGCACGATCATTTAGGTTGTAAATTACAATCGTGAAGTATCATGAATTAATACATTTTCAAAAATTTAAATTGTCCGATTATTTTACAAGCAGTCAGAACAGGTTCTTATAAATGTTAAATTGTAAACCCTTCACTAAAGTCACCACCAAAGTTGAGCGATAACCCAAACTTCCTTCCGTTTCCTGCTGATAGTTATGGTCAACCAGTGAACAGCGTATATCTGAGGGAGTGCTATGCCACCACGTGATTGAAAGCTATTTCAGGAAGAGGAGAACGTCCTGGGAAACTGCAAAATGGCATAAAATACAATTATAGATAATACATCATTGAAAGTACATTTACAAGATATATACAAGAAGGAAGCGGAAACTCTTTGGAACGATAGTATACATTTGCAATGTTTAATGCTAAACATATTGGTCTTAGCATAGAAACTATGACGTTTTCGATGAAAATATAGCTTTGTTCAAACATTGGTATTGTTGTGTTTTTAATCAAAGCAACCAGAATTTAAGCAAGCAACAAATATGAACAAAGAGTAAGTTTTAGCTTTAATAAACGTCTATGTAATTAAGATAAAATAGAGTATAATAGTGGGTAAATAAAAAGATTATCGTGAGGTAGATAAGTGATATTTAAGTGAGAAGGGAGTTCAAAGATCTGGAAGATTAGAACCCGTAGGACGACCTGACCTGTAAGATGTCTCAGGAATTTCTGTAGAGCCCATGGGATAGCATCTTGACAAGAAGCTGAACTAAGATTGTTTTCTGTAGTTAAAACAGTTCATCGATGGTGTAAAGTCTGGTCCAAATTCAGTGATCTTTAAAACTCCAAGCATTGAGTATATGATATTGATCATTTGTATTTTCCAATAATTTGGAAGCGAAATGATACTGGGAAGTGCAATACTATAGTAGTGTCTTTCAAACTTCTGTCGCTTATCATTTTTATGTGATGGTAAAAATAAAACACAATTCTGCCGGTATGTGCTCATCAACTGCTTAAGTAACTTAGTCAAGCCCCTTCTTGCCAGTACTAGGACTGGCAAACTCCACGGGTAGTTTTCGGGTGGTCTCGAATACCATTCCCACCTCTGCACATTGAGCACTAATTTTGTTTGATATTCACATATCGATCATTATTGTTGGTAGGAATCCTGTCCAGTGAGTGGAGCTAGAGTGAGATGTTAATACTGGCTTTGGTTGTCTAGGGAAACGTTCTATTCTTTATCAGCTTGATGGTGGTATGCTGTCCAGTGGATCTGTGTGATCATAGAAACTTCAATAAGTTGTTACGAAAGTCTGATTCGAATAGATCTCCTCTATCAGTGTTCGTTTTTGTAGGTACACCGAATATAGCTACCTGGTGTTGAAGGAGAGTTTTCCGTTCCGGCTGCAATGTCAGTAAGTGCTGTGGATAAAGGGAACTTGGTGAACCTATTAGTTCATGTGAACAGGCAAGTCAGCCAAATAAGTTTTAAAAAGAGATCTACTAAGTCCACATGAACACTGGTGAGATGAGCATCTGGCTGTGGAAAATGTTCCTAGGGGTGACATTTGCTGTCTGCTTACTTTCGCCCTCTGCCGTGATATACACTCTCACTTCTGCACGTCACGTTGTAGCTTTGGCCAAATATATCTTGCCGGGATTACTGTAGCTGAAGCGTTTGCCTCAGGATGTGATACTGAGTGAAAATTGCCAAATACTGCTTTTCTTATAAACTTAGGGAGGGAATGCTTGAGTGAATCTTTCGTTGTGAGACAGCATATCAGACTGCCATCTACAGGGGTTGCTAACTGGATGAGTTTGAGGTTGGAGTTGTTTTCAGTGTTCTTAGTTCTTTTGTTTTTCGGCCAGTGATTTCAAGTCAGCAGTATTTCATAGCACCTTATTAACGTGTATTCTAGACAGCGTGTTATCCACACAGTTCTCCATCCCCTCCGCATGTCTTATACTACTTGTAAACTATGATATGAAATAAAGGTGACGAATTTTGTTCAGTTACCTTTTGTCTCTTCTCATGTTCAGTGCGCAAGTGGACGGCTTATGATCTGTGTAGATTGTGAATGGTCTGCTTTATGCTATGTAGCGGAATTGTTTATCGGTTAGGTAGTATCCTAGCAACTCTCTTCTTTGCAAGATTAAGGCGTATATAAAGTAATGTGGTCAGTTACCAGGTATTGGTAACCAGGTGATTTAGGGCTGTTTCTACAGCCTTGTTGGGTGTATCCAACATTAACGAAAGGGGAGCCACTGTATCAGGATATTTTAGGGTTGTGGCTGTGGTCGAAGCAGCACTCAGTTGCGCGTTCACATCAGACTCCTCTTTTGATAACTGAAAGTCTTTTGGTTTTCCCCTTAATGCATCAGTCAGTTGCCACCTGTAGATGTTTTCCGCCAAGACGTCGCTATCATGGTTTTTGGCTGCCTGCAAAGTGACAGAGGACTTTGATTCTCCTGGCTTGGCCACCACTTTTGGTAGGAAACTGAGTGCATCTCATTAACCAGTACAGAAGTCTATATCATGGTTGTCATCTCCAGCATTGAATAAACTGCCTTTCGTGCTTTCTTCACTTGTCACTCTCTGTGAATCGCTTAATAGTTTCGCAGCTGCTTGCGGAGTGGTTTTGGCCAGGCACAAAAGTGTGTTCATCCCTTTGATCTTGCACCAAATCGCCTGTGATATCAATAGAATTTTTCCGCTCACCTGTTTTGCCTGGGCCTGCTTCTTGGCAATATGTAGAAGACGCAGACTTGGTAAAAGAATGTTTATCTGGAATATGGTATCTCTATATAGCTAAATTATGTACACCTTATCTTCATATCACCGTTTGCGCAGATCTTCCGTGTTGCGCTACTTCTCACCTTCATATTGTGTTTCTTTGTGTTCCTTTCACATCTCCCATGTATCTGTCTCCTCTACGCTGTATCATTTGATTTCTCCGACATCATATCTAACTCCCTGCTATTTGATGTTTTTATGCCGATGAGCGCCTTTTCATATACTACTGATAAATTTTATCAGTAGCACACGCCACAATATGGCGTTGTCTACTGGGCAATTTACCACGACTACTCACTTTTAGCTGTATTTGTGCCACTGTATCTGTTAGTGAGATTACTGGGTACTTGTATAGTTCACTTACAATTCTGCGAGTTATCTCGTTCCCATAAATATCCCATGCCTATTTATCATATCCCAGGAGGGGTTGCAACCATCCCTGCTTTAGTAAGAGAGATGTGATGAGGACCCATCTTCCATGGTATCCGTCTGAAAAAAATGCTGACTTTCAGACATCGAAAGGTGGTTAATCAACTCTCGCTGAAGCATAGTGTATGGCTCTGATTTAAGGATGAAGGAAGTGTGAAGATCCACAACACGATCACGCGGAACAAGATTCGAAAATTCAACACTAATATCAAATCAGTCAGTGCTTTTTATGAACCGAAGCCCTGCTTTCCACCACTAACAAGGGGGGATTGTTATAACCACAAATAACCTCACCTAGTTAACTACCTCGCTAGTTTTCTAGCCGGTCCCAAGCCCGGGTAAAGAGGGAGGGTTTGGCGTGGGACTAGCAACCCAACACTACAAAATCTTTCGAAACGATAAAGAAACTTCAACACAGAGAAAATATATTAAAAACAGAAAAGCTTCAAATAACAACAATCTTATTCTTCGCTCGAATTGGAGAGGCGAAATGACACAGGGGGTTGATGAAAGCCAGCCTTCGTGAAGAGTAAGCTAGTCGATGTGTCTTCTCCCGATGAAAGTAAGAATAAGAATGGGGAGGTGGAATATCCGTACAATGTAAGAGACTGGGAAGGTTGCCCGGGTAATTAAACAAATGAGAAGATATGACATAGAAGTGCTGTATATCTGCAAAAGTCAGTAATCTACTCCTGTCACCCAGACGACAACCACGAACACACTGAGGCAATGAGTGGCTATTATGGTGTCACCAGTCGCAGCCAGAGCCATAATGCAGTGGGAACCAATTTCATTCAAGATCATAACAGCAAGATTCAACTGCAAAGGAAGGAAGGTAGCAAATATCCAGTGCTACGCACAGTGCTACAAGCAACGCGGAACAGGAAAAGAAGGAGGATTTTTACAGACAACTACAAGAAGTAATGGACAACACCCCAAATGGAAACATCAAAATGCTCATGGGTGATATGAATGCCAAACTGGGATGTTCTAACTCCATGACTGAAAAAGTTTGGAAAGAAGGAAAGGTGCCTACTGATTTGAAGAAGGGCTACCTTGTCAAAATACAAAAGAAGGGCGACTTAAGCCTGTGCAATAACTGGCGTGGAATAATCCTCTTGTCCATGCCAAGTAAAATACTAAGTCGCACCCTCCTGGAGAGAATAAAGGATGCACTGGATGCAGAACTGTGTCAGCTAGGACAAGCTGAATTCAGGAAAGGCAAATCATGTGCTGATCAAACTGTAACTCTACGCATCGTCACCAAACAAAGCATAGAATGGCAGTCAAACTTCAACTTCATCAACTTCGAAAAGGCCTGCGACACAGCGTTGACCGAGAAGTAATTTGGAAACTACTTCAACACTACGGCGTAACTCAATTCTTTGTCAACCTCATTCAACAGCTGGCTGGCAATATGACAGTGCCTGCCACGTGTCAGTCAGGTGATCCACAACGGAAAACTCACTCAGGAAGGCGTTCGAAGTGCATACAGAAGTAAGACAAGGCTGCCTATTATCACCAACGATGATATTCTTAATTGTGGTGGACTGGATTATGCGTCAGACTGTGAGTTGGGAGCGAGGAGTCAGGAATACGCTGGACGACCGATAAGAAGACTCTAGAAGATCTGGATTTCGCAGGTGATATATGTCTAATGTCACACAAACTCGAAGACTTGCAGGTGAATACCAACAAACTCTCTGGAGAAGCAGGCGATGAAGACAGGACTGCAGATGTACACAGAGAAGACGGAGGTGATGAAAATAACCAACCAACAGCAACATCAACAACAACAACCAGCACCAATCACCATCAACGAGAGAGATTTATCAGAGGTTGCCTCCTACACTTATCTGGGAAGCATCTATCCATTTCTTTTATTTTTCGCTCGCTGTTATTCTCATGTGGCTTTATATTACACTGATTATAACAAAACTGTCTCAATGTAGGAAAATTCCTAATGAACAACGCCACCAAAAATTAATGCAAAATCAGGGGAGAGTTTTGGTACTTAGTGATTAAGGTCAACCTGTATTTTTAACAACAACAATATTACATCAACAATAAATACGGTTCACTGACAAACATAAATATGCTTCAGTGCACGGTTGGACGATTTGCATAGCATCCGTTTGATTATTTTAGTTATACACGGAGAAAATTTGTCCACCAGAAGTGTAATGACTAGATCTATCAGGTAAATATTGACAGAATGTATTGCGGTCGTGACAATAGTTGAATTACTGAGCTAGAAAACCTACTGGAAATTTGTTTTACTGCATCACTACTCTGGTAACTTTCCCACATAACAATTTCGACTTTAGCGTCATACTCAGGTAATGAATATTTATCGTACTTACATCTCATATTCTCTACATTATTTCGTTTTCATTGTCTACGAATTGATTCGGGTTTTTGTTTCACATCATGGGGTGTTTGTTGAAGCTGTTTCTTTTCTGAATTCTGGTAACATTTTCAACATTTGATGTCAACATTGATGTCTGAATTGTCTGATGTATGGATGAAAAAAATTCTCTAGCTATTTTTTTCAACTCCTGGTTTAGTTATAATATACTCGAGTGCACTGATCAGTGAACTCCATGCTTTTGCTAGCTTGAATATTCATGCATACATTTGGTAGGATGTGTTGTTTTCGGAGAATTTTTAACGGGTCAAGCGTTTAACTCACGCTTTAAAGAACGAATTCACTAAAGTGAATAGGTATACCTCTTCATACGTATGATCCGGTAATGGAGTTTTAGTGATAGGTACCTAACACAGGTTTTCACTCACTTTTTCCCACGTTCTCTGTTTAATCTCCAAAATAATCTAGTTTCTCCCTCTTTTTCTGCATGTTTAAAGGAATGCATGCCACCCAACTGTACTCACACTCACTGAAGAATCCTCCGGCTGCAGCCATAGGTGCATTTGCCATGCGATTCAAAATCGTATATAACTCAAAACACTCAAACCAAGAACACTGTGATATCCCCCCGAGCAGCCTTAAAAGAGTCGCTCATCAAAGATCGGAAGTATGGAATTTCTCATGTAAGAAGTTGACTGCCCATTCAGCCTACTTGCCCTACTTTCCATTTATTTCACCTATCCATTCGCTCGATTCTGTATCCATTAGGTTAGTAAAACCTTCCTCCGCATGTGTGTGCCAGCCTATCTGAAGAACTGCTTAATCAAACGAAATTCACTACTATCAGAAGCCCCTTTTCCATGTTTGTTACAAGTTGAACTTATGTACCTTCATTTTATTGCTCCCAACAAAGCTGCAGAAGTCGATAAGAAATCCATCAAAATAGAGCCGTTCCAGAATAAAAGTTAGGAGTATCAAGAAATTTTTGGGTCTATATAAGCTTGTCAAAAGGATACTGGATGCTGGAAAGCATATTCAGATTTATTGGTTGAAGATAGAGGGCTTGGAGCCTATGTTAATCCTTTTCTAGTAAATTTCTATGGTTTTCCAAACTGTTCTGGAATGAATCATTTGAGGTTGAAGACACCACTTCTTCTGGGAGTCGGTTCCAAGAGTTTATGACTCTTTGTGAGAAAAAGTACTCAACAGCAACATGATTTCTTCTTGGCTTTTGAACTTTCCTGCTATGTCCTCTATGGTGTTGTGACCTGTTGGGGAGGGAGAGAGAGAATAAGTCAGGTCCGTAGCCATTATTTAAAACTTTAAGCATTGTGATTAAATCTCCTCTCTGCCTACGGTATGACAGGGAGAAGAGATTTAAACTGTCTAGTCTTTACTCGTATGACAAGTTAGTCATGCCGAGAACTATAAGTGTTGCCTTCCTTTGAAATCTTTCTAGAATGTCTGAGTCCCCTTTAAGACAAGAACTGGCTGCCTGGATACAGTTTTCTAGTCTTGACCTGACCAGAGATGTATATAAGGAGGTGAAAGACATATATCTATATCGGAACCTATATCAGTGCAATAGTGTACTTTGTCATTTGGAGTTGAGTTAGCTCTTTGGCTTGGGCACTAACCAACAATACTTTATGGGTATTCTGAGGATTAGTCTAAAATTGTTTTCTATAGTTATTTCAGCCTTACAGTGGATATTATAAGTACTGCACTGGGTTATTCGAATTCTTAAAGCTTATGCATTCTTGGTTTTTGTTTTTAGTAATTATCTATATATGTATAGTAGTGGTGAGAACACGGGGAATGTGCTGTCTGTTTCATTGCATATCTTAAAGTCTTGATGCAGCTGTTACTTTCAGTAATACTACAAACTCACACTTATCTCACGTTTCCAAATAACAGTCATCCACCTTTGTCTACATATTTCATGTAAGTTAACAAATCGACCCAGTATTTTCTGTTTGTCCCACTTTTTGAAAGGGATTTATCTCACTTTATGTCTCACTTTTCCCATATTTACGAGAAAACTCTCTTACTGGAAAGAGTTCTTGATGAATTCTAACTCTCTTCCGCCTGTTGACTTTTGTTTTTATCTTTTAATTTTTGGGACTAAAAGTCATAAATGCGAAAGTAATTTGAAACTCACATATGTGACCAACTGCTTTTAACATAACAGTATGCTTTTGTAAAATAATTGTAAATTTTATATCCCTTGTTTGAAAGTAATCTAACTCTAAAAAGTAAAATAAAATTCCAGTTGAGAATGTGAACGTACGAAGTGATTAATAAACTAAAACCAAAGCCATACAACAAAGTTTATGGTAGGTATTTGCAGTGGTCAAACAAGTCTCTTTCAAAGTCAAAAGTTCCAGCTTTTCCATGCATGTATCATGGAGTGTTGCAGAGCAAAGAAGTCGGAAGCTCAGTGCCTTCTGTATGTTTCTTGTTGACCTGTAAACGACTCTAAATGACGAGTCAGTTGAATTATTGTGACAGGTACTGACTGACAACGAGCCGGGTTAAAGCACTTCTAACTAAGCCAAATTCATCTCTTTGCAGCTATGCTGGGTAGTGTTCTCTAACTCATTTTGAAAATACACACAGAACAACCTAAATTGCTGATTTCTACAGGAGTAGGTAAACTCATATACATACATTAAAATAGTTGTATCCTAGGCGTTGTCCTTCATGTTGTGTAAAAGCAATGAACAGCTGTTGAGAGAATGGCAGCAAAAAAGTTGTCTTTTGAAAGTTAGAGGTTCTTCTTTTGAAGATATCTTCAGTCAAGTTCACCTTGAATTCAAGGTTAATCTAAAGTACTTTAGGCGTAGAAGAATTAAAGAAACAGTATAAAAGCATATGGAAACTTTACTGTGCATCGAAACAGAAAATCTTAAGCGGTACTTATTGTTTTCCACGAAAGCTGCATTGCAATATCAGTTTGTAGGATTTAAATGTTTTTGAATGTTGTCTAACGAAGGCTGGCAGGATACACCAACATCTTATACTCTTATGTTGTGGCTAGCTAGTTTCTGTGCCATATTCGCTTTTAAATAAATGTTTTCCCCGTTCACCCTTTTTGGGTGTTTGTACATATGAAACTCGATTTCTTCTAAATCGACTTCTCAAGGGGTAAATTTTGTGGTGGGAAATACCCTAGTATGGCTTTAGGGTACTGGATCATATACACACATGGCATCAGTCAATGAAATCCACAACAATTAGTTTAAGCCTGCCAGTCACGTAGGAAGGTGTAGACTTCCTGACTGGTTGGGTCCTTGGGACGGTAAAAAAACAATGAAGGCTCGAGGCAATTAAATATATGGATCAAACTCATCGTTGTCAATGGCTGCCGCAGATGCATCCACTCCTTGTGACTTATAATATCCAATAAAACTATATGGTTCCTCCATATTACTATTCTTTTTTGCCTCATATCTCTGTTTATTGTCTCTATTTTGCCTTTCTTTTTACTTTTTTCTCTTGCTTTGTGTGCTGAGTGAAGTGTGGCGACTTGAACTGTTGCTCATTGGTACAAATTTCTATGTTGAAACCCAGTCAGTCAGTCAAAGGATCACATACTACTTTCAAACAAATATAGTGATAGTACTTAGAATCTTTTTTGAAAAATCCCAGGAACAGTGAAATGATGTGAATCGTGTTCACCTTTTCATGAAAATATTTGCTTGGCAATCAGTCTTCTGAAATATCGTGGCGATAAATATATAGAGAAGTGATTGAGTTAGAGGATCATATAAGTAGCGTTGAAAGTTGCTTCAAACACTTAGGTCGGTAATTGATTGAAGCTGTGAAGTTTTATAATGAATACCCATGTAGAGAATAATAAGATGTGTAGTTCACCAGCATTAAAAGTTCTTTGAACCGATTTTCTTAATTTCTTCGTAATTATCTCACTTGGTATAAAATACTAAATGGTTGAAATATTGTGAGATTTCGTCATGAACTAACATCAGTCAGAGAGATCAATTGGAAGCCAAGGAGCTCTAGGAAGCTGTTTCTTCGGTCTAGTTTATGACTCTCCGCTGGTGCGTACCCACGACCGCAACAGGGATCAAGCCGGGGACCTTCAGATAATGTGACCAAGCTCGTTGAGCATTTAACCATTTGGGTCGGGATTCAATGACGCGTGAATTTCAACTTTGTCAACTCGTCAATATATAGCTGCCATCACCCGCTCCTCCTTGGCATGGTGAAACCCACCAGTCATGACTTGTCGCCATCAGTGAGGTGGAGACTGATTGAGATATATTGGGTGGCAGGGGGGTGGTTGGCTTAATTTCAATGAATAGATTTCGTCAGGAAATTTGAGATTTTACGGAAAGTTTTGTTGAGTACAATTTCTTATGCAATAGTGTGGTGAGAGCTGGCTGCTAGCCAAAGTTGGTAGACAGTAATTGACGTCAATGTTTATGTCCCCAATATTGGTGGTGAGAAAATGAGAACAAAGGCTTTGCGTAGGCGGATACAGTTAGCATATGGATGATCTGACACAGCCAGCCACAAAGAGATGCAAGGTTAACTTTCTGTGAGAAACAACCAATCAGAAGACTGTGTTTTTCTACTAACAATAATCTACAATAATGTACATTAAAATCTATAAATATGTGTTGATTTTCCTTAATAAACGATCTGTTGCCTGGCCCTTGTCTTCTGTTGTTACCAATAGTACTGGCTTCTGATAGCATAATCTGTTGCTCTTTCTTGTTTTTATCTTATTAGCAGATGGATCCTACTGACTCGAATGGCAATTGTCAATTGAATATCACTTCGCCGATACCTTCTACACGTCAACGTTATGGTTTATATTTACCACCGCCTACTCCATCGCCGCCTGAGTTAACTCCTTTAACTAGTCCAATAATAACTAATAGTTCAACACCTACTACACTGGTCGATTCTAAACAAAATACTCTTACAATAACGCAAGAAAGACGTGAAACACCTGAGGGTTTTGTACTGCCTTATAATACAGAGAATACTACAAGTCGAACAAACTCATCAAGTGAAGCAGAGGTATTTTAATTAAATTTATATATTATTATTATTATTGTTCCCTTGGGTTCCTAGTGGAACATAGGGCTTCAACTGCACGTCTCCACTTGTTTCTGTCTTCTGCTGTACTTTTCACTTGCATCCATGTTAGTCCATACTGTTTCAACTCTTCTTCACACGATCTCCTCCATGTCACCCTTGGACGTCCCACTCGCCGCTTCCCTTTCGGGTTCCACTCGAGCTGGCCTGACGCGCGATGTCACCCAGCGGCCTCCTCAGCGAGTGTCCAATCCATCTCCACTTTCTCCTGCATATTTGTTGAGCGATTGATTCTTGTTTTGTTTGTTCCCATAGTTTCTTGTTGATGATTCTTTCCGGCCATCTGATCTTGAGTATAGAGCGAAGACAGTGTTGTTGATAAAGGTCTGCAACAGGCTGTTGGAAATATTCTTTGTGACCCGCCCAATTTTGCTGATCCGTATAGAAGAGCAACTCAACTGTGCACTTCGGTGCCAAGTTCTATGTTGAATCCAGAATAGAAGAACTGACTGACTTGACGTTTGTATTGAAAATCCGAATTTTGTTGTTGATGCAGGCTGAGTGACGAAGATTTCCAGATTGGTTTCAGGTTGATGAATGTGTTTCTCGCCTTTCCGATTCTCGATTTGACATCGTCGTCCGTTCCTCCTGTAGTTGAGACAATGCTCCCTAGATAAGTGAATGAAGTAACCTCTTTCAAATCCCTCCCGTTGTTGGTGATTGGCGGTGGATGTTGCTGTTGTTGTTGGTTGGTTGGTTATTTTCATAACCTCCGTCTTGTCTATGTTCACCTGGAGTCCTGTCTTCTCTGGCTGCTTCTTCGACCAGTTTGTCGGTTTTCGCTTGTAAGTCTTCGATTTTGTGTGACATCAAACATAAATCATCCGCGAAATCCAGGTCTTCTAGGTTCTTCACATATATATATATATATATTATATATATATATAACAGTAAGGTACAGCAGGTTGGGTGTGAGGACAAATACTCGCCATCGATGACATTGGCTAGTGCCAGTCGCACTGTATCGTAAATTGGTAGAAGTTGGAGTTCATGGGCTAGCCATTGGATCCGGTTGCAGTGGCTTAATGGTCTACGAGCTCACCTTGTAACCAGAAGGTCCTGGGTTCGAACCCTCTGTGATGTGGGTTCACACTGATGAAGAGTCCGAAACTAGGCTGACATAATAGCTGTCCAGTACTCTTCCCTGCCTGGTGGTTTCCAATGGTTTTATAACCGATATCAGCTGGTGATGAAGTCTTGTAACCAATCAATCAAATTCCTGCAGACCAACTCTTGAACATAAGATGTTTGTCGAGGATATCCCACCTAGTTTTGAGTGCAAAGGAAAACGTAAAGGTATTAATTCATCTATATTGAAAAATGTAGTAGATACTGACCAGGCAGATTATGAAGCACCCCTTAACATTATCCACAAGGTTCGACAAAGTTTGCCGAAAAAAACAGACACGAGTGTATTTACTACTTTGTATAGTGGAAGCTATGGCAATGATAGTAGTGATAATAATGATAATATTAATGACGACACCAAAAATAAGGAATCTAAATCATCAGTAGTAATTCCATACAAAGAAGGAACCTCGGAAACCTTACACAGAATTCTTAACAAGGCAGGAATAAAAGTGACTGGCATTCAAACCCACAAACTCAATTAGAAACAAACTTTGACGTTTAAACGATCCTGTGGAGCCTTTAAAACAAAACAATTTAGGTTATCTAATACCCTGCTGGAATGACTGTCAGGTCAAATACATAGGTTAAACTAGTAGAACAGGGGCAGTCAGACTAGCTGAACATAAAAACTTAGCAAAATCTAGATTGGTTGATCCAAATAAGATAAGAAATCTAGAGAATAGTTCAGCTATAGCACACACTACATGCAATTACACACAACCATACAATAGGCTGGATGGGATAAGATGACAGTTTCAAAATCTAATCAACTAACATGGTGGAGGGAGAGATTGATAACAGAAGCTTTGTTTATCGAATCAACTGAGAGTGAATACGTGTAATAGGAATGATTCAACACCTGTCCACCCAGATATCTGGAAAATTCTACTACCCCAACGACGACAAATAGGAGAGAACAAAGAAAACTATAAAACTCAAGTTTCGAAGTTGTGTGATTATAATTGATGAAATGATTATGAACAATGAATAAATTATGTTCGAAACGTCATCTAGTTAATAATACTATTTCACAGACTGTGTGATATATCTAATAAACAAACTAATATGGAATTACTTACTACCACAGTGCCCAAGTTTTACACATATATTAGTATGCCTTAAAGCCAAAACTTTGTGTACAAGGAGAGATAGAGAGAGAGAGAGGGGGGAGAAGCAATTTCGTCACCAACCGACATCGAATATTACTACAAGAAGTCTATGCTGAGACTTGCAAGACTCGCCAGATAAGACGTAAGGTGGCTTGCTAATCAACTACATTATATGGTATTGACGCACTGCATACCGAAGTGGCGAAACTTTGAAGTCTTGCAACATCAGATACTATCTGATTCTGTTGTTGAACGAAAACATGTTCTAATTCATGGATAATCCCCATCCAGTCATTAATGAAAACAAAAGACGTAGTTCAGTGAAGAGTCTCTTTTTGGCGGCGAATTCATTTTTTTAGCTGTGCAATTGCAAATATTTATGGGTTATTTTGTATGTATGTGTGTACATTAAGTTTGTCAAACAAAATTACAACTGATGGAATGATCACTGTTAACCAGGTGTTCAATTATCGCACTCTTCATTGCACCACTATTGCCTTTTCTCAACCATGCTGGGTAGTGTTCTTGAATCCTCTTGGACAGGGTACGTGTCGAACGACCGATGTACCTGGCTCCACAGCAGCAGGTGGACTGATATATGCACATAGAAGTGGTCAGATGCGGGGTCTTGTCCTTGAGGCTTCTGCAGATCAGTGGGCGACTGGAGAACACGATTCTTAGCGTTGCTGCAAAGAATTTTCTTCTCAGAGATGATGTGATCCTTCTCTTGAGAATATCGCTTGTTAAATCTCCCTTGAAATCCAAGTTCATGTAGAGTTTCTTTTTCGGTACAAGTGAAGTTCCATTTCTCCAAATTCTTGGTTTAATATTTTTGTCAATAAATCTTGGTGGGAATCCATTCTGCATGAAGATTTCTCTTAGAATATCTGATTCTGTCTCTATAACATCGGAGCTACAGATGCGCTGGATATGTTCGCCTTGGACCCTGTTACAGTTACATAGTATTCTAATTTTTGCTATTTCACCATATGTAACGCCACCGCTAGCCATTACCACCAGCGAGCATCTGTTCCCATATCCGACTTGATGTACTTCACTGGTCACAACGTCTCACTAAACCCAGGCAACCCCATACTACTGTGGTGATCAGCTACTTATGAGATTATACCTCAAATGAATGGGATTTAGAACATTGCAAATCAAATATTCCCTCCACACTTATTAATTCACGTCTCACCTCGACATTACTTACTTGGTGGTTATGTAACGGTAGAAGACAACAGACTTGATAACGAACTTTTTATATGAAGGAAAAACACACCATATTTATACATTTTTAGCCATAGTGAAGATTGGCTAAATCAGCGGATAATAAACTATTCTGATTGGTTGTCGATTTTCTGAAAGCTAAACCTTGGCACAAAAAGTTGTCCAATGAGATTATTTCTTGACCACATCGTAAACTAAATTCAGGTGTCTGTCTGTCTGCCTGTTTTCGACATAGAACTTTGAACTGATGTGCGGCAGTTCAAGTCGACACACTCCATGTACCACACAAAGCAAATGAAGAAAGTAGGAGAAATGCATATTAGAGACAGTAAACAGACGTGTGAGACAAAGGAATAGTAATAACGATGAACAAAACAGTTTCATTGGAAATCGTAAGTCACACGGAGTGGATGCATCTGCACCAGCCATTGAGAACGATTTTGAGCCATGTCACCAGTTGTCTCCAGCCATTGGTTTTTACCCTCCCGAGGACCCCAACCAGTCAGGAAGTCTGCACCTTCCTACGTGGCTTAAACCAACTGATATGGAATTTATTGACTGGTGCCATGTTTTCGTTTGTACGCCGCTAGCTCTTTTCCAGCCTGACCCTATGCCGGTCAGCTAACATTGCCCGTCAGTCGAGGAAGGCGATGACTAGGCATGTGTACGTAACACATGTGCTAACCATCTCAGTCGATGTATTTTCACAGTCTCGTCAACTGATTTCCCCTCCTTACCTAGCACTCGACGCCTAACCTCAATATTGCTCACCTTATTATACCACTTCACGCGGGAGATAGAACGCAGACACCTATGATCGAAGACAGCTAATCTTTTCATGTCTTCCACTCTCAATGGCCAGGTATCACTCACAGCCATAAAGGAGGACGGAGCGGACTGATGAGCAGTACACACACCCTTTCGTCGATAGTTGGATATCACGTCTACTGAGCCAGAGACGGCGTAAGCTGGCATATGCGAACCTAGCCCTCTGTATTCGTGCTGAGATTTCGTCAGGTGTAAAGAATAAACACTTCTACCTCTGTAACCAGCTATTGACTTAAAATGTTGTTTTCAACTTTGGCTGTTTTCTATCAATCTGCATCTATATACTACTGATAAATCTTGTCAGTAGCACACGTAACAGTTGAACCATGTGTGAATAATGTTGTGGAAACATTTATAGAAAAAAATACGTGTAATCTATATTGTTCTTCTACTTTTAATTTCCGGATAAAAGTAAAACATTCTACTGAGGAATAAGTACACTCATCTTTTAAAAGTTTAGTTGCCAATTATGTGTTAGTCATCTTCAGACTGGAATTGTCTTATATATATATATATATATATATTTTAAGGCGTTGGTTTTTGTATCCTAGACGGATCGATAGGCATCATGAGTCACTTATGCGAATATGGGTATTTAAGCTAAGGAAATTATCGAAATACTCCTAAGTTAAAAAAAAGCACATTTAAAAACTTGAACAAAGCAAGAACAACAATTGTACCAGGATAATATGAGCTCATCTTTTATTATTATTTCGAGGATTCTTCTCAACTGGTTACAACCTGAACGATAAAAAAATATGAATTACATTACATTAAAGATTTGAACATACTTTTCCACGATCATAAGGAGTAAGTAATTGGTAGGAAGTAAAAGTAACATTAGTCCGGAATGATTTAACTAATTAAGAGTTACAAACACTGACTATTTATAGAATAATTAGACAATTAGGCTTGGAAACAAAAAACAGAGTTGCGTATATATGTGTGTGTATAGAAACAAGGTATAGCTAGAAAGAGCATAACAAAAAAGTAGATTCAAGTGTTGGTTTGTAGGCATTTGATTGGTTACAGGATTTTCATCATGAGCTGACATTAGTTAGAGAACCATTGGAAAACCTGGGAGTACTGGACAGCTGTTTCGTCCTAGTTTGTGACTCTTCATCAGTGTGCACCCACCGGGATTCGAACCCAGGACCTTCTGGTTACAAGGCGAGCTCGTATACCATTAAGCCTTTGGGACCCGATTACGTAACTAAAGAAAATGTTTTATCTAATAGCCAATAGAAAAAAAGAAAAGAACAAGGTAGGGTGAGTCATGTTTAGATAAGAGAGTAGAGTTTCCTAAACAAGAAAAAGGGTGACTCATAAAAGTTGTATATTTTTTGTTATCACCAGGGCAGTGCAAGATTCACCACTGTCTCTTTCTGCGTACATAGATTTGGTTTAAGTCGTTTGATAGCAATTGCTTCAGCAAAGCGTAGCAAGCTAGGTTTTTTTTGCTTGTTGATTAATTTGAACGACTTCAGGTTGTTTGCAATATGACCAGTGTCCAATAGATGAAGCGCAATCGCACTGTTTAATGCTTGTGGACCTTTCAGTTTCAGGTTCTTTGGTATGTGTTCAAAAATGCGGACAGTAAATAACCCTTCTCTCTGTTCTTCCGATGTATGTGCTTTGGCACGTACATGTAAATTGGTAGACACAGTTGGAGGTAACATGAGGTGGGTATTTGTCCACTTTTGATTGTCTCAAACAACTAGTTGTTTGATAAACACATACAAGCTTGGCGGCTGGATATGTTCTTTTCAGGGCAGCGTTCAGTCTGCCCTGTACGTCTGTAAATATGTCCCCTTAAAGTGATAACAATATATACTATTATTTATCCCTTTGCGTTCTTAATGAAACATATAGTTTTGAGTTTCTCTGACTTTTTAAGAGCAGCGGTTTTGTTTCTTTGTCGAGTGATGATGTTAGCGTCATTCGTCACCTTTCCTTCTTTCATGCACTTACTGCCACCTGGGCAGAGTTTAGTGGGACATCGGCCGGGAATTGAGCCTGGACCGCTTGCCAGCGTACACCTATTTTAGTCATAATGAAAGAATATAATTAAATCCAAGAATAAAAACTGCTCAACAACTGTGTTACCTATTTGTTTGAGTTTATTTTGTGTTTCCTACGGATTGATTATGGTCGATTGAAATTCTCAGTCTCTGTTGTTGACTTGTCGGCTCTTAGTGTGCGAAAGCTTCGAAGATAAACGAGGATCTAGATGATGTTATTTGGTGTATGGTGACTACTGATGGAATCCAGGATGCTCATTTCGTTCTATTTGGGACTCATAAGCTGGAGGTACCTAGAGTTCCTGTGGGTGTTACTGTCCTCCACTGAGACTCGAAACTAGCACTTATCGTTACAAATACCAAAGCATTATCATGGCCTAGTGGATACTGTCTTGGAATTGGAAATGTTGAGTGCTGGTTGCGGTCTCATTGGGAACACCACCAGTCCCACGAGAATGTAGGTACATTCAGCTGACGAGTCCCAAATAGGATTAGATACGCACCCTGGATTCCACCTCTAGACACTATCAGCCAGGATTCTTTTCACAGTATACATTTCTCAAAATCTATCTAGGATATTTTGAGATCAACAATGTTGTGTTTTTTCATTTTATTTGGCAGACGTCGTTTCTCTCACCTACTCCGAATAAATCGTATGTCTTAACAAAAACACTAACATCAGACAACAGTATAAGAAATGTCAAATCATCTATTGACTTGATGAAGGATATCAATGAGGAGAATTTATTGTCTCACAGATCAAAATGTTTCACTCCAGAGGTGCATATTTCACCACCTTTAGCCTCATCCAGTGTATCCAACTCAGTAAGTGGTATAACTTTAGGTTTTCTATCGTTTCTCATATATATTTCTCTACTACTATTAATTTTGTAAGTAGTTAATTCTTTTTCATAAAAATTAAGCTGGCGTAAATTTTGTAGGTGTTAAATATCATTAAAAATAAAACAATTCCAACAGTTAGTGTGATCACAGGCAGTAATTTTACTCGAAATATTAAAAAAACAAAATAAACTTATCATTGTGTGTAAAATTATTCCACACCGTATTTTTTGGTACAGGTATGGAATTTTCAGCATGCATTGTCGGTAGCCCAAATTTTGCAGACCGACCATAGATATCAGGTGTGCTTCGGCAGATGATCGAACCCCGGACCATTTGCATGATCGGCGAGATTCCTAACCGCTGTGCCACCGACGCACAAAATACTTTGATGGAAGTCAGCTCTTTCACTCACTTAGATAACATCTCTTCAGCTACAGGCAGTACAGACAAGGATTTCAAAGCCAACCAGGATGAGAAAATCAAAACGAACCTAAATTACTCTTACATCAGTGTGAAAATCTGCTGTATTCAGCGTAAGGAACAATACCAATGTCAATTTAGTGCTTCTATATGTTATAGAGACTTGACATGTATCACAATAAGCATTCCAAACGGGTTATTGTAAACCTTGATCAACAACTCCCTTCGCCCTACGCTGATGATTGAGTGGCCACGCAGAAAGTATGAGCAACAATGGGGATGCTATCGCTAAACCAACCAAAAAACTATCGCCCAACAAATATACATGAATAAATAGAGATGGATGGGACACACGTTGAGAAGACAGTTAAGAGACATCATGTACTAGACCATCGAGTGGAATCCGACTGAAAAGCAATGAGTTAGTTGGATGTCCTAGGATGATATGGAGGAGATCGTGTGAAGAAGAAATGAAAGCTCATGGTCTATTGTACAGTTAGTTAAAAAAGGTTGAGGAATACAGAGTGAAATTGAGATGTCCTGGTGAAGCCCAATGGTTTTACTTGGAACATAATAATAATAATAATATAGTCACATAACCTCATAGATGGTTCATTCACTACATAGTTCATGAGCATGTATTCTCACTTCAGACCCTTCCCTTAATGTCTCGTCATCGAAATTTTCGGAAATACATCTAGAAGAGAGTTTTCCCAAGGAACACGGCTCTATCATTCTTATTAATCTTGAAGGTTTCTGCGGTGATACACAATACACGAGTAGCTAAGATTTTGAATATACGCTCTAATAGATTTAGAGTCCTAATTTGTGTATGATATATGTCTGATTTCCCACAAACTGGAAGATATGCAAGCGAAAAGCAACAAGTTGGTAGAAGAAGCATCCAGTGAAGATAGGACTTCAGGTGAACATAGAGAAAACAGAGGTGATGAAGATTCCTGGGCAATACCACCACCAGCAGCAGCAACAACAGACAACAATCAGCATAAATGGGAGGAATCTGAAAGAAACAACCTCCTTTACCCACATACCTGGGAAGAATCGTTTCAAATACAGGCGAACGGAACTGTTGAGGATATCAAAGCAAGGATCGGGAAAGCAAGGCAAGCTTTCACTACTCTCAAGTCTGTGTGGAGGTCAACAGAACTACTCAGCATCAAAAATAAGATCCGGATTTTCAACTACAATGTGAAGTAAGTCAGTGCTACTATACGGATCAGAGACTTGGCGCGTCATAAAGAGCATCTCAAACAAACTACACACCTTCATTAACAGTTGTCTCCGCTCAATACTCAAGATCAGATGGTCGGCCAGAAAGGATCAGCAACAGGGATCTCTGGCAATGAGCGAACCAACCCAGCAGGAACCATGTGTGAAACAAATAGGCAGGAAGAAATGGAGATGGATTGGCTGGCCATACTCTGAGGAAGCAAACCATCAAGTGACATCACTAGACAAGCCATCGCTCGAGTGGAACCCGAAAGAGAAGCGGCGAGTCAGTTGGTCGTCAGTGCAAGGGTAACTTGGAGGAGGTCATGTGAAGAGGAGATGATGAATACGTGTGGGCAGACTTGGAGCCAGGTGAAGACTCTAGCAGAGAACCGAACGCAATGGAGACGCACGGCTGAAGCCCTATGTTCCTCTAGGAATTAAAGGAAACAGTAGTAAGTAATAATAAAGTTGTGTATTGCTGCTTGACTCATACGATCAGGTAAAGAAGTAAAGGTGTTTTCCGCAAAGTTTAATTCCCAATGTCTGATTGGCTAACATCGATCCTTAAAGTAAACGATTCTAAAACAGAAAAAGGTTTTTCAGCAACACTTTCAATTTTGTTTTTTATGTATATTATCTTTCCAGGTGAAAAATAACTCCATTAATGGAAAATTAGAATCTTCTAGTAAAAATCCTGCAAAATCAATCACTACTAGTGACTTTGATACAGTTCAAGAAAATCCTGATGTTCTCAAATGGGATTATGCTGGTGATTTAGCCTCAAATCGATTAGATATTTCAAGAATCAACTCACAATTGAATATTTCTTCTTCCTCTTGTTGTTCTTCTCGTCCAATCAATTTGCCTATTGATTATATCGATTATGATACAAGTGTTGCATTGACATGGCCATCTTCTGGTGTTCACCTTTCACCGCCATCAAGATATGGTTATCTATTGCACAGAAAGTGTAATTTCAATAGAACATTGAATCATAATAATTTGTGTAATTATTTTTTAAGAAAAAATCGATATGGTAAGTTTACATTTGCTAATTTTATGAATTATATAATTATGTAATCTTATGAAATGTATTATTATACTATTCTTATTACCTCCTTTAGTTCCTAGAGGAACATAAGGCTGTTATCGGTCACACGTCTCAGCCAACGTTTTCATCACCTGGCTCCACGTCTGCCCACATGCTTTCATTTCCTCTTCGCATCACCTCCTCCTCCTCTATGTCACCCTCGCACTGACCACTAACTCGCCGCTTCCCATTCGGGTTCCACTCGAGAGATAGAGCTTGGAGTGTGATGTCACTGGATGGTTTGTTTCCTCAGAGTATGGTCTCCAATCCACCTCCATTTCTTCAGTAGACAAGTAGATTAAATGACTACTCACGTTTTGGTTTGCAAGGATTTGAATGATTGGTTACACGACTTTCACCATGAGCTGACGTCGGTTAGAGAAACATTGGAGAGAGAGTTCTGGACATATCTGTTTCGTCAGCCCTAGTTCGGGACTCTTCAGCAGCACTAACCCACTGTGGGGTTCAGACCAGGGACCTTCCGGTTACAAGGTGAACTCATGAGCCATTAAGCCACTGGGACCCAATCCAATGGCCAGCCCATGAATTCCAACTTCTGCCAATTCACGATACAGCGCAACTGGCACTGGCTAATGTCATCGCTGGCAAGTACTTGTCCTCACACCTGACCTGGATATTATATTAGTTGAAGTCTAATGTCAATTATGTATTCATTACATTGAGAGATACTATTACGAAATTGTTGGTTAATTCTGTATAGTTTGGTTGTGCATTATATAGAAATTAACGATGGGAGGTTACTGATTCTGCTATTCACACTACTTATTTCATATGTCTGGTTATAATTGAAGACAATAAAATAATGTCTAGTTTATATTCATTTTTTGTATTACAGCATTAGTATTAGTAAGTGGTGATTACGTAATCTTAAGATTGGATGAACTTTTCGCTAAAATAGCTCCTTGTTATTCAGACATATTATCGGATATCAACTGACAGATTGATTAAAGAAGGGTTAAGCAGTCAGGACACTAAGAATATGAGATGATCATTTCTCAACCTCTCCTCGCTATCATCGATTAATGGAGAGATGGATTTCTTAGAATTTTATCTCAAATTTATGACTTTTGACTTGGGTCGTGTTGACTGACTGACTGACTGATTGGGTGGTTTCAACATAAAACTTTGCACAGATGTACAGCAGTTCGAGTTGCCATTGTCCATGCAGCACACAAAGAAAGAGAAGACAGTAAAGGGAAGTTCAAAAGAGAGAAAATAAACAGAAGTGTTAGGGGAAAAATAGTGTAATAAACTAGAACAGCAGACTATTATTGGTTATGACATATTACAAAGAGCGAATGTATCTGAGCCATCATTGAGAACAATTTTGAACCATATCACGAATTTCCTCCAGCCTTCATTGGTTCTAACTACCCAGAGGACCCCAACCAGTCAGGAAGTCTACACCTCTCTACGTGGACGGCTTAAACTAACTGCTATGGTTTTCATTGACTGATGAAACCATGTTTTGGTTTGTCCACCACTAGCTCTTTTCCAACCTGATCTTATGTCAGCTAGCATTGTCCGTCGAGGAATGTGATTCGGGTCATATTAGGTAAGAAGACAACTAGGTATCAATGAAATTCGACAGAAATGCTATTGATTTTAGTCTGTCGTTAGATCAATAATTGGAACCCGATCCAATGGCCAGCCCATGAATTCTAACTTCTGATAATTCACGACACAGCGCGACCGCTAGCCAATGTCATCGGTGGAAAGTATTTGTCCTCACATCTGACCTGCTGTAACCCACTAGTCACGACTTTTCACTAGAACCCAGGTAACTACTTACTAGTCACTAGTGAGAATCACAATGATATTCAAATGTTGGTTTGCGACGATTTGAGTGGTTACGGTCCTCTGCTGTACTCACTGAAGCCGGTGTCCCGCAAGGTGCTGTACTTTCTCCACTTCTCTTTTCTTTCTTTCAACATGACTTGCCATCCTCAAATGACATTAATTTTGTCAAATATGCTGACTACCTGACTGTATCTTTGCCTGTCAAATGTCAAAGCGACTGCTCTAAACTTAATGGCCTTCTGTCAGAAATCAGCCAGTGGTCCAAGGAAAACGGTCTTACCCTAAACCCCTCCAAATGCCAAACAGTCGATTTCACCTTTAGGCATAAATCTGACCTAAACAAACTGGTTAGCTCTCACGAGGTGTGCAACATAGATGGCACTGAAATAGAAACCACGTCGGAAATTAAATACCTAGACGTCATTCTATCTGCTGATCTCTCCTGGTCGTCTCATATCTTGGCGATTTCTAAGTAAATATTCCGTCTTACCTTCTACATCAAGAAGTTAAAACTCCAACAATTCGTTAATTCTCGCATTCTGCCTATTATTCTCTATTGTTCCCCCTTAGTTTTTCCCGGGCTACTGAAGAAAGACTAAACCTTATTACGCAGGATGTTAAAGGTTGTCAGCAGGGTAAGCAACGTGACACTTAACCAGCTTGTTAATATTCTGGTTGACAGGCGGCACATGGACTCATGTGAAAAATGAGCTAAATCCATTTTATCTAACTCACACCACCCTCTTCACTCACAACTCTCCCCTTGCATCTCACTAGAAAGTACAAAAACTCAACCCTTCTGTGCGATAAAGGAAGAATTAGGCGTGACACCTATAATTCATTAAATAGTCAGTAGAACAACTTGGCCTCGTCTTTCCAACTCATATCATTTATAGGTACAACATTTTCTTCCTTTCTTTTCCCTTTGTCTCTATCTCTTTTTTTCCGTTATGTGCTGCTTTGTTTCTTCCTCTGGCTTACGCCAGTAAATATGACAGCTCCTACTTTTCTAACACCTTCAAACACTGTTCAGCTTTACCTTTGCTAATGACATGCTAATATGTTGTTGTCATAATGAACTGAGATTTCCTTAATCTATATAGAATTCTATTTATTGATAATGTACTAACTGGATGCAATACTGTAGTAAAAGTGCTGAGAATTCCATTGTGTATCACAAGTACTGTTTTGGAATAAAACAAATTATTATTATTAGTTTTCATTTCTTTTCGTTCCGAGTAGGATAAAGGCTTCAAACTTTTTAAGTTTAAAAAAATAGGTGGTTTTGTTTTCTTAAAGGATGAAGTTCTTACCCTCACACCTAAACTTCCTTTTCTAACATGCTAACTAACGGCTAGTAAGTTAGGCGTGATGTGTAAGAGTGCATCTACAGGGAATCGAACGCTGGCCGTCTGCGTGTGTGTGTGGTTGGCAATCAATTTACCAGTGAGTTACCGACGCATACAACATCTACCTTGGTTAACTGAATTAACAACCCTTTCAAGGATTTAACGCAGGATTTTCAGGGTACAAGGTGAGCTTGCTGATCATTTAACCACCATTTAACAGCGCAACAACTGATGTCAGCTCATGATGAAATCTTCTAACCAATCAAACACAATCCCTAAAAGATTGGCGACTGGCCCCATTCAGTCAGTTTATCTGGGGGTTCTAGTGAGAAGCCGTGACCAGCAAGGCACATCAGGTCGAGGGTGAGACAGTAACCCATCGAAGAAGATATTGCGAAGTGGTCGCGCTGTGTCATGAGTGAATTGGCAGAAGTTAGAATTCATGGACTGACCAGTGGCTTAATGGTCTATGAGCTAGCTCGCCTTATAACCAGAAGCTCCTGGGTTCGAACTGCGGTGGTAGGTGCGTATTGATGAAGAGTCAAAAACCAGGCCGATGAAACAGCTGTCTAGTACTCCCAGGTATTTTCCGATGGTTCTCTAACCGGTGTCAGTTCATGATGAAACCCTCCATCTAATACCATTTCACTGCAATATTGAATGATGAGCGTAAGTAAGTATAGGTAGGCATTGTAGTAGGCAATGAGGGCAAAGTTAAACTTTAAGCACCACTAACTAACTAACCAATCAGCGAATGACCTAGAACGCACCAATCACGTGAAGGAGGCATTTTTGTGTATGGAATACATATATTTATGAAAAAAATGCATAAAAACTGTAGAAAAGTGTCACAGGGGATAACTTCCTCTCACATGTGATAAAAATAGCTCTCAGTTTCAGGTTAGAGTATATCAACAGAGTATAATTCAATTGTGGGTACAATTTATTTTGATAAAGTCTCCTAGTGTTATACAGTAATATTTCCTGAGCAATAAATTG
>OX235272.1:123059943-123088100 GCA_944472155.2 Trichobilharzia szidati | reverse complement strand
ATTTCCTGGGCAACAGATTGTGCTCGAAACGTGGTCATCAGTAAATACTATATAACACCCTGAAACTTTATCAAAATAAATTTCACCCACAATAGAACTAAACTCTACCACCACAGTGCACAAGTTCTATCCTTATATCAACAGAGTAATTTAACCACATTATATGCACGTAATTATTTAGTTCTTCTAACCCTGACGATAACCCTAATCTTTACTGAACCCAACGTGAAAATATCCCTAAACTAACTGTAATCCACCTCGAACCAACCCTAATGTCGCCTTTATTAGGTTAAGCTAACCCTAACTTGTCCTTGGCTTAAAGCGTAACTTAATCTTTCCCAAACACCTAACCTGAAACTTGCCAGATATCCCATTTAATAGCATAACACTTCGATGAGCATATTTTATTGATGATGACAACGTTACTTGCCAGGTTTCACTAACTAACTTGCTCAGTGAACGTTTCAAGGTCATTAGTGCAGTCGCACTCCATTGGTAGTAGTTGTTAGTGGTGCTTAAAGTTTAACTTGGCCGCAATTGACTATGGTAATATCCTCTACCTGTTAACTGCTTTTATTTACTCTTAACGCTGTGTGTGTCTTTTGTGTATTTTCTAAAGGAATAAAAATTGAAACTGGCCTATCGACAACTGCTCTGTCTGCTGGTGTATTAAATCAAGGTTCATTTATATCAAGTCCAGATCCTGAAGACGACGAAGCGGTGTACAATTCATTACCTTTACATTCCGGTGATAATTCTCTTAGCGCATATAAATATCATAATCGTTATCGCCATGATCACCATGGTTATCAAGGTCAGCATCATCACTACAGTCAGTCACCAATCAATTTTCACGACATATTAAGATGATTTAGAAAGTGATGAAAACTCACAAAAACTTACCTCGAAAACAAGTAATAGTAATGACCAGCACAAGCACCACCACCAGGAACATCAGAGAAGGGAAGAAGAAGATAAAGAAGGAACTGACGATAACGATGATGATGATGATAAGACGAATAATTGTGATGAAATGAAATTCGAGCTACCCACAGAGTCTGTATTCAACACCAACGAGAACAACACAGTGAATGTGACTTTAAATCAAATTTGTTTGAATACCAGTGAATCGGTGACAGAACTGCAAAATTTCGCTAATCGTATTTTAAAGGCAACTGAAGCCGCTGAGGAACAACTTAGACAACGGATAAATCATTTGTCCGCTGTAATGGATAAAACAACTGTCAGCGATAGTAAATTACAGGAGGAAAAGGCAATAGATAAACCACCTGAACCACGTGCTCGAACATCGCTGGCAGGCCAGTCAATTGGGTGTACTGATGGCGCGCATCAATCTCTTCGGAGGGATGATAATAAACAAGAGGTTAGATTCAGTGTACTTGTTTGTACTGTTTGTTATTTTGGCCTGAGATTGTTTTAATTCTTAGTGCCATTTGCTATTAGTACTTTTTCAAAGTCTCAATTGGAATATAGTGTAACAACAGAAGACAAGGGCCAGGCAACAGATCGTTTATTTAGGAAATCAACAGATATTTATAGATTTTCATGTACATTATTATAGATTATTGTAAGCAAACAAACACAGTCTTCTGATTGGTGGTTTCTCTCTCTCTGAACGTTAATCTTTCATCTCTTTGTGGCCGTTTCTTGAAGTTCAGATTATCTATCTGCAAATTGTATCCGCCTACGCAAAGTCTGCTGTGATTGGTTGTTGAATCAGTCTTTGTTGTTGTTGTTCTCTTGGGTTCCTAGTGGAACATTGGGCTTCAACTGCACATCTCCACTTGCTTCTGTCTCCTGCTGTATTTTTCACCTGCATCCATGTTATTCCATACTGTTTCAACTCCTCTTCACACGATCTCCTCCATGTCACCCTCGGACGTCCCACTCGCCACTTCCCTTTCGGGCTCCACTCGAGCACTGGCCTGACGCGCGATGTCACCCAATGACCTCCTCATCGAGTGTCCAATCCATCTCCACTTCTTTCTCTTGCATATTTGTTGAGCGATTGGTTCTTGTTTTGTTTGTTCCCATAGTTTCTTGTTGCTTGTTCTTTCCGGCCATCTGATCTGCAGTATAGAGCGAAGACAGTTGTTGTTGACAAAGGTCTGCAACAGGCTGTTGGAAATATTCTTTGTGACCCGCCAAGTTTCTGATCCGTATAGAAGAATTGACTGACTTGACGTTTGTATTGAAAATCCGAATTTTGTTGTTGATGCTGAGTTGAGTGACGAAGATTTCCAGATTGGTTTCAGGTTGATGAATGTGTTTCTCGCCTTCCCGATTCTCGATTTGACATCCTCGTCCATTCCACCTGCCTGTAGTTGAGACAATGCTCCCTAGATAAGTGAATGAAGTAACCTCTTTCAAATCCCTCCTGTTGAATCAGTCTTTGCTCTTACTTTTCTCACGACCAATATTGGAGACGTAAACATTGACGCAAATTACTGTCTAGCAATTTGGCTAGCAGCCAGCTCTCACCACAACAGAACTTCAGCAGTAAGTACACTAGCTGACTCCATGACTGACTGTTGGCGCTTTCATCTTCTCCTCCTCCCCCTCTTGATACAATCTCCTGTATGTCACCCTTGGACAGTTGCCTAACTTGTTGTTTCCTATTCGGGTTATACTCGACGGCTTTCCGGATTTCGGATACAACTCAATGGTCTCTTGCCCCAATGAACTACATGACTGATTGGCTGACTGACTGGTTTCAACATAGAACTTTGCACAGATGTGCAGCAGTTCGAGTTGCCACACTTCACTCAGCACACAAAGCCAGAGAAGAAAGAAAGTAAAAAAACGCAAAATAGAGACAGTAAACAGAGATATGAGGCAAAAAGAATAGTAATATGGAGGAACCGTATAGTTTTATTGGATATTATAAGTCACAAGGAGTGGATGTATCTGCGCCAGCCATTAAGAACGACGATGTTGAGCCATATCACCGATTGTCTGCAGTCATTGGTTTTTACCGTCCCAAAGACCCCAACCAGTCAGGAAGTCTACACCTTCCTACTTGACTGGCTGGCTTAAACTAACTGATGTGGATTTCATTGACTGATGAAGCCGTGTTTTGGTTTGACCACCACTGGCTAACTCTTTTCCAACCTGACTCTATGTCAGCTAACATTCCCCGTCGAGGAAGGTGATCGATGGCCAGTTATGCGTAACACATGTCCTAACCATCTCAGCCGATATATCTTCATAGCCCCTTCTATTGATTTCTCCTCCTCACCTAGCACTTAACCGACACCTAACCTCAATATTGCTCACCCTATTATACCACTTAACACATATAAGAGATAGAACGCAGACACCTATGATCAAAGACAGTTAGTTAGCCTTTTCATGTCTTCCACTCTCAGTGGCCAGGTCTCACTGACAGCCATAAAGAAGGACGGATATCGCGTCTACTAAGCCAGAAACGGCGTAAACTGGCATATGAACTACATGGTACAACTGAGGATGGGTAGACTTTGGTTTCTTCTCGGAATACTGCCATGTTGCCACACGTTCATTAGTCTCTACCAGGTAATTTCTATTCCCTGCCTTCACGCCTCGACGGTATTCCTCAGAAAAGTGAAAGGTTGAATGTGAACATCTAACGCTTACAACCGGGCTGGTGGGCATGTAGAGATTTACCTAGAGGAGTTGAAAACTTCTGATTCCAAACCTACGCTGTACATGTGCCTTCAGAATTTGAACAGAATGAATAGCGTATGAACCTGTCTCCTTGCACCGGTAAACATAAGAACGCAGCAGTTTCTAACACTACTCAACTGCCTTATTGATCAGGCTTCAAATCATAGGTTCAGGATTTGGTTCCTTAAAACAACCATTTACTTCGGTGTGGATGTCCGGCTTGTATCTCAGTCCTCACATAAAATATGAATTCTTGTGCGGCACATCTCTTGGTGCTTATGATGATAATGTTGAACACTATCTTCTACTCAGCATATGTCCCATCCACTTCCATATCCTTTGGTATATTTATTGGGTGTTAGATTGCGGGTTGATTTGCTGAAGTTTTGAGTACAATGCATTCCTTCTAATCATATCAAGGTTATTGAATAACTTTGTCATACATTTATTCCCCTTAATGAATTTGGATAAAGTAAGAACAACGACAGTTTTTGCAGAATAAAATGGTACCATCACTACTTATTTTGTTGGTTTCTCATCAGCTGCTTACAGGCCTCCAACCATCTAATATCACCGAGATTACTTTGATCATCGTGAACAAATGCGTAGAGATATCCCATTTTAGTAAAATGAAGGTTAAGTAATTTATTGATTTATAAATGTCTATGTACATTTAATTCAAGGATACCTTAATCCTCCAACCTTCAACAAAAATCAATCATGCAGTTACAAACGATACAAATAATGAGATCTTCGATGACAACAATGAAGAGAATTTACAGATTCTACAGTCAGTACTGCAACAACAAGAAGAAGGTAAGCATCAATCTGAGGAAGACCAACAACAGCAACAAGAACAACAACAACAACAAAACGATTTGTCTTCATTATGGACAACATCTATATCAGATAGAACAGACGCCAGCATTCCTTCCTTTGCCTATGTAAATAACGATGCTCACATGAAAGACGTACCAAAACAACAACAACAACAACAATCATTGTTGATACATTCAACAGATTTACCACGATTACTACTTCTTGATCATAGTGATGGTGAAACTGAAGAAACGGTATCTTATATAACTCCTCCAGAAGATGCACAACATATTCAGGAGGGTATTCAAACACCTAGACAAGGTTAGTCAAATTTTATGCTTTAACTTTGATGTATGGTTCCATTCCCCCCCCCCCGCTATACACACACACACCTGAGTATTACTCATTATTTTGTATTGATACATGTTTTGTCTTTTGGAGGGAATGAAATTCCAACTAGTTGGATTACGTAATCATTTCGCCTGTCAACCAAGGGAATGAGTTACTCGTATGGTGACGTTGGGTAGTAACCCATTGTATTATGGCGTGTTTTATATACAGGTGTAGATTCATAGTGTAACGACAGGAGACAGTTCATTTATGGAGAAAATTAAGAGATATTTATAGAAGTTAGAATTCATGCGCTGGCCAACGGATCGGGTCCCAGTGGTTCGGTCGGTCGGTCGGTCGGTTTTCGACATAGAACTTTGCACATATGTGCATCTGTTCAAGTCGCCACAATCTATGTAGCACGCAAAGCAAGAGAAGGAAGTAGAAGAAATGCATAATATAGACAGTAAACAGAGGTGTGAGACAAAGGAATAACAATAACGAAGAACAAAACAGTTTAATTGGAAATCATAAGTCACAAGGAGTGTGGATGCATCTGCGCCAGACATTGAAAACGATTTTGATCCATGTCACCAATTGTTTCCAGCCATTGGTTTTTACCGTCCCGAGAAACCTAACTAGTCAGGGAGTTTACACCTTCCTACATGGCTTAAAGTAACTGTTGGGGATTTCATTGACTGGTGCCATGTTTTGGATTGACCGCCGCTAGCTCTTTTCCAGCCTGACCCTATATCAGCTAACATTGCCCGTCGAGGAAGGCGATGACTAGGCATACGTAGCACATGTCCTAACCATCTCAGTCGAAGTAATTTCACAGTCTCGTCGATTGATTTCCCCGCCTTACCTAGCACTCGACGCCTAACCTCAATATTGCTCACCTTATTATACCACTTCACGCGGGAGATAGAACGCAGACACCTATGATCGAAGACAGCTAATCTTTTCATGCCTTCCGCTCTCAATGGCCAGGTCTCACTCACAGCCATAAAGGAGGACGGAGCGGACTGTTGAGGTTCAGTGGTTCAGTGGTCTACGAGCTCGCCTTATAACCAGAAGGCCCTGAGCTCGAGCCCCCCCCGTGGTGGGTGCGTACTGATGGAGAGTTCCAAACTAGGACGAAACAACTGTCCAGTACTTACAGGTTTTCCAGTGGTTCTCTAACTGATTTCAGCTCATGATAAAATCTTCGATCTGATATCGATTTGTTAAGTAAGATCAATGGAATTACCACAGTTCATTAAAGATGCTTAAACTATAATAGAAATAAAAATATAATAACCAATAGAATATCAACTAAAATTGAGGAAATTTCTATAACAAATTGAGGATCATTCGAACCTAGACAGTGGATCCCGACGGCCTCAGCTATATTTAGTAAACGGACTTTTAAGGTGAAGTGAAGATTTGTTGGTATGCGGTAAATGACTTTGAAAGCTGCCTCGTTGACATCAATCTTGTGTTCTGAATCCACAAAATGAGATAGAATGGCGCTATGTGAATAGATTTTGTTTCTCCTTTTACTTAACCAACCACTATGCAGGGGGTGATGTTCGGAAATCCGACAAGATACACGCCTAATTGTACGGCCTAAGCAGCTGACTGGCTCACTCCACAGTAGCAGTTAAATTAGTAGATACACATGGAGGAGTAGGAAGCGGAATTAGGCAGTTTATCTTTTATATGAAATAAGAGAACAGCTTTCATTAATTTGTAGAAAGAAAAAAAGATTATTCGTTGTCATCGAAGTAGATTCTCAGAGTATTCAGTAATTGCTTCCTTTACCAATTGTTGTCTTTTCACAGATCCAGCTAATTATTCAGCGATAACAACAATAACTCCAATGAATGAGAATCTCCATTGTGAAACAGGCGGTTATGTTGTTGGAGTGGAAAGTTGTCGAAGTAGTATTATTGTTGATGGCAATTTCGGTAAATTATATTTTTGCATATATATATATATATATATATATATATATATATATTTGAATAGGGCATTTAGAAGACAAATTTCGCGAGATGATATCGTCATTTCGTAGTTTCTTTACAATCGCTTTACAACTAACATGGTTCACAATAATAAAATAAAGATCATGACAATTACTCAGTTAAATAGAAAACACAAAAGTACATACTAATGACCAATCATATTTAGATAGGTCAAGTAGTCCAGGGTAGGCGAAGATTGAAGTCTATTGATATTTGCATGTCGAAATTAGAGAGACAAATGCAAGGTATGCTTGGAGAATTTATGCTGCATAAACGTTATGTAGATGATACTCTCATTATTGGTAATAATAGTAAATCTATTGAAAACTTTATTACTCTATTTAATCATATTCATCCAAATATCCGAGTGACTTCTGAACGCGAATCGAATAACAAACTCGGTTTCCTCGATATTACTATGACCAGGAGAGATGATGGAACGATTCAGAGATCTATTTTTCGTAAACAGACATGGAGTAGACAATATCTTCATTTTACCAGTTTTGTTCCTATCCACTATAAACGTTCCCTAGTGAAATGTTTGTTCTCAAGGGCCCGAAAAATATGCACGAGTGACACATTGATGGATGAGGTTCGACACATACATTCAGTTTTATTAGCTAATGGTTATCCGGAAAACTTTATCACTTGTCACAGTAAAGAAAGACCACATCTCGAAAAGACAGCTTCGGTACCAAAGAAAGCAATCTTTATTAACCTACCTTTCAAGGGTGACCAGATTATGCAGTTGACAGCTCAAAGAATTCGGTCAGCCATCAAACGGACATTCTACGCCGCATCTCTTTTTCTCACTTGCCGAACATTTTCGATCCCTCTACCTACGATTAAAGGACGAAATTCTGTGAACTCTACTTCAAACTGTATCTACAAGTTCACCTGCAGCTGCGGTGACACCTATATAGGTAGAACCAACAGAATGTCCCAATGTCGTCGGAAAGAACATGTTCCAAAATGGTTACTAAATCATATTGTAAATCCCAATGCCAGTAATCTGAATAGAAATCCAGCATCATCCATTGCAAAACACTTATTAATGTCAGGTTACAAAATCAATATTAATGACTGTTTCACAATTATTTCACATAACTCTAATTCAAGGCTGGTTATTGAAGGTGATGGAAGCACTTTGGATTAATCACATACAGCCTAAACTGTGTATACAAAAATCAATAGACTTCAATCTTCGCCTACCCTGGACTACTTGACCTATCTAAATATGATTAGTCATCAGTATGTACATTTGTTTTTTTATTTAACTGAGTAATTGTTATGATCTTTATTTTATTATTGTTAACTATGTTAGTTGTAAAGCGGTTGTAAAGAAACTACGATATGAAGATATCATCTAGCGAAATTTGTCTTCTAAATGCCTTATTCAAATTTATCAAAGGGACTAATTGTTTTAATATATATATATATATATATATATATATATATCGATGTATCACATATTAAAGTAGACATGACTGGAGCACATGTCGCACATGCTGAGGCACTGCCTTCCATCACCCAGTAAATGTGAGGTGATATAGGATTATTTTCTAATTCATGGAAAATTCCCATTGTAACATGTAGAAAAGCAAAACAAGTGGTGATTCAGCGAAGAGACTGTTTTCAACAAAGAATTTATTATAAAGCTGTACAATGGAATATATAAATGGCCTTTTTAAGAAGTTATATCCAGTGTGGGAATTAGGTCAAAGGTGTGAATGCAGAAAATAATAATAGTAGTAGAAATGCAATTAAAACTAAAATGTTTGTGATTATAATCATAGTTAATTGACGAAACAATTAATGTCATACATAGAATAATTCATAAGATGTATAGAACTTGGATGGGGTTTGCAATAATAGGATTAGTAGACAAATCGAATAAAACAAAAACGTTAGGTAGCATTGTGTGAAATTTGATAACATAGAATTTAACGTTGCTAAACAAAATTGATTTAGAATGACAAGTGGAACAAGTGAAATAATACCGGGGACAATTCGAAGTGAGAATAGTAATATTAACGGTTGACGTAATAAGGAAGAGTATACAAATTGAATAGACAAAATGAAAAAAATTGGTAGAGCCAAAATATGAAATGGCGATTACCATCCTGTAGCATAGAGGGATTAAGACCATGAAAGTTGGAGGGGTTGAACGAACATTTTCTGTACACAGAGATCTGGCTTTTCTGTTTCGATAGATAAAGCTTCAGCAGTACAGATGAGTCTAATACGTAGTGATTCGGATAAATTACTTTTTGCCTTGTAGATGACTTTAAAGGCGGAGGCTGTAGAGATAGAGTGATCATTATCGACCAGATGTTCAATGATCGCGCTTCTTATAGCTCCACTTCCACCTCTTCGTAACCATGCAGAGGGATAGTGTTCTTGCCAGCCTCTTGGACAAAACCAGAGTCGAACTACCAATATATCTAGCTCCACACGAGCAGGTGAATTGATAAACGCACATAGATTTGGTCAACAGCGGGATCTTGTCCTTCAGGTTAGAAATGAATTAGGGATGGTGAGATCGAATCCTAACATCAATCCATGAAGTCTTTTGGTCGTTAATTTGATCCAGACAGGTGCGGAGCTGTAGATTGTGTGGTTGGGAATCACAGGCTGCTGAGATGCATCAGTACGAGATGCTTTATTTACTGACTGCAAAGGTCCAGAATAAATTCTGGTTAGGGGTCAAATTAATAAAAAATTACAATTAGGAATTAAAATGACATAACAAACAGGGGGGATGGTAAAACTCGAACAAAGTAGCATTATAATAACTAAGAAGATTGACATTGTGCAATTGGGGGTTAGAAATGTAGAAATAACAAAATAGACAGGATGTTTGGATAAAAAACTAATATGATGAATAATTGTTTATGCAATCAGGGATTAAATATGTAGAAATAGTAAAATGACAAAATAAACAGGAAGAGTGGGTATGAAAATATGGTAGTGTAAACAGGGTTTAAGAAAACTTAAAATAACATGAATAAACAGGAAGTTTAGATAAGAAAGGTGATGAGATTGTCATTACTAAAAAAATTTTACCTGTTTATGATGGCCATGTTAGGGAGAGGGGTTGGACGTAATTCTTTTGGATACAAAGTGTGGGTTTGAGCTTTTGGATAGCTAGCGCCTCAGCTATGCCCAGATGTCTTGATTTGATTCCCTTTGATAGGTTTGATTGAATTTTGTATATTACTTTGAAGGATTTTTCGAAAGGCGCTGAATGTCCTGAGTTGACCAGATGTTCTGTCACTGAACTGTATACACGTTTTCGGTCTCCTTTTACTAGCCAGGCTGGGTAGTGTTCGCGAGCGCGTTTTTCAAGTCGGCGCATGGTACGGCCGATGTACTCAGCTCCACAAGAGCAAGTAAACTGGTATATGCACGTTGAGGTGGCCCAATGCGACGGCTTGTCTTTCACGTTCTGGCTGAACAGTTTCTTGCAAGAAAACGTCAGTCGTAGGCTCGCGGCGAAGTATGTTTTCCTTAGAGATTTGCAGAGACGTTTGCGAAGGATTTCTGCTTCGATATCACCTTTGAATTCTAGATTAAGCAGAAGTGTTTTCTTTGGAACGGATTGGACTTGTTCGGAAGTCTTAGTCTTAGATTTGAGATTTCTGTCTATGAACCTGGGCGGGAAACCGTTTTCCATCAAGGTTTTCCGGAGATTACACAGTTCTTCTTCAATCACTTCCTCGCTGCATATCTTCCGAATCCTCGAGGAAAGAGCGTATATCAGTTTCCTCTTTCTGCTTAGGGGCACGAAGCTTTGGAAGTTGATGAATTGACCATTCCAAGTAGGTTTTTTTGCATATGGATCTTTTCAGAGAGTTGTTGGCGTTTCTTGTCAGCTGGACGTCGAGGAAGTGAAACATTCCGTTGGATTCAGTCTCAAGTGTAAAGTCGATGTTTGGGTGGGCGTTGTTGAAGATTTGGAGTAGGTTTTCAAGGTCTAGCTTCTCGTCACAAATGATGAAAGTATCATCGATGTATCTCTTGTAGAGATGGAGGTCGTTGATAGTTGATGATAAGGGGTTGTTTTCTAAGCTAGCCAAAAAGCAGTCGGCTAATAGGGGTCTTAAGGGAGAACCCATTGCTACCCCATCTACTTGCCTGTATATTTCCTTGTTGAAACTAAAGTATACGTTGAAGGTGCATCGTAGTAACAGTTCTTTCAGGTAATGGATCGGTATACCAACATCGATGCTATTGGATTGAATGTAGTCGCAAAGGAAACAAACGGTTTCTGTCAATGGAACGTTGATGAAGAGAGAGATAACATCCAGGGAGACCATTTTCTTTTCTGCCACATTGACATTCTTAATTGAATCAACAACAAGGCTGTGACACAGCCTCCGTGACACATTCGACTTCGAATTCAAAGGTGATATCGAAGCAGAAATCCTTCGCAAACGTCTCTGCAAATCTCTAAGGAAAACATACTTCGCCGCGAGCCTACGACTGACGTTTTCTTGCAAGAAACTGTTCAGCCAGAACGTGAAAGACAAGCCGTCGCATTGGGCCACCTCAACGTGCATATACCAGTTTACTTGCTCTTGTGGAGCTGAGTACATCGGCCGTACCATGCGCCGACTTGAAAAACGCGCTCGCGAACACTACCCAGCCTGGCTAGTAAAAGGAGACCGAAAACGTGTATACAGTTCAGTGACAGAACATCTGGTCAACTCAGGACATTCAGCGCCTTTCGAAAAATCCTTCAAAGTAATATACAAAATTCAATCAAACCTATCAAAGGGAATCAAATCAAGACATCTGGGCATAGCTGAGGCGCTAGCTATCCAAAAGCTCAAACCCACACTTTGTATCCAAAAGAATTACGTCCAACCCCTCTCCCTACCATGGCCATCATAAACAGGTAAAATTTTTTTAGTAATGACAATCTCATCACCTTTCTTATCTAAACTTCCTGTTTATTCATGTTATTTTAAGTTTTCTTAAACCCTGTTTACACTACCATATTTTCATACCCACTCTTCCTGTTTATTTTGTCATTTTACTATTTCTACATATTTAATCCCTGATTGCATAAACAATTATTCATCATATTAGTTTTTTATCCAAACATCCTGTCTATTTTGTTATTTCTACATTTCTAACCCCCAATTGCACAATGTCAATCTTCTTAGTTATTATAATGCTACTTTGTTCGAGTTTTACCATCCCCCCTGTTTGTTATGTCATTTTAATTCCTAATTGTAATTTTTTATTAATTTGACCCTTAACCGGAAATTATTCTGGAACTTTCCCATCCATTTGATATAAATACACGAATGTACAGCCTAGATGATGACTTCGTCGAAAAGAAAATTTTCTTCGCTGCAATTGTCTTTTCATTAACTCCTATGACTGCAAAGTGTCAAATCACCGAAAATACCCACTGAGTCATGAAGAAAGTAAAAGACAAATTCAGCGAAGAAAATTTTGTTTTTCGATGAAATCACCTTCACAGGCTGTACAGTCGTATTTATACTTACCGAAAATGTATAGTAGTCTATTATTGAGTAATACAACTGGGGTGACATAATAGGTATAATTACTCAGAAGTGGCTTTAGAAGTGAAAATTAAAAGTTGTTAATTACGTGGTACACTCAATGGCACAAAGTTAGAAATTTGATAAGGTTAAACTTGCTATTGAGTGAGAATAGAGGTGGTAGTTGAGTGTCAATTTAACAAGTGTGAAGAGGGTGTGAAAATGTATAACAGGGAACATATGAGAGTGATAATAGTGAATTAATTATTAAAGCAAAAACAAACTAAAAGTAAAATTTTTAAGAGCAGAAAAAATTAAAAATTTTTACAGAGGACTACTAGTGAAGAATACCATGTCAGAATAACAGACTGGACAAACGTTTTCTGTACACAGAGATCAGGGTTGTATTGACGAATTGCCAGCGCCTTCATCATACACAAAAGCCGAAACCTGATGCCCTTTGTATCATTCGGCTTCACCTTGTGGATGATCTCGAAGGACGACTCCGGTGGAGCTACGTGGCATTGTACATTTTCACACCCTCTTCACACTTGTTAAATTGACACTCAACTACCACCTCTATTCTCACTCAATAACAATTTTAACCATATCAAATTTCTAACTTTGTGCCGTTGAGTACCCCATAATTTACAACTTTTATTTTTTTTACCTCTAAAGCCACTTCCGAGTAATTATATCAATTATGTCACCCCATATTACTCAATAATAGACTAGTATACATTTTTTGGTAAATATATAAATACAATTATGTACAGCCTGTGAAGATGATTTCATCGATAAAGAGAATTTTCTTCACTGAATTTCCAAGGCGTCACTTGACTCGGTCGATTGAAAAGTACTGGAGAAATCTGTGTGGCTTTGAAGGGGGTGGATTCGGAGGAAGTATATTGTACTAATCAATGCACTTTGTAGTCATACTTATGCAACCGTATAAGAGTTGACGGATAAGTGTATTCCGCCGATGTGAAGACAACCATTCCTGTCCATCGGGAGTATCAAATTTCACCACTTTCATTTCATTTCAGTGGTTAGGACTCTCGCCGACCATGCACATGGTCCGGGGTTCGATCCCCTGCCGACTCACACTCGATATCTATGGTCGGCCGGAAAAATTTGGGCTACCGATATCCATGCTGAAAATTCAATACTTGTACTGAAAATACGGTGTGGCATGAAGCTGTAATAAAAAAATGAAAATAAAAAATAAAAAACGCACTTATGGAAGTGACGACTTCCGATCTAGATGTATCTAGGATTGACTTGTTTGCAGAGAAGAGTTTGACTGTCATCTAGAGTCTGCATTTGATATTAATCCCTTTAGGTGAAAACTCTAAAAGAAAAATACAAAAGTCCTCTGAACACATTGAGTCAGAAGCAGAGTTTGTTTGGCATGTGATTCATTCCTATCTATTGTAAGATTTTGTTATAGGATTGGTCTTCACTAACTCTATAGTTTAAGGGAAAATAGCGAAATGGTTGGATAAGTATTGATCAGTTCACCGATTTTGGAGTGTGCATCAGCCTTAATGACGTGATTTTCGATGGTATCTCAAATTGACCACAACAGACTGGTTTAGTTCCAACTTTGGTCAAGGATTGTTGTCAGTTGGAGAACCACTGACAACTAGGATGTACTGGACAGTCATTTCGTCGTAGTTTGGGACTCTTCATCGGCACACACCAGCGACCTTACCAGGAATCTAATACAGGACCTAGACGTCACAGGGCAGGCTTCTTGATCGGTCAAACATTTGGACTGGAATCCAATGACCCAACATTTATTTATTGTTTATTATTGTTCCCTTGGGTTCCTAGTGGAACATAGGGCTTCAACTGCACGCCTCCACTTGCTTCTGTCTTCTGCTGTACTTTTCACCTGCATCCATGTTAATCCATACTGTTTCAACTCCTCTTCACATGATCTCCTCCATGTCACCCTTGGACGTCCCACTCGCCGCTTCCCTTCCGGGTTCCACTCGAGCTATGGCCTGACGCGCGACGTCACCCAGCGGCCTCCTCTCTCAGAGAGTGTCCAATCCATCTCCATTTTCTCCTGCATATTTGTTGAAAGGCGATTGGTTCTTGTTTTGTTTTTTTGTTCCCATAGTTTCTTGTTGGTGATTCTTTCCGGCCATCTGATCTTCAGTATAGAGCGAAGACAGCTGTTGATAAAGGTGTGCAACAGGCTGTTGGAAATATTCTTTGTGACACATTGGCCAAGTTTCTTATCCGTATAGAGGAACTGACTGACTTGACGTTTGTATTGAAAATCCGAATTTTGTTGTTGATGCAGGCTGAGTGACGAAGATTTCCAGATTGGTTTCAGGTTGATGAATGTGTTTCTCGCTTTCTTGATTCTCAATTTGACGTCCTCGTCGGTTCCTCCTGTAGCTCGGACCCAACATTTATACTCTCTGTCAATCAGAGATTTTAGCGTGGCTGTCAGCTGACTTGTGATTGGCTACAGGATGAGGTTGCCTGCTTTCCTGGTGGGGAGAAGTAACCAGCTGGAGATACCAAGTTGGGTGTAGAGGAAATACTCACTGATAACATTGACTGGCTGTCGCATTAAAATAACGAATCGGCGGAAGTTAGAATTCATGGGCTGCTGAATTCCAGCCCAAGTACTGAATGGTCAAGAAGCTTGCCTTGTAACGTAGAGATCCTGGGTTTGCTCCCTGGTGGGGTAGTCGTAATGCTGAAGAATCTTGAACAAGGACAAAACACCTGTCGAGTACTCACTCGTTTTCAATGGAGCTATAAATGGCTCTATAATCTGTGATCAAATTTGAAATAAATCCGATGCGTACAAACTAACTCATAAAAATACTGGTGTAGTACGTGCCAATTTGTATACTTTTTGGTGCAAACATAATCTCTGTCTTGTTGATATTAGATGGTTGGAGGCAATCGGCCACAGGAAGCCTTGTACCTAGGCTTTGTGCTAGTTGGCACTCACCAGTCAGCAAGGCAGGTGTTTTCGCAACCTTGAAGGAATTAATTTCCCTTCTGAGATTCGGACCCATTTCACCCAGTGCTGCCTGTAGTCAAAGAGGTTACCACTGAGCTATTCCGCCTTACAACTGACGTCCTGTAGGACTGGACACTAGTTAGTAATCAGCGTATTGTATCTAATCCTTGTTTTGGTACAGACTGAGTTCTATAGGTCGAGTGTGTAATGTGGCCACCATAATAGGTGGTTCGGCATCACGGTGCACTGTGAATTTTTGTTAGTGTATGGTTGAAGGCAATCGGCAGGAAGCCTTGCTTGACGTAGGTTTCGTTACTAGTTGGCACTCACCAGTCAGCAAGACTTATCTGCAGCCTATCATGGTGGCCATATTGAAACACTGACCGATGGAATTCAGTCTGTAACAAAGTAAGGCATAGACGTATTACACTAGTTACTGACTAGTTAAGGCTGGGTTGAATATAAATCTTAATAACTCATCCTGGCTGATAGTTGCTACCTTGACGTGTTGATTGGGCTTGCACATCGCAATTACCCAACAAGCTACACTGGCTGGAACTATTGTTCCTGCAGATCCTACCATGTCAGGAAGGTTGTTAGGATAGCGAGATTAGAATAAAAGCAGTTACCGGCTTAGTGTAAGAATTTTTCGTTCACACCACGCTGGGGGTCTGTGGGCGAAGTCGAACTGTTGGGGAATAGGGATACAACAGCAGTGAGGTGTTCGCCTCAGATGACCAGCATGCTAGCCAGCTATGCTGTCTCTCCACTCCGGAGAGAGACAGAGGGTTAGAAAAGGTCTACCCAAAAATTGTACATCCCGACTTACCCTACTGTGGTCCGTAACCGGTGGTAAATTTACTAATACGGAACCAATCCCAGAAACCAGTTCATGCAGGCTGTGTATGACCGACTGGCCTCAAGCAGTTGTCCCCTAGGCTCTGCGGTCACGCAACACTAACCCTCTTATTGTTTCAGGTACCCGAAGAAGGAAAATCAACTTCCACGGTGTGGGCATCCGGGAAGTAACAACCGGTCACACACTTCCAAGAGCACACGAAGCCCCCCTCCCTTGAGCATCATTCTCCTTTATAAACCCATTAGGCCCTTTTATTCTCACAACTTTGCTTCTTTTTTATCGTTAATAATGTAAGGAAATATTAATTCTCAATTGGTCGCCGTTTTACTTTGTTTTTTAATGATAATTTTAGACAAGGAAATATTCGCTTATCCTATTTCTAATGAAGCAGTTGGTCATTCTCTGTTAAACTATGCTGAATTACAAACAATTAACACCGGTATGCCAATTTCACAGTCAATATTGCCTATCGATAATTCTCAAATATTGATTCCGTGTAGAGAGGGGAAAATAAATCAAAATGTGAGTTTAAAGTCTATTTTACTACAAAGCCCCATTTAGTATTTTTGCCATTCCTTGTGTTCCAAGTGAAATGGGATAGGATTGCCGGCCACACAAGTCGTTCCCTCTTCTCGAGGTTTACTAACGCTTAGTAAGCTTGTGGTGAGAGCTGTCTGCTAGCTAAAATTGTAGACAACAATTTACGTTAATTAGAAGTTAATTGGTGGATGGTGACTAGCAGTGGAATGCATGATAAAGCGGATTCCGCCCTATTTGGGACTCGTCATTTGGGTGAGTGATAATGTTCCTAATGAGACTCGAACCAAGTGCCCATAGTTTCAAACGCCAAAGCGTTATCCACTAGACCACTTGGGTCACGAGAGCCAACTCTTGTCCAACGGGTCGTATTACCTACGGAATGCACGTACATCCGGCTGACAAGTCCCAAACAGGACGAAATGCGCGTTATCCTGGATTCCAATGCTAGTCACCATCCACCAATCAACCTCTAATTACATGACCAGACATCGTTGAAGCATCTGCACAGGAAGCCGACATGTCAACCATGAGACCGAGCATTTCGGTCTAATCAATCGACGGGAACATCTAAAACTGAATTAAATTTACACCAATGTCTACGTCCCAAATCTTGGTCATGGAAAAATCAAGAACAAAGCACAACCTTGATGAACTCAACAACCAATCACAGCAGACTTTGCGTGGGCGGATACGATAAGCAGATATATGGCCTGACTTTCTAAGAAACGGCCACAAAGAGATGACAGAGTAACCTTGAGGAAGAAAACAACCAATCAGATGACGTTTCTTCTCTGCTACCAATAACGCAAATAATAATGTACATTAAAATCTATAAATATCTGTTGATTTTCTGAATAAACGATCTGTTGCCTGGTCCTTGTTTTCTGTCGTCACAAGCTAAGCTAAGTGTATGAGTGCGTCGGCCAGGCGTTGAACTTGGACCACTTGCGTAGCTGGCGAAGCAGTAGCCCCAGTGACTGGTTGATCAACGGGCCCACCTCGTAATCCGCTGGGTTTGATCCATCATGGGGTCAGGAGTGCGCACAACTGAAGAGTCGCAAACTGGGATGAGACGAATGTTGACAATTGATTGACTAAGATAAAAATTTAATAACATGTGTTCTTTGGATGAATAATTTTTCATCGCATACTTAGAATGGTGATATACATACTACTGATTGTTTGATGTGAGTAGTAGGATAACCAATCACATCCATCTAAGTATGTGTTTGCTAACCAAGATCAAAGTGGCCTAACATGTCGCATGGCCGTTTCACTCGTTTGAGAAATCTTTCAGATTTAATCACGAGCTGACATCAGTTCAAGAAGCATTGGAAAACTATCTGGGAGTATTGGATAGCTGTTTCATCCCGGTTTGGGACTCCTCAGTAGTGCCCACCCACTGGTGTTAGAACCTTAGTCGTTCCGGTTGCAAGGAGAGCGCGTAAACTATTTACCCACCCACTGGATCCAATCGCAAATGAATTTTAATTTCTGGCAATTGATGAAGTGCATAACACAAGAGCCACACAATGTCATCGATGAGTAACTAATCTCTTCCTTAACTTAATGGACCACACTGGCTATGATTCTTCACTAGAACTCCAGATAACTTCCTTTATAAAGCCAGTCCCTAGTGAGTATCAGAATAATTCTCAAGTAATGGTGTAACGACAGAGAACAAGAGCCAGGCAACAGATCATCTATTGAGAAAATCAGGAGATAGTTATGTATTTTTATGTACATTATTATTAGAGTTATTGTTAGCAGAGAAACAGCGTCTTCTGATTGGTTGTTTTCTTGCTCAAGGTTATTCTGTCATCTCTTTGTGGCCATTTCTTTGAAGGTCAAACCGTATATCTGTGAATCGTATCCGCCCACGCAAAGTCTGCTGTGATTGGTTGTTGAGTTAATCTTTGTTCTTGTCTTGTTTGTTTTCTCATGACCCTGATTTGGAACGTAAACATTGACGTGAATTGCTGTCTACCAATTTTGGCTAGCAGACAGCTCTCACCACAGTGGTTTGCAGGAATCCCTCTCTTTTATTGATTACTTTTATCCGATTATATATATCATATCATATTTCGGGTATTTCTATATTATTTATGTGTATATTTCAGGGAAATATGTCAGCTACTACAGAACAGCATAAGATTGAGTCTTCCGGTGAAAATTCCAATTTTCGTAGTATTTGTATATCGACTAATGGTAATACTGATCATTTGGCTACTACAACATTTCACAATGTTCAACCCTTTCAAAAAAGTGTCCAATCATCTTCATTCCCTACAAATAATGAATCAGGAGTTGAGTTGTACGAGTATATACCTTCACGTTATACTGGTTTATCTACATCCGATGTCCAATTGCTTCATTTGGATCAGATTTGTCGTAAGTCTGTGTGTTTGTGTGTGTGTGTGTGTATGTAGGCGTGCATATTCTAGGCAATTTCATGTTACGTGAATTAGAGAACTAGTTAAAGCCAGAGTGTATTGGACAGTTGTATGCATCTAGTTGGTCTCCTTGGGTACGCAGTGCTGAAGAGTCCCGAGCTAGGGACGAAAAACCTGTCCAGTAATCTAGTACTCTAAATGATGTCATTTTTGTGATCTAATTTTAAAATATGGTACTCAAATGGATCTCGAATGGGGAAATGACCAACTGATCGTGTGTCTGAGAGTGGCATACAGGAGATTGTATGAACAGCAAATCAATAATAATAACAATAATAGTAATAAATCAAAGCATTCTTTAAAAAAATTCACATATACACTAACATTTAGAAATAAATTAGTAGTAATTGGTAGCGCAGCTGTTTATTTTTGTCAAATTGATGTACCCTTCAAATGAACTGTCATCAAGATTGGACAGAATAGTTCTAAAATATAATTGAGAGCCGAGTGAGAAGTAGACATTTGTAAAAAATTATATTTGTAAAATCTCAGCGAGATTGAAATGAGTAATTCCAACGTGTCCTACATTCGGCAATCTGGTCCGAACTTCTTCAGGGAAATTAATCGAAATTAACCAAACAGAGGTTTATATATAAAAGGAACATCACTTGTTTTTAAAATCGTTGGAATTACTCATTTCAATCTCGCTGAGATATTACAAACATAATTTTTTACAAATGTCTACTTCTCACTCGGCGCCCAAATATTTTAGAAGTATTCTGCCAAATCTTGACGACAGTTCATTTGAAATATTTTGCAATCGAATTAAATTAACAAAGAAACTATGCTAATTGGCACAATCATCGTGTTTTCACTTTCTTTTGGCTGCAACAGAATGCATATTCTAAATCCGTAGCTGTCGAGTCACCTGACAACTCTCCAGTAGGTAGAATAAAGCAGCTCAATCTTCAGAAAGAAGACAAAGCAATAAGTCCGACAGGGTGCTTCTAATAAACTCCAATCCTAAACACCATAATTTTGAAAATACGTCTAATCATAAAATTCTAGATGCTAACAGTTTGAACAGACATGAAGGTGTGGTCTTGTTAGCTGATGCATAGGAAATCCTGATTAATAAATAAAAATGGATATGTATCACTAATTAATAATACTTGGTCAAAATTCCCAATTGTCTATATCTTCTTATGAAGAGGTTAACAAATGTTTTACAACTGTTTACCCACACACACATACACACTCTGTTTAAAGTGTTTTACAAAGGTGGACCAATATTTGTAAGTCCGAGGTCAAATTTTGATCACAGCTCATAAAATTTTGTTTGTCATACTTGTTGAATGACTCATGATTGGACAAAGTTTTTAAAAACAAGTGATGTTCCTTTTATATATAAACCTCTGTTATGTTAATTTCGATTAATTTCCCTGAAGAAGTTCGGACCAGGTTGCTGAATGTAGGAAACGTTGCAGTTACTCATTTCAATCTCGCTGAGATTTGCACAAATATAATTTTTCACTGATGTACCCTTCCTTGTGGATGGTAAAATACAAAAAAGCCTTCACTCTGGAATTTCAATTTCTTAACTGTTATTCGGTATTCTGGCTGTTGTTGTTGTTAGTTTGGCATTGGCCAACTCACGCCATCTCTACTTAAACGTGATATATATACGGCTATCGACCAAAGGATGTGTGCACCGCGCAGCAGTTCACTCCGTTCTCCTGTACAGCCGTGATGCGTGGCCACTGAAAGGCTAGCTAATTGTCTTTGGTCAAGGTGTCTGTGTTCTACCTCCTATGTTAGTTGGTATCTTGGGGTGAGTAATAATGTGGTTCGGCTTTAAGTGTTAGATAAGGACGAGTTTGCGAAGCTACATCGATTGAAAGATGGTTAGGACATGTGTTACGCATGCCCAGCCAACAGTCGCCTTCATCGACAGTCAATGTTAACTGACTGACACAGGAACCGGTTGGAAAAGCGTTGGCCAGTGGCGGTCAAACCAAAAACATGGCTTCATCAGTCAATGAAATCCACAACTGTTAATTGAAGTCACGTAGAAAGGTGGAGAATTCCTGACTGACTGGTTGGGGTCCTGTGGACGGTATATCCAATGAAGGCTGGAAACAGTTGATGTTATGGCTCGAAATCGTTGTCAATGGCTGTCACAGTTAGATGCATCCACTCCTTGTAACTTATAATACCCAATAAGACTATATCGTTCTTCGGCATTACTATTCTTTTTGCCTCATATCTCTCTTTACTGTCTCTTTTTTGCGTTTCTTATTACTTTCTTCTTATGTGGCTTTGTGTGCTGAGTGAAGTTTGGCGACTCCAACTGCTGCACATAGGTGCATAGTCGTTGGTTGAAACTGCTCCAGTCCAGTCCTATACAGAAAGTCACCTGGGTTTCTAGTGAGAAGTCGTGATCAGAGTGATCCAAGAAGTCAGTCAGGTAAGAGGACAGTTACTCGCCGATGACACTGACTGTTGAGAATTGGCAGAAGTTGAAATTTATGAGCCACTAGGTCGACTCCTGGTATTGTAACCTGAAATGCCTGAATTTGAACCCTGGTGCTCGCGTCGTGCTGCTTAAGAGTACCAAAAACTGAGACAAAGTAGCTGTCCAGTACTCCCTGGTGGTTTCCAATAGTTCTGTAATTAACTAACACCAGTTCGTGATCAAACGCAGAATCAATCGAATCCGTGCAAAAAGTGGATCTTTGCCATATAAGTTTGTGTATTCTATCTTGTCAGTGTACTGACAGTACTCAAGTAACCAGTTGTATATTGTTGTGTCGCCTTTCTCGACGGGCCATGTTAACTGATATAGAGCCAGGTTGGAAAAGAGTTAACCAGTGATGGGCAAACCAAAACATGGCTTCATCAGCCAATGAAATCCACGACAGTTAGTTTAAGCCACGTAGGAAGGTGTAGACTGGCTTCCTGGTTGGGGTCCTCGGGACAGTAAAAACCATTTGATGGAAACAACTGGTGATATGGCTCAAACTCGTCGTTCTCAATGGCTGGTGCAGATGCATCCGCTCCTTGTGACTTATAATTTCCAATGAAACTATATTGTTCTTCGTTATTACTATTCCTTTGTCTCACACCTATGTTTACTGTCTGTATTATGCATTTGTTCTATTTTCTTCTCTTGCTTTGTGTGCTACGTGGAGTGTGGAGACTTCGACTGCTGCACATAGGTGCAAAGTTCTATGTGGAAAACAGACAGACAGAAAGAATCAGGAATAGGAAACTCTGGTAATAAACCAATGAAGAACCTATTGGTCAACAGACATGTAGAAAAAATAAGGAGTTGGATGGGACACTCTCTGAGGAGACCGCCAAATCACATCCTTCGCCAGACCCTTCAGTGGAACCCGAATAGGAAACAAGGAGTCAGGCGTCGCTTCGAGTACAACAGAGATAGGAATGATGTATATGGCTGAAAGTGATCGTTGTCAATGGCTGGCGCAGATGCATCCACTTCTTGTGACTTATAATATCCAATGAAACTATATTGTTCTTCCATATTACTATTCCTTTTGCCTCACATTTCTGTTTACTGTCTCTATTTTGCATTTCTTCTATTTTCTTCTCTTGCTCTGTGTAGTACATGGCGGGAGTGTGGTGACTCGAACTGCTGCGCATCTGTGCAAAGTTCTATGTTGAATCCAGTCAGTCAGCCTCACTTTCAACTTTTCCTTTTTCTGGGTTTACTGCCGGCTTGGTGAGCCTTAGAATCGACCTCGGAATGCGTTCGCGATTGGCGAGCATTCTACCACTGAACTACACACACACACACACACGCATAAAGCCACTGCCCGATGAGGCACACACATACACACATCACGAAATCGTCTATTTACTTCACTCATCATCACAGTAATGAATCATTTTTATTTTCAAGTGTTGGTTTGAATATCAATGAGATGCTCACTAGCGACTTACCCTATTCAGGTAGGTAGTTACCTGGGGTTCTAGTGAGAAGTCGTGACCAGTAGGGTACAGCAGGTTGGGTGTGAGGACAAATACTCGCCGAAGACATTGGCTAGAGGTCGCGCTATGTCGTGAATTGGCAGAAGTTAGAATTCGTGGGCCATTGGATTAGGTCCCAGTGGCTTAATGGTATACGAGCTCGCCTTGTAACCATAAGGTCCTGGGTTCTAAACCTGGTGGGTGCGTATTGCTGAAGAGTCCCAAACTAGGACGAAACAGCTTCCCAGTACTCCCACGTTTTCCAATGGTTCTCTAACTAATGTCAGCTCATGATGAAAATCATTTTTATTTATTTTATTTCTCTTCTTGTCTTTCGTTTTTTTAGAAAGTCTACCAACTTGCAATGGACTAGTTAATTCTACTACAGAGACGACAATAACAATACGACCAGACACTAATCAACTTTCATTCAATACTGCTAAAGAAAAGCCTATAAATGATTTGCCGAAACAAAGTCAATTGAATAGTATATCAGAAAATATGATTGGAAGTGTAACTAAGGTAAGTTTTAAAGTCGAATTTTGCACTTCGAATATAGATAACTTATCCGAATAAATTATCAAATGACCAATACTTCTATTAAGATTATTATCATTATTGTAACGGGAGAAGACAAAAGAAGTGGTTATGGTGTAACGACAAAAGACAAGAGCCAGTTAACAGATTGTTTATTTGGAAAATCAACAGATATTTATCGATTTTCATGTACATTATTATTAGCGTTATTGTTAGCAGAGAAACAGAGTCTTCTGATTGGTTGTTTTGTCGGTGAAGGTTATTTGTTCATCTCTTTGTTGCCGTTTCTTTGAAGGTCAGACCACATATATATATATATCTGCGAGCCATATCCGCCCACGCAAACAAAGTCTGCTGTGATTGGTTGTTGAGTTAGTCTTTGTTCTTGTTTTGTTTGTTTTCTCATGACCCCGATTCGGGACGTAAACATTGACGTAAATTTGATGTCTACCAATTTTGGCTAGCAGACAGCTCTCAACGCAATATGAGTTCTACTTATAGGATCCACTAATTGAAATGAATGACAGAGTTTATGATGAATATACCCCACTGATGATGATAGTCACACCGCTCAACATTTCAAATGGACCCTGTCCTTAAACTTCGTTGAAAGTCTCACCCTAACTGTAACTCTACCCCAAGACCTTAATCCTGAATCAGGGTTAAATTTGCAACGTAGAGTATCAGAAACACTTATTTTCAATGTTGAATGATTGGATTGGTCAGTTCAAGGTCATTTGACTGTGGTATCTGTTTGTTTTTTACTTTTGCCCTCTAACCTCTTATCCCTTTAAAAAGCTTTAATGAAGCACATTTATATTCACTTCTGTAAATTTCTAAAGCAAAACACGCATTCACACCTTCATATTTTGGCGAAGTTCAGCAATAGCGTCCCAAAAGTGGGAAGGCTCCAATGACCTTGAACGCATGCCAGTCGTTGGCTAATGGCAGCTGTCATTGTTATAGCTGAAATATCAACGCTTTTCACCACAGCTAAGCAGGAAATTTCACCCAGATCACCTTTTTAAGTACTGTTTGGACAATGTGTTAATAGCTAGTTAGGGTTAGGATCAGGGCCAAGGTTAGGATTAGGGTTAGGTTTACGGTTAGGATAAGAGTTCTGATTAATATTAGGGTTACGATTAGGGATAGGTTTAGGGGTAATGTCATTTATTTTAATATATTTTATTAACCACATTTTCCTGGTAAGTGGTCGTCGATCCTCTTACTGGAAACCATAGTAATAATTCAACCGAAGGTTTTTAGGGAAGAGTGCAAAACAAGATAAGAGAGATGAACGATTCACAAGAACATCTCATCTTCAGTCACCTCGGTGAATACATGTACGGAAATTGGTCTAACTTAGCAAATGATACTCCTCATTATAACTGGGACGCATTTCTAAATCATGTCAGAGAAAGATACCCTGTGTAATGTGTTCTCATGCATTTTCTTGTAAATATACGTCATCATTTTTTGTGCAAAAGTTCCTCACTTTTATGATTGGTCAGCTGAAGGTCACTCATGTGTTCCCATCCCTTGGGATGCTATTGTTGAACTTTGATCATATTTTTTTTTCTACTGTTGTCATTGTCATAAAATATTGAACTATATCAGGAACAATGACAGCTGGTGTCATAAGAAAAGACTGACTACAAACAGCTTGTTGCTAAGTCATTCAAAAGCCATAGGATTATGAGCGGACTAGTATTTGGACACAGTTATTTTCAAATCTTTAAATATTCCCATGATTTATAATAGAACAAGAAATATAAGTGAAGTATATTGTTGTTTTCAATTAGATCTTCTCCAGGCTTTGCTCTAATTTACATAGATTTATATATAAAAATTTTTAACCAATGACGGTGATTTTGTTGATTAAATAATAATAATAATAGTAATAATAATAATAATGTGGTAAATGTTTTGAACATCATTAATAACAATGATTATAATGATCATAGAAAATTCCCATTGTAACATATAGAAAATCAAAACAAATGATTCAGCGAAGAGACTCTTTTCAACGAATTTATCATCAAGCTGTACAATCGTATATATATATATATATAGTTTTTTAAGAAGTTATATCCGGTGAGGGAGTTAGGTCAAAGGTGTGAATGCATAAAATAATAATAATAATAATATGAAATGCAATTAAAACTAAAATGTTCAAGTGTTGGTATGTAGGGATTTGATTGGTTACAGGATTTTCATCATGAGCTGACATTAGTTAGAGAACCATTGGAAAACCTGCAGGGAGTACTGGACAGCTGTTTCGTCCTAGTTTGGGACTCTTCATCAGTACGCACCCACACCGCGGGATTCGAACCCAGGACCTTCTGGTTACAAGGCGAGCTCGTATACCATTAAGCCACTGGGACCCGATCCAGTGGCCAGCCCATGAATTCTAACTTCTGCCAATTCACGACATAGCGCGACCCCTAGCCAGTTAATATCAAGTGGCAAAGCAAATTAATGTCCTATATAGAATAATTCATAGGATGGATAGAACTTGAAAAAGAGTGTGTAATTATAAGATTAGTATACAAATCGAATGAAATAAAAATTGTATACTCTTCCCTATTACGTCATTTGTTCCTATTACTACTCTCACTTTTAACTGTCCCCGGTATTATTTCACTTGTCATTCTAAGTCAATTCCTTTTTACAACATTACATTCTATGCTATTAAATTTCACACAATATTACGTAACGTTTTTATTTTATTCGATTTGTCTACTAATCTTATAATTGCACACCTTTCTCAAGTTCAATCCATCCTATGAATTATTCTATATATGACATTAATTGTTGTGCCACTTCACATTGAACTATGATTATAATCACAAACATTTTAATTGCATTTCATACTACTATATGAAGGTAGTAATATGTGTGTATGTAGACAATTCAGTAAATAAATTTGGTCAAATCTTAAAGGTTACGTAATACTAAAGGTAGGTGGAGTGGACAGATAATCAGAGTTTAAATAAATATCATAAAAGTACAAAGGAGATGGAAAATAAGAAAGGTTGGGAGGGTTTTGAATAGAATTCACCTAGGCCAGCAAAGGGAGAGACAAAGGTAGAACAAACTTCTTTTGTATGCAAAGACTAGGATTGTTCTCTCGATTTGATTCCCATAGCTTCGACTATGTGTAAAAGACGGTTTCGAATTCCGTTTGAAAGGCTCGACAGAATGCGATAGACAACTTTCAAGGTGGCACTATTTTTGTCCACTTGGTGACCGCTATCACCAATCAAATGCGTCAAAATAGAACTTCTTATAGATTTTATTTGACCTTTTCAGAACCATGAAGGAAGATGCTCACTAATGCGTTTGTTAATAATAATAATAATAATTTTTGCTTTATTCCAAAAACAGTATTAATGATACAGCAAGGAATTTTCAGCATTCAGTACAGTATTGCATCTAATTTACTCAAAAACGACAACAACAAACAAAAAAAGTAGATAAACGGAATAATTAATACATAATAATGATAACAAAACGTTTTTGTTTTTTGTTTTGTTCTCTGTGCGTGCGTAATTTTCTCTCTTTATCTTAACTCAGTTCATCCCATTTCGTTTTTCAGTTAATTATTTTAAGTCAATTATTTTAAGTTTGTTTCCATGCTCCTCCTGATCACACTTGTAATCCGTTTAGAATAACCATTTTACAATTATATTCTAATCCTGTGTAATTCTTTTTGTTTCTATGCCTCTTGTAATCTATATTCACACCTTCTAACTTACATTTCAAGCTGAAAATTTTTTATTTCAATTTGTTTCCATGCTCATTTTGTTCACACCTGTAATTCGTTCTAAGCCTCTTGTAATTCATATCCAGTTGAAAATAATTATCCCCTTTTATTTGCCTTTAAAATTATTTCTCCAGTTATCAAATATTAATTTTGCACACGTTGTAACTGTCTTTTATAATCTTATGCCATCTTGTCTCTAAGCCCCTTGTAATCTATATATTCGCAGCTTCAAACTTTCATATCAAGTTGAAAATTATTAGGTTATTTAAGCCTATCAAAAATCACGTGAAGTCGGCCCTGCACTAACTACTGCATTATTCCAGTGAATGTTTTCTTTCTGTATTTTTATTAATCGGTTCAAATGTTGTTAAGATTGTCTGTCGATTCGCGTAGGCGTATGACCTTGTGGCTCACAGTTTTATGACCAATCACATGTCTGTATTACTAGTAGATTAGATTGATAGGTGAGTAATTCCAGCTTCCGTTGCATACAACTCTGTGATTGGTCGGAAGTTGACAAATGTTGACCTTGTTTGGAAATCTACAGATCAGTAGTAGGTGTAATAGACGAAAGTGGACTGCTTTACCTGCATAGTGTAAGATGCAGATCAGTTTCGCATAGTTTCATGCGTCTTGATGTGTCAAGTCTGGATTAGAGTCAATTCTCATGCTGATGTTAAGGATTTGCAAAAAAAGAAAAATAAAGTAATAGGATATTATTGATTCGTCGTGTCTTTGGA
>OX235272.1:123017239-123059451 GCA_944472155.2 Trichobilharzia szidati | reverse complement strand
AGGGATATCCCTGTCTTCTCGTTTCCCACTGTCTGACGCATAATCCAGTCCACCGCAATTAGGAATATCATTGGTGATGATAAGCAGCCAGCCTTGTCTGACTCCTGTGTTTACTCCAAACGCCTCGCTGATTTTTCCGTTGTGGATCACTTGACATGTGTCGTTGTCCTACAGCCGTTGAATGAGGTTGATGAACATTTGGGGTACGCCGTAGTACTCAAGTAGTTTCCAAATTACTTCGCGGTCAACGCTGTCGAAGGCCTTCTCAAAGTCTATAAAGTTAAATGCAAAGTTTAGGCTTAATAGTTCGACTGCCCATCGCCTCAGTTATATGTGCAGTAGACGAATATAAAGTCTATTGGAAAGATTCGGTGGGATGAGATGAATCACCCTGAATGCTTTCGTTTTCTCCGCAACATGACCAATATCAACTAATTGTGACAAAATTGAGCTACGGATTGTTTTTGTCTGTCCTTTGCCAAACCATCTAACTCATTGGCTAGTCTGTCTAATAGTACGCCCAACATAACTGTCACCACAGGTGCAGTTGAATTGATAAATGCACATAGATGTGGAAAAACTATCTGGCTTATGCTTCGCTTGCGTCCCACTCATTCGTCGGCTAGAGAATGACAAACATAGGTCTGCTGCGTAAAATGTCCTTCGTATACTTCTTGAAAGTCTTTGGAATAAAATCTCACTTGATAAGTCACCATTAAATTGTAACTTAATAAATAGAGGTTTCTTACGTGTAGTCATAGTCTCAGGTTTTCTCTCTGATGCCTTCATATGCTTCTTTATGAAACTACTCGGATAACCCACCTCCGTCAAGGAATCGTGAATATATTCAAATTCCTTTTGTAAGAGGTCATCCATACATATCTTTCTCCCAAGTGACCCATCTTCTCGCCTACTTAGCAAGACATCCAGAAAATGTAGTTTATTATCCTGCTCCTCTTCACAAGTGAAAGTAAGCGGAGGGTGGATGTTGGTGAATTTCATTAACAATTCGTCTATGTTTGCACTCCCATCAGCTGAGATAAATGTTTATAGAGACTTGATTTGTTTCAAGTTCCCCCATGGATTGGCATCAGTTATGAACGAAATATTTCCCCCCACCCCCATATTGAATCATAAGAAAAAAGACGTAAACAGCGAAGAAGAAAATTTTCTTTTCGACGATTCATTTTCAAAGGCTGCTGTACAGTAGTAATTATATTTAACGAAGAAATCATTAGACCAGTAAGACAGTGGGCAAATTTATCCTCGAAAAATGTATTACGTAATGTAAGGTGTAATCTAGACAGGGTGAGTAATTGTAAGTTAGAAAAGAGACAGAAGTTGGCATGACGTAATAAGTGTGAGATAATGACTAATCAGTCAGCTCGTGTAGAATGGACAGGAACTAGTGTAAAGGCAACAATGTGTTTTTTATACAAAATCTGTATGAAAACGCAGTTTTATTAATAAACAGTAATAGAGTGGTAATAAAATGTGGATAATGAGAAAGATAATGATAGTAAAATAATAACAGTTAACTTACACAATAAAAAGACGCAAAATTATAGTGAGGAATTTACTCTGGCCACAGTAGGGCTAGTGAATGTATGTAGTGCTTTTGAATGCTGAGGTCCGGTTTCAGATCTCGAATAGCCAATGATTCAGCTATGCACAGATAGCATATCCGAAGCTCCTTTGAACGAAAATGAGGGACTCTATGTGGTACTGTGCGTTGGTAGCACAGCGGTTAGGACGCTTGCTGACCATGCACATGGTCCGGGGTTCCATCACCGGCCGACGCACACTTGATATCAATGGTCGGTCTGCAAAATTTGGGCTACCAATATCATATGCGGAAAATTCCATACTTGTACCAAAAATACTGTGTGGTTTCAAGCTTTAATCAAAAATCAAATCATGCGGCGGGGGTGCTCGATATCCGGAGATGACAAAGTGTTCGAGGATGGAGCTGCCACTATTCTTCTTTTCTCCTCTGGCTGCCTAGCTAAAATGGACAGTGTTCCATAAAAGGTTTGTAGACTGGACGTTGCGTACGACCGATCTACTTTGCTCCACACGCGCAAGTGAAATGATAAATACACACTGAAGTGGCCAAAAGCGGCGGTATCTTATCCTTGACGTTAGACTGGATTAACTGTCTGCTGGTGAATGTGATACGTAAGTTGGCTGTTGGAAATGTCTTCAGATATTTAGAAAGGCTGTTTCTAAGAATTTCTGCTGCGATATCACTTTTGAATTCCAGATTCATGAAGAGATTATTCTTAGGCGATGGAGACTTCTATTTCATGTTTTTGTCTATGAATCTTGATGGATACCCGTTGTCTAGTAGGATTTCACGTAATAAATATAATACTTTCTCCATCATGTCTTCCGAGCAGATTTTTCTAGTCCTTGAACTTAATGGTACAATAGTTAGAGAACCATTGAAAACCACCGCTGAAGTACTGGTCAGCCTAGTTTGAGACTCACTGTCAGTATGCACCCACCACAGGGAGGTTCTGACCCGAGTCCTTCTGGTTACAAGTTAAATTCGTGTACCATTCAACCACCGGGACAGAATCCAATAGTCCATGAATTCTTACTTTGGTTGTTACACAATGTGATGTCCCTTCTCATTTAGTAATTTACCAGTTGGTTCTAATTCTGGAAATAGGGGATAGTTTGGGGCTTGAGACTAACGACTCTATCTCAGGAAATCAATCTAATCACTGCAAAAATTACAAAGGAAAGAAAATAAGTAAACAGATTCTTCTGAATATATCTGTAAAACTTGGGCACTGTGGTAGTAGGTAATTCTGTGGTGAGTGCTACTTATAATCCGAAACGAATTCAGAAAAGTAACGATATGTTTTGCACACTAGAAAGAGCAATCAAGGAAGAGAACCATGAGAAAAATGTTGCCATATGATGCAGAATCCAAGAAGCTATCGAATGTGACGATATTCGACCAATTCGTCAAGGATGTAGTAAATGATGTGCAAATGGCAGGTTGAAAATATGGTATACCAAATTTACCTATGCACAATTCGTTTCACCAAATAAAAATTCCTTTCAACCTCCTCGGTCTTTTCTTCTTTACAATTCCATATTAGTTTGTTTATTAGATGTATCACACAGTCAGTGAAACAGTATTATTTACTGGATGACAAAGTTTCGAACAAAATTTATTTATTGTCCATAATCATTTCATCAATTATAATCACACGACATCGAAACTTCAGTTTTATAGTTTTCTTTGTTCCCTCCTATTTGTCATCGTTGGAGTAGTATAATTTTCCAGATATCCAGGTGGATAGGTGTTGAATCATTCCTGTTACACGTATTCTCTCTCAGTTGATTCGATAAACAAAGCTTCTGTTATCAATCTCTCCCTCCACCCTGCTGTTACATTAGCAAAATCTAGATTAGTTGAGCCGAATAAGATAAGAAATCTAGAGAATAGTTTAGCTATAGCACTCACCACATGCAATTACACACAACCATATAACATAGGATGGATAGGATAAGATGACAGTTTTATAATCTATTACAACTAACATGGTGGAGGGAGAGATTGATAAGAGAAGCTTTGTTTATCGAATCAACTGAGACTGGGTACGTGTAATAGGAATGATTCAACACCTGTCCACCCAGATATCTGGAAAATTCTACTACCATGCCTACGACGACAAATAGGAGAGAATAAAGAAAAGTATAAAACTCAAGTTTTGAAGTCGTATGTGATTATAAATGATGAAATGGTTATGAACAATGAATAAATTGTGTTCGAAACTTTGTCATCTAGTACGTATAATACATATAATACTGTTTCACTGACTGTGTGGTACATCTAACAAAAAACCTTATATGAGAGTGATTCTTCGCTGGGATCGTAGAGAACAAAAGTTCGCTGGGCTAGTGAAAGCCAGTCAACCGATGCGTATTCTTCCAATGAAAGCAAAAGTCAGCCTGGTGATGTGAAATGTACTCATAATGGTAGTGGAAGCTGGAAAGGCTACTCAGATTGCAAAAGAAATGAGAAGATATACGTTATAGAAGTGTTGGGAATATATGAGAGCAGATGAAATGGAAGTAGACTTGTTGCCTATGCTACTAACAAGATTTATCAGTAGTATATAAAGAGACTTTCATGAGTATAAGAAACATCAGTTAGGAGGGAGATAGATTTGATGTTAGAGAAAGCAAATGATTCGGCGTTCTGGAGATAGATCCATGGAAGATGTGAAAGGAACACACACAATATGAAGGAAGGTCAGAAGTAACATAGCATGGAAGATGATCTGTGCAAATGGTGCGTTGAAGATAAGGTGTACATTACTTGGCTATATAGAGATACCATCTCGTCTTCTACCGTTACAGACTCTCTCGACTGTCGACTTGAGAGTCAACAATCTACTCCAGTCACTTGGCTGTCGATGATAATCCCAACAACCTCATAGGCAGTCATGTAGTGGGAACAAATCTCCGCCAGGACAATGACAGCATGATTGAACTCAAATGTAAGCAATATTACATTTGTTAAGTGCTACACACCTGCAAATAATACAAGCTGGGTGATTAAAAAAGACTTCTACAGACAACTGTTGTAAGGACAGAAGACAAGGACTAGGCAACGGATAGTTTATTGAGAAAATCAACAGATATTTATGGATTTTTATGTACATAATTATTCGTTGTTGTTAGCAGAGAAGCAACGTCTCCTGATTGGTTGTTTTCCTGCTAAAGGTTATTCTGTCATCTCTTTGCGAATCGTATCCGCCCACGTTACGTCTGCTGTGATTGGTTGTTGAGTTCCTCAAGGTTAGGCTTTGTTCTTGTTTTTTCTCACGACCCCGATTTGGGACGTAAACATTGACGTCAATTGTTGTGTACATTTTTGTCTTGTAGACAGGTCTCACCACAATGTAAATAGTAATAGACACAACCCGAACCTGATGGCGAAATCAAAGTCTCAATGGGTTATATGTGTGGTGAACTAGGAGCAGACAACATTGGACGAGAATTCATCCATGGGTCGAGAGGCGCCTGGTGAAATAAATGAGAGCAGAGAACTGTTTGAAGACTTCTGTTCCTTCAATCATTCGCTGATTGAAGACAACATTTACAAACGAAAAGTAACGTGGTTTTCACTAAATGGATGGGTTAAAAGTTAGATAGACGTTTTATCAATCTCAAGACAGAGGAGACTTAGCTAACTAGATAGATCCAAGGTCGAGAAGAAGAGCAGATGTAGGTTCAGATCACTATCTAGTGCAAGGAATCTTCAATATCAAGTTGAAATTTCGTATAGAAGCTGAACATTGACCACAATTGAAGTCTAACACTCAGAAACTGAAGGATGAGGCTACAGAGACATTCAGTTACTGCAGTCATGAGGAAAACACTTTAGTCTAAAAACATCGTCAACAAGAAATAATTATCTACGCACACTCGGAAGCTTATAGAGAGAGCAGAGGAGAAGGATAGTGAAGTAGAGGCTGAACCAGTGCAAGAATGCACAATGAAAACAGAAGTTGGGTATAATCTGAAACGTATCCAAATAAATGAGTGAAGAAGAGGGCTAGTAAAGAAAAATTGTCATTTTTATGGCTCTCTGGCACTTGAAGTAGAAAATCCTTCAGGTGAGGGACTTCACAGGGCTATAATAACTAAGTAGAGATCTATCGAAGAAAGGATCAATGCAAATGAATCCAGTTAACAATAGTGAGAGAAAGCGAATTACGACTAGACTCCAGGTTGACCAGTTCAAGGGACTTTTGAATAAACCGCCAGTGTACACAAATCCTCTAGTAAAAGCAGAATTCTTGAAGGTCTTGGGGTTACTAATAGCCAGGAAAGCATTAAGATCGGTCTGAATCCTTTCAAAAGCACTGACAACAGAGCCAGAAATCTCATCAGATATACTGACGGTACTACTGCAGAAAGTGTGAAAGGAAGGATAGGTATTGATCAGTTTGAAGCAAGGCCATCTTGCCAAACTGGTAAAGAAGCGCGGATTAAGCCTATGCAAGAACTGACTCGTCCTCAGGATGATGAGAACCAATGAAAGCTGCATGCAGTCGGTGATATGCCTCAAAATCGTTCTCAATGGTTGGCGCAGATGTATTCCCTCTTTATAAGCTGTCAAATACAATAAAAATCTACTGTTCTTCCATATTACTACACATTTTGCTGCACACTTCTGCCTCTTATATCTCTTTTGATGAGTCTCTCTTTACTCTCTTCCCTCTTACTTTATGTGGTACATGGAGGGAGTTTGGCGACTCGAACTGGCGCACATCAGTGCAAAGTTCCACGTTGAAAGCAGTCAGTCACAGATGTATTCAATCTTAATGAATCCGAAGCTCCACTATATTGTTATTATTATTATTGTTCTTCCTTCCTCATGTTTCATCACTGTTCCTTTAACTGTTTTTTTCTCTATTAAGTGCCACAATGTTGAACTACTGCACGTGCATTAAAAATAAATTGGTGGTTGGTGACTAGCAGTGGAATCCAGGATGCGCATTTCGTCCTACCTGAGACTCGTCAGATGGATTTACCTGCATTTACCAGTGAGGGATGGTGTTCCCACTGAGGTTCAGACGTAGTAACCATAGTTTAAAACGTTGAAGTGGTCTAGTGGATAACACTTTGCAGTTTGAGACTATGGGTAGTAGGTTCGAGCCTCTAGGGGAACATTACCATTCACTGGGGAATGCAGGTACATCCCAGATTCCACTGCTGCTCACCATCCAACAATTTGCAGGAGGTTAAATAATAATCAGACGCCATCGAAGCATCCGAACAAGGAGCCGACATGCCAACCTGAGGTCGGCCACTTCGGTCCAATCAATCAATTAAACTAAAAAATGTAATTAAAAATGTATTTCTCTCCAGATACGATTCTTATATTCTGTCAACAATATCCAGGGTATCTCTAAAATTCATTGTAACAAATGCGAATGATACAATACTCAATGGATTTGGTTTGGTTGACCTTTTTGTCTAAATACCACATATTGTTTCTGTCTGAGACAAAACAACTACTACTACTGTTTTGTTATGGATTTGCTCAGGTAAACTTTCTCTACACACAATATACTACTGATTGATCGATATGAGTAGGCAAATACTACTTGCACCAAAAAGTAATTAGTGCTTTCTAGCCGCTGCAAACATTTTCGTGAAAATGACTGTAGATAAACTGTGTTGTTGGATGCGATTTTTAATTTACTAATAATCCCCATTCAAACATTTAACAGAGAGAAGACCAGTAGTTCAGCGAAGAGTCTCTTTTCAGTGAATTCATTATCACAGCTGTACGATCGCAAATATATACATATATATATATGGTTATTTTGTGTGTATGTGTGTACATTAAATTTGTCAAACAAAAATGAAATTAGCAAGTTTTCAGTTTTTTTTACTTAATACGAAATGCGTTCAGAGGAATTGGATGTTGATACAAGAGGGTAGTAGCAAAAGGGATGAGTTGTCACAAACAATTGTTAAAGAACGGTAACGTAATAACATGAAGAGTTTGATGAAAGAGTTGTGCTCACGGTGTACATGGAAACAAAATAAAATACGGAATTACTCGAGGGTTTTAAGTAGTCAGAAAAAACAAGCAGATATACAAAAGTTAAGTCAAATCAATATAGTTGTTGTCATCATAGTATAAGTGGTTGAGTAATTTTCTTTTGTATGCATAGTTCTGGTTCTTCTAACTGAATGGCTATAGCTTCTGCAATGCAAAGAAGACGGAAACGTATTGTCTTTGACAGGTTGTTCTTCACTTTGTAGATTACTTTGAAGGAGGCGTTTGTTGAGATGGAATGACTAGTGGTGAAGAGATATTCGATTATTGCACTCTTTATACGGTCACTACTACTTTTTTGAAGCCATGTTGGATAGTATTCTTTGACTCTTTTTGACAGGATATGCGTCGAACTACCGATGTACCTGGCTGGCCGGGCCACAGCAACAGGTGAACTGATATATACACACAGAGCTGGTCAGGTGCGAGATCTTGTCCTTTGGGCTTCTGAAGATCAGCGAGCGACTCTTACTTAATTCCGTATGTTATTTTGTTTCCATGTACACCCTGAGCAAAACTCATTCATCAAACTCTTCATGTTGTTGCTTAACTCTTCTTTAACAATCGTTTGTGACAACTCATCAGCTGTGAAAATGGATAAGTTTCTGTCCGACTGATCTGTTGATAACAGGTTAACGACTTAAACATAAACAGCCTCCTATTTATCATCTAACATCCGTGATTGTGAAGTCTTAATGTTTCTTAGGATAATGTATCACAGCTTTTGCTGTGCATGTATGTGGTTGTTCTCAATACCCTTCAACGGAGAACATGTAGAAGAGATCACCTCTTTCACTTACCTTGGCAGCACCGTTTCAATTACTGGCGGTACATATAATGAGGATGTCAAAGGTAACCAGGATCACGAAAGCGAGACAGATTTTCGTTACTCTGAAATCAGTGTAGAGAGTTCCTGCAATCAGCATTATAAACGAGATCCGGATCTTCAATATCAATGCAAGCCAAGTTAATCCATCACAGACTTTGTGAATCACGAAAACTTTTTCCAAAGATGACTGACAACTTCCATCAATACTGGACCATTTCGCTCCATAACGAAGATCAAACAAGTAACTCTAACAGCCAGTCAACCACCAACTTAACCCCGCTGATTGACCTTACGCGTCAAACATTCCAGTGGGAGGCGATGAGTTGAGCATAGTTTCAAGGTTGACATGTAAGAGACTGTAAGAGGAGGAGTTGAGAGCTAATGGACAATTGTTGAGCCAGCTAGAAAGATCTCCAGAGAAGAGGATGAAATGGAGAAGTCCCACTCAGAACCCAAGAGAATAATAATTAAATATCGTTATTCCTTTCATATACAGAAATCACGGATCATTGAATTTTCATCGGAACCCGTAATCTACATATATGTCATCGTAAAGACTTAAAGTAGAAAGCAAATATGGGTATATCAATGGAAAATCGAATTGTTACACATGAAGAAGTTGAGTGAATACTCAGTTTTAAAATAAACGAATAAGGATATCATTGTAAAGTCAACAACAAGTTGAGTGAAAACCTTTAAGTGGTCAGTCAGCTAGTTTACACTGTGTACTGGCACATTTTTCGTGTGAACTTCTTGTACAGGCAGCTCTGTACTACCGATCGCCCATTAAATCTTGGCACTACATATATTAGTAGTAGTTAGCAATGAAGTCCAGTACTCATATTTCCTCCTATCCAAGACTCATTAGCTGCGTATTATTTTTTATTCCTTCACGTTCCCAGTGGAACATAGGGCTTCAAGCTAGTGGCTTGAAGTTTCTGTAGCAGTGGTGATTATTTTTACAGGATGGGGTTGCTAGCCTCATGCCAAACCTTTCCTCTTTATCAGCTTTATTACTGGCTTAGCGAGGTAAAGGAGTGTGTCAGCCGGGAATCGAACCCCGAACCATGTGCATGGTCGGCGAGCGTCCTAACCGCTGTGCCACCGACGCACTTAGCTGCATATACTATATATATATATATATAACGACCTCGTCGCCAAAATATGTTATGACGCACAGGCACTGTGGTTGCAGTCTCGTCCTTGAACCCCCCCCCACACACACACACAGATTCTAAATAGCATGTTTAACTTCAATTTGTACGGATTTCATGCAACCGGTTCCCTTTATTAGTTTGAAGAGAGAAAGAATGAACATGTTTGCAGGATAATACGAGCTCGTTTTATTTCGTGGATTCTCATCAACTGCATACATCTTTTTCATAATTACTTTGAGTTGTAGATAGAAGGCATAAGGAACATAATTCCAGAATTTGATGTAGGTAGACAGGTTATTCGGTGTCAAAAACAACTAATTATGTATAGTGGAATTAGATAAGAAGGGTAAGAGTTCAGATTTCTATTGGAAAATAACATAGATTGATTAGAGGCATATTACAGGGTCAGGGTCAGAGAACACAGTAAATTTACACATCTTGTGGTGGAGAGTTTAAGAGGGTGGGGGTGAATAGTGAAGTAACATTTATAACTTAAACAGACAAACAATTAAGTAGATTTAGAAACTTGGAGGTCAAAATTGAATAGAATGTTACGTAACAAGACAAACATACAGGCACACAGGCATTGTACCGATTTATTGAAATCAAGCTGTGCCCATAGTGCATCGACTGATAAATTGTTCTGTACTTCTGTGATTGGCCAGACAACAGAATCAATAATCTGACTTTGGAGATGACTAGATGGCCGGAAAAAGGTTTTATTAGTCACCATTTAAATGAGCGTAACTTGGAAGGTTTTAATCCTGCTTCTGCTGCTGTTGTGTAACAGTAATGGGTGAACTTGCTCAAAACTGATGGACATGATTAAACACTCCGCCGAAAATTCATATAACTAGAATGTGTTAGAATTCAAGATAGAAAGAATTACAAAATATCAGTAGACAGCTAGCATAAAAACTACTTATGTCACGAGTGTTGTTTAAGCTGAGCAATAATTGCTACATGAAACACACACATGCACACACATAGGGTACTTCAAATGTGCGTCTTATCAGCACAGTTGAAACAGGAGAAGACGAAAGACTTGGTAATAGAATGTTTATTGCGAATTTGATATCTCTGTTATATTGGGAAATTATGTATAGCTTATATGAAATTCGTCATTTGCACATATCTTCCGTGTAATGCTCGCTATTTCCGACCTTCGTATTGTGCTTCTTTGTCTTCTTTTTGGGGTCTCATATGTTACTCTGAAATACTGATTCATTTTCTCTCTTTGACATCAAGTCTATCTCCTTGCTATTTGATATTTTTATGCTCTGGTGAACGTCTCTTTACATACTACTGACAAATCGCATTAGGAACACACTCCACAGGATGAGAAATTACAATAGTGTTATATTTTTTGAATGTTGTTAACTATACTACTAATTAGTAGCTAAAGTTTTATAGAGAAATATATTTTCAAAAGAATGGTTACTGAACGAAGAATATTCTTCCTGCGATAACCTTCTCTTCATCATCAGGTTCTACAGTTATATATACACATAATGGTGAATGAATGAATTAGTCTTATTAACAACATTAATGTTGTTTAAATAACATCGAATCAATAATAATAATATCAATGGATTACAGTTTGATAGCATCAACATAACAATACACTGAATATCAGAGAAACTAGGAAAGATAATATTACGAATTCATGAATTTATAGTCTCTACTGAAGGTCGGCCAGGGCAGTAGTAGTGACTGACCGGACTTGCTTCCTTTGCAGACAAAGCACTGGTTTTTTCACACGAATAGTGATAGCCTCTGGTGTTTGGTGCATGCAGTACCTCGATATTTTTGTCAATTTATTTAGCATTCTGTAGATGGTAGAGAAGAACTCTTCAATGTTGGCTGCCTTTGTGGCCGGTTTGAACCAGATGGTCTAATATTGAACTGTTGATGGTTTTCACTACACCTTTATTTGGACACACAGGTAGATGTTCCCGAGAGAGCACGAAAAATCAAGTTCCTAGAGCAACGGCCTATATCACTCGCTCCATCATAAGCTCAGTTGAATTGTTAGATACAATTAGAAGTGGCTAGTCTAGTCTAGGTACTTCATCTTTCAGTCGAGGAATCACCTTTGTTGGTGTGGAGAATAAGACATGTAGTACGCCAGCATTAGAATTTCTTTCAACTGATTTTCTTAACTTCTTCGTAATTATCTCACTTGGTATATTTCATTTCAGTGCATATATGTTATAGTGAGTTGACAACGTCCTGTCGTACACGTGTATTGTACACTACAGTGCTAGAGAGAATACATTCTTTGTTAAGAAACAGTTGAATCCTGCGACATAGATTAGGATTATTTAGTACTATGCCTGTTAATTAAAGATTTCCATACAACCGGCCCTATTGATTGGTTTGAACAAAGATACATGGGACATATATTCATGATAACACGAGCTTCGTGCATTCTTTTCAACGACGTACATCCTAAACAACACCGAATTATATGCTGTACGCATCTTGGACATACCTTTCTCATAGTGACGTACAGTTATCGACAGAAAGTGTGAGCAATGTGAATCGCAAAGTAGACATATTATTCAGTGTTAAAAGGCTGACCGTTTAATTACACAAGAGTGGTGAGCAGAGTTCAGATTTGCTACAAACACAAGGATTGACTAGAGATAGAATACCAAATTGAACAAGAGAATGGTGAATTCATATATAATATGATGGAAAATACTCATTGAGTCATAAAGAAAAAAAAAGACAATTAGTTCATCAGAGAAGAAAATTCTCTTTATCGACGAAATCATCTTCACAAGCTGTACACAGTCGTATTTATATTTTACGAGTTGATCACGGACTGATATCAGTTAGAGAACCACTGAAAACCAGGGAGTACTGGACAGCTGCTGTTTCATCCTAGTTTGTGAATCATCGGCAGTACGCACCCACTGGGATTCGAACCCAGGACCTTCTGGTTACAAGGCAAGCTCGTATACCATTCAGCCACTGAGACCCGATTCAATGGCTCATGAATTCTAACTTCTACAAGAGTCTATTATTGAGTAATAGGCGGTGGGGGGAAGAAATAACTGATATAATTACTCAGAAGTGGATTTAAAAGTAAAAATAAAAGTTGTATATTATGTAGTACTCCAAGAAGTTCAAGAAGTTGGGAGTGACAAGTAAAAGTGAAATTATGGCATAAACAGACAATTAGGTAGATTTCGAATCTTAATGGTGAGTACAACTCAGTATTATTATTATTGTTTCCTTTAATTCCTAGAGGATCATAGGGCTTCAGCCGTGCGTCTCCACTGCGTTCGGTTCTCTGCTAGAGTCTTCACCTGGCTCCAAGTCTGCCCACACGCGTTCATCTCCTCTTCACATGACCTCCTCCAAGTCACCCTCACCCTTGCACTGACGACCAACTCGCCGCTTCCCTTTCGGCTGGGTTCCACTCGAGCAAAGGCTTGTCTAGTGATGTCACTTGATGGTTTGTTTCCTCAGAGTATGACCAGCCAATTTATCTCCATTTCCTCCTGCCTATTTGTTTCACCATCGGTTCCTGCTGGGTTGGTTCGCTCATTGCCAGAGATCCCTCCCTGTTGCTGATCTTTTCTGACCGGCCATCTGATCTTGAGTAATGAGCGAAGACAACTGTTAATGAAGGTCTGTAGGTTGTTTGTGATGTTCTTTATGACGCACTGGCCAAGTTTGTGATCCGTATAGTGAGTAGCACTGACTTCACATTGGAATTGAAAATCCGGATCTTATTTTTGATGGTGAGTGCTGACTGTTGACCTCCACACAGACTTGAGAGTAGTGAAAGCTTGTCTTGCTTTTCTGATTCTTGCTTTGATATCCTCATCAGTTCCGCTTGTAGTTGAAACGATGCTTCCAAGGTAGGTAAAAGAGGTTACTTCTTTCGGATTTCTCCCATTCATGCTGGCTGATTGTTGTTGTTGCTGTTGGTGGTGTTGGCCAGGAATCTTCATCACCTCTGTTTTCTCTATGTTCACCTGAAGTCCCTCCTATCTTCTTTGGATGCTTCTTCTGCCAACTTGTTGCTTTTCACTTGCATATCTTCCACTTTGTGAGAAATCAGACATATATCATCGGCGAAGTCCAGATCCTCCAAGCTCTTTTTTTGTGTGAGTCCATATTATGCCTGTTTCCTCATTGCCCGCTGTTTGTCGCATTATCCAACTCAGTAAGTGGAAATCAAAACTAAAATGGAGTGTTACGCAACAGAACCAAACACATTAAAACATTGACGAAACAATTACAGTTACCAGGGTAGTAAGTGATTTGTCACTCTAGCTTTCTGGATACAGAGGTTGGATAGAAGTTGCAATCGCTTCTGTGTATATTGATTTGTATATTGATTATTTTGAAAGCTTGATTAACTTCCACTGTATGCTTCGTGTCAATCATGTGTCTGGCAAGTGGACTTCTGTACACGTTTCTGCAATTTATACGTGAATTTTAGGGATATACTCAAAAAATTTAATAGACGCTATCCTCTAAATCCTTCCTATATAATTGCTATCGCAAGTACACATGGACTGATAAATGCAGTTGGATTTGACGCGAGTTAACCGTGTGAACATACTGTGTTGTAAAGTGAAATTACTGTGGCATAAGGAAATATTTTTTCTCATACACCTTTGATTCTTTTCTCATTTCTTGTGGATAATTATTCCCGTTTGTTCACCAGACAGATAAAAACTTAATTACGGGATCTCACCATGAGATGACATTAGTTAGAGAACCATTGGAAAACCACCTGGGAGCACTGGAAAGCTGTTTCATCATAGTTTGGGGTTCTTCATCAGTACGCACCCACCGCGATTCGAATCCAAGACCTTCTGGTTACAAGGCGAGCTCATATACCATTAAGCCACTGGGACCCGATCCATTGGCCAGTGCATGAATTCTAACTTCTGCCAATTCACGATATAGCGCGACCATTAGCCAATGTCTTCGGTGAGTATTTGTCCTCACACCCGACCTGCTGCACCCTACTGGTCACGACTTCTCACTAGAACCCCAGGTAACTACTTACCTGAATAGGGTAAGTCGCTAGTGAGCATCTCATTGATATTCAAGTGTTGGTTTGTAGGGATTTGATTGGTTACAGGATTTCATCATGAGGTGACCAGAAGGTCATGGGTTCGAACCCCTTTTTGGTGGATGCGTACTGTGAAGAGTCCCAAACTAGGCTGACGAAACAGCTGGCTGTTCAGTACTCCCATATCATCCAGCAGTCCTCTAACCAATGTCAGCTCGTAATGAAATCCTGTAACCAATCAATCAAATCCCTAAAAACCAACACTTGAATAAAAACTTAATTTTTTGGTATCATTTAGGATGTACGCAGTTGGAGAGAGAGAAAGAGAGAAAGAGAATCCATGAAATCAAACGAGATCATATCATCCTGCAAGTATATTTGTTCTTTCTTTCTTCAAACTAAAGATCTTCACTTGTGAATCACACAAATGACTAATAACTTCGTCAGTTTAAACTACACATGGTTCACATGATATGAAATATATTACCCCACGTCTCCCTATGCTTACTATCTAGCTCTATAAATAAACTCCCCACATACAATTTTGTTATGAATTCCATAAGTCATACCTTTACTCCACAAACCTCCACACATAACTTGGCGACAGGACTGCGTAGGTATTGTATAGCGTGATATCAACACAGTACAAAGCAATCGACCATTCACTCGTTGATATTTTTATGTTAAATAGCTGTTCACACCCTACTGTAATGAGTCACAAATATAAAAAAACAGTAATATATATATATATAATAAATGTAATTTATAAATAAGGTTATTTAAGAATCCCACAAAACAAGTATTTCACTCATACTCCTTCAGAATGAACACACCAGATAACTTTATTTTTCCAAATTTCATATCTTCATTTCTTCCTGTCACTGACCAGTATTAACAAGATGTCTGGTAATTGCACCCTGAGAATATTTGCTCCCTTTCAGGCATACGTTTCATGGAATATGTTCAGAAAACTGGATAGAAGTCCTTCTCTCCGTCCTTCCAATGAACTTGCTCCTGCAGGTGCACGTATATTCTTCTCTACTACCACTTAAACATTAAAGTATGTTATTATCATCTTTATAACCATTGTAATTTCAGGTAGTGGCGTGCAGCTGATGAGCACCTGTGAAATAGAATGACGATATCACATTTTATACTGCAAATCTGATCTTTCCTTCTCTATCTAGCTGTCGATGTTTATCTGTATTCGTTTGTATCCATCAAAACATATTTACCACATTTCGTCCTGTCCTCCCTCTCGCCCTCTCTTTCTTCACATCATTAATATTCTTCCCTGTTATTGTGCTTGTTTTGAAGAGAACCATAGTGATTCTTACGTGCAAATCGATAGTATAACGTGAGTATGAGGGGCAAAAGACTAATCGAACAATCTAGTAGCTGGTTCCCTCCGAAATTTCCCTCAGGATAGCTGGCATTCTAAGATATAAACAGTTTTATCCGGTAAAGTGAAGGATTAGACAGGCAAAGATACTGTCAGATCATCAGCATATTTGACAAAATTAATGTCATGTTAATAATTGGATGGAGTTTTAAGCACAACTTATTGATGGTCATAACCTTATATCAGTAAATTCACATGACTCGAAAACTTGTTCTACGTAGTTGTACTCGACAGGATTCTATTACAGCAATCCATTAATCAGGTAAGTGTTGAGGATTCAGAGGTAGAACACTCGCCAACTACACATGTGGCCTGGGGTTCTATCCTAGACTGACGGACTCCTAAACCTTGCTAAGCCGACAGTAAAGGCGGTAAAGAAGGAAGGTCAGGTGTGAAGCTAGCAACTCAACCCTGCAAAAATAAAACCACATCTACCGGAACTTCCAACCTCTGGCTGTAAGCCCGATGTTCCACTGGGAACGTAAAGGAATAAAACAAAAAAAATAATCTTTCATACTCAGTATAAGGAACAAGATTCGGATTTTCAACACAAATGTCAGGTCGGCCAGTTCTTCTATATGCGTCAGAAACGTGCACTGCAGGTGTGTCACGAAAAGGATTTCCAACGGCTTGTTGCAGACTTTCATCAACAGCTGCCTTCACTAGCTCCATACTGAAGGTCAAATGGCTGGCCAGAAAGAATTAGTAACAAGAGACTCCGGTGGGGAACAAACCAACCAAGAGCCGATTGTTAAACAGATATGCAGAAGAAAATGGAGATGGATCAAGCATACATTGAGGAGGCCGCCCAATGACACCGCGCTAAATGCAGGCCATGGTTTGATTGGAATCCAAACGGGAAGCGACGAGCAGGTCGTCAATGTGAGGGTGACATGGAGAAAATCGTGTGGTGAGGAGGAGATAAGAGATTATGGGCAATCGTGGAGACAGACAGTCGAAGAGAACAGCAGGAAACAGAATAAAGTAGAGATGTACTGTGGAAGCCCTATATGTTCCATTTGGAACCCAAGGGAACACTAATAATAATGATCATAATCATATCCGGTAAATGAGTTGCAACATTTCGATTTCACGTGTTTGTGCTGTGGATTCGATGAACAAAGATTCTATGAATAATCACTTTTTTCTCTCCCCCCCCACCAACCTTATTATACTACTTTTTAATACTTTTGCCCCATTCTCACCTTATCGTGTAATTACATACAGTGAAGTGATTGCATCGAAATGCCTGAGGGTTGCTTTTCTAGATTATTTAACTTAACAGACTCAGTCACTTTGAATGTAGGCAAATTCCTATGCTTCTGATTCTTACATAATTTAAATCTTCTAGCTAGTTAACTAGCGTCTATAAGAAACCGACACTTTCTAATCAATACTTAGACTTTGTTTCACTCCACTCAGGATCGATAAAGGTACACTGAGTTAAACTGTTACATAATCGATCTATGAGTCTAACTAGTAAGTGAGAAGATTTAAATTATGAAATCAAACAAATAAAGGAAATATTACTAGTGAATAAGACACTACCCACCAGAATTTATTCAGAAATTTATTTTATTTTGATTATAATAATAATTATTATTTGCTTTATTCCAGAAACAGTACTAGTGGTACAGTGTGGAATTTTCAGCACATATCTACAATATTTGCATCTAATTTTATCCAACGTTTAAAAGAAGTACTTCAAAAACAAAGATAAATATAAAGACAACAACAATAAGAAAAACACAAAAATAATTTTTAAAAATGCGAAAAAATTCCAAGAAGTAGAAGGAAAATAAACATCATATAATAATATCTCAGTATTGGGTAGTGGAAGCTATGATATGATTATGCATGGTGACAGTAAAGCTATGGTCATGCAAGAAGTTATGAAATGATATATAAGAATGTTTATCGCCAAGATGATCAGTTAATTTGGTTGAAACAACACTAAACAATCATAAAATAACATTTCAGGGTTGTTGTTTTGTTTTTTATTGTCAGGTCTAATGCAGTGTTTGTAGTGGTAGTGTGAGTAATCCTGCATAATACAAAATTTTTAAGGTGGTGATAATGGCTTTCACAACCAATGATTGTCAGTTAATATTGCCGAAAAAAAATAAAAAATAAGAAAACAACAACCACAAAAACTAATAATTACATGATGGTTAATAACAAGAAAATTTTGTATTATTCATAGTGCTATAGCTTGATTCCACACCTTATTTTTGGTACAAGTATGGAATTTTCAGCATGTGATACTGGTAGCCCAAATTTTGTAGGCCGACCATTGATATCAGGTACGCATCGGCAGAGGATCGAACCCCGGACCATGTGCTTGGTTGTGCCACCGACGCATATGAGGAACCATCTATGGAGAATGAGACTAGTAGTGCAGTTAATGGAAATAATATCAATAATAAGGTAGGTATTCAAAGCCTCGATAGTAATCCTGAATTTAGAAGGAACATCAGACGTTTTACAGAGGAATCTTATTAAGGCTGGACTAGACTTGGTGACACCACTACTGAAGAAGGTGTGGAAAGGGGACAAGGTAACTGCGGATTGGAAGAAAGACTACTTATTCAAACTACCAAAGAAAGGAGACTTAAGTCAATGCAAGAACTGGCGCAGCATTATGATCCTGTACATCCCAAACAAAATAATAGGCCACATCATCCTGGAGAGAATCAAACAAGCCCTGGATGAAAAACTCTGGATTCAGGAGGAAAAAGTCATGCATCGATCAAATTGCAACACTACGGGTCATCTTTGAACACAGCTAGGAATGGCAGTCAGCTCTCTATCTCAACTTCATCGAATTTGAAAAGGCCTTCGACAGCGTCGATCGAGAGGTGATTTGGAAACTACTTCGCTACTACGGGGTGCCGCTAATAATAATACATCTCATCCAACAGTTGTACGACAATGCTGCATGCCAAGTGTTCTACAACGGGAAACTCACAGAATCTTTCGAAGACATGAAGACGGGAGTAAGACAAGGCTAGCTAGCTGTCTACTATCTCCAATGACTTTCCTGATTGCAGTAGACTGGATAATATGACAGACAGCAGACCAGGCAGCGAGGAAACAGGCATAAAATGGACTCACACAAAAAACATGGAGGATCTGGACTTTGCTGACGTTATATATCTGATTTCCCACAAACTGGAAGATATGCAAGTGGAGAGCAACAAGTTGACAGAAGAAGTATCAAAGATAGGACTTCCTTCAGGTGAACAAAGAGAAAACAGAGGTGATGAAGATTCCTGGCCAACAGTAACAACAACAATAACAACAGACAACAATCAGTATATATGGGAGAAATCTGAAAGAAGCGCCACTTAACTAGCTTGTTAATATTCTGGTCGACAGGCACATGGACTCATGTGAAAAATGGGCCAAATCCATTTTATCTAACTCACACCACCCTCTTCACTCACAACTCTCCCCTTGAATCTCATCAGGTAAAACCAGAAGCCTATATAGAAAACTATATGCTCGCACCAGCAAGTACAAAACTCAACCATACCCTACTTAGCTCGTATTCTGTGCGATAAAGAAAGCATTAGGCGTGATACCTATAACTTATTAAATAGTCAGTAGTACAACTGGATCTCGTCTTTCCAACTCACATCATTTATAGGTACAACATTTTCTTTCTCTCTTTTCCTTTTCTCTCTCTTTTTTTCCGTTATGTGCTGCTTTGTTTCTTTCTCTCGCCTACGCCAGTTAATAAGACAGCTCCCACTTTTCTAACACCTTCAAACACTGCTTCAGCTTTACCTTTGCTACCGACATGCCAATGTGTTGTTGTCATAATGAACTGAGATTTCCTTAATCTATGTAGAATTCTATTTATTGATAATGTACTAATTGGATGCAATAGTGTAGTAAAAATGCTGAGAATTCCATTCTGTATCACATGTACTGTTTTGGAATAAAGCATATTATTATTATTATTACCTCCCTGAGAAACATCGTTTCAACTACAGGCGGACGGCACTGATGAGGATATCAAAGCAGCGAGAATTGGGAAAGTAAGGCAAGCCTTCATTACGGTCAAGTCTGTGTGGAGGTCAACAGCACTACTCAGCATGAAAATGAAAATAGGATGTGGATTTTCAATTCCAATGTGAACTCAGTGTTACTATACGGACCAGAGACTTGGCGCCATGTGTCGTCATGAAGGCCACATCGAAGAAACTACAGACTTTCCTTAACAGCTGTCTTCGCTTGATACTACTCGAGATCAGATGGCCAGAAAACATTAGGAACAGGGATCTCTGGGAGCGAACCAACCAGGAACCGACTGTGCAGCAGCTAAGCAGGAAGAAATGAGGGTGGATCGATCACACTCTGAGAAAACAAGTCATCAAGTGTCATCACATGCCAGGCTCTCTCTTGAGTGGAACCCGAACGGAAAGCGGCGAGTTTGTCTTCCAAGGGTGACATGGAGAAAATCATGTGAAGAGGAGATGAAGGCATGTGGGCAGACGTGAAACCAGGCAAAAATTTTGGCGGAGAAGCTAATGCAATGAAGAAGTTCGGCTGAAGCCCTATGTTTCTCTAGGAACTAAAGGAAATAATAATAATAATACCTTGGCTTCCATGTCTTGCCTCCTGTTGTTATAATATTATCGAATAAACTTGTCTTATATGTAATTTCTAAATATTTGAACAACTCAAAAATGCTTCATGGTAGCTACCAACAGAATTCAGGATGAGCGTTTCTCATCCATTTCGGCGACACGTTACCTCATCCTGTTTGGTGTCTAGTCAGACCGAAATGAATATAAACGCCGGGTGTTTGTCTGACTCTTCTCTGCCTGTGCTCACCAACGGTTTGCCTGGTTTGATTAACTCAGAGCTTAGAGAGCAGAAGCAGTTCAAGCCATCTGAATCCTGACAGGCTAACTACTTCAGAGAAAACTGGTAATTTGCCAACTAGGAATTTCATTTAGCCTTTCAGTTTTGATGCACTATAGTAGTGATACACTCAAAGCCTCACGTTGATGGAGCAGAGTTTCCACCAATGCGCCTCTTGATGTTTATTTTTCTTCTTATTTTCTATAGTTCGATTTGTAAGGGTTTGTTATGTTTTTTTTACGAGTTGATCACGGATTGATATCAGTTAGAGAACCATTGAAAACCAGGGAGTACTGGACAGCTGCTATTCCATCCTAGTTTGGGAATCATCGGCAGTACGCACCCACTGGGATTCGAACCCAGGACCTTCCGGATACAAGGCAAGCTAGCTCGTATACCATTCAGCCATTCACTGGGACCCGATTCAATGGCTCATGAAAGATGGAGTTTCCTGGAGTTCTAGTGAGAAGTCGTGACCAGTGAGGTCCAATTAGATGTCACGTGTGTGGATGGATGTTCCACCAACGACAATGGTTGGGGTCGCGCTAAATCACGAATCGGTAGAAGTTAGAATTCATGAGCCACTTACTTAAAATTTAAATAAAATTAAAAAAATTAAAACAAAATTAACCAGAGGAATTTGTCCACGTTTACAATAAAAAGTCAAAAATATTCGAAGGATGAATTGAGAATATTTAATATAATAATAATAATAACAGTGAGTTTGTTTCAAACAGTATTGTCGATTCAGTTGGGAAATTTTAGCGTGTAATAGATTATTGAATCTAATGTTCTGTTGATATAGCAGCATGGTGAGGGGAAATACAAAATTAACAGTTATAACACAGCTTAAATGATGTTTACACTTTTGAGAAAATAAACAAATCAAGAACAAAAAATTGAGAGGATTATTAATATAAGAAATACAATAACAATAAAGGTTGATGTGGTAAGGGTGGAGGAAATGGTTTATTTAGTAGTGCAAAGAAGATTAGTTGGTTCGTGCCTGACACGGTTTTAATCATATAAAGTACATGCCAAATATGATGTAGTGGAATTTTTATACTAAGACGTATGTGCATAAAGTTTTCTGAAAAGACTTCTTGTTTTACCTGAGGAGACAAAGGGTTGGAGCTGTGGGTAAAGTGGATGCCCACAGTCTGACAAACTTCCTTTAGTAAATTTGTTGCATGACACCAAGTGCCTGTCAGTAACAGTGTCAGAGATATGGCCCAATGGGATACCACTCGCTCTACTGATAGTCAGTATTCAGAGTTCTGCAAAGTATGACATAGTCTTTTTTAAGCAATCCAGGAAAGAATAAGAGTGAACAGTAAAGAAGAATAGGTAAGATGCACGCGTTGACAAACTGTAAGCGGAGGAGGGGTTGATTGAGTTATGCCTGAGTGCTTTAACTTCTTAAGGTGAAAAGTCAGATGAAATATTCTTTTAGAAATCGCTAAGACATGGGAAAACCAGGATAGGTCAGAAGAAAGAATAATTCCAAGACACTTAACTTCATACTTGGTTTCTATATCAGTATCATCAATTTTGCAAGCGCTATAGGAAACAACAGCTTCATTTAGCTTTCTTTTACATCGGAAGGATTTAGTTTAAGGCCGTTAGACGAAGACCATTTTGCTAATTCCTGATAGAAAGCTGTTCATCTTAGTACAGTTTAGGAGCCAGTTAACACACATTGAAATAGTTAGATCGTCGGCATACTTAACAAAGTTCATTTCAACATCAGAGTGAGATAGCAACAAAATCACACTGTTATGTATGAATTTTATATTTTATGCTTCATATCAACGATTTGTCACACACCGGCTGCCAATTATCACTTCTCATTTACGCTTTATTGAATTCTTCATCCGCCCCCAACCCCGACCCACTACGACACACACACACACACAAACAAACTGCCTCCTCCCAACCCGCCTACATTTGTATACGCAATTTTATCAATTTTTTTCATCCAAAAAAGTGACATTTAACAAAACTGAATCCAAATTATTTTCTTCTTCTTCTCATCTGGCATTAAAATCCATTCACTTCAACTCACTTTTATATACGTAAGCGTGAATTATTGATTGATTATTGTGTTGTTTTTTTTATTTAGTTATACATCACGTTCTTGAATTTAGTGAAATTTGAAACATGTTCAAACATGGTCATGTTTTAACACAATTTGAGTGAAAAGCATATCATATATCTACTTATCTACGTGTATATGCATTAATGTATATATATATATATATTAATACTGTTATTACTATTTAATTGATGAATGTTGACTAGCGGTGGAATCCAAGATAACGTGCATTTCGTCCTATTCGTGACTCGTCATCTGGATTTACCTACATTCCCCAGTCAATGAGTGAGTGAGTGATGGTGTCCCCACCGAAGCTAGAACCCAGTGCGCATAGTTTCCAACGCCATAGCGTTATCCACTAGACCGCTTGGGCCACGAGAGACACTGCCTCTTATGCAACGGGTCATATTAATTATTTAATTGAATTTTAGATTTTCCCGTCGATTGATTGGACTGAAGTGGTTGGTCTCAGGTTGACATTTCGGCTTCTTGTGCAATATGTTCTGGTGGATAACGCTTCGGCGTTTGAAACTATGGGCCTTGGGTTCGAGCCTCGGTGATGGGAACATCATCACTCACTCACTCACTGGGGAATACAGGTACATCCGTTGACGAGTCCTAAATAGGACGAAATCCGCGTTATCCTGGATTACTCCACTGCTAGTCACCACCCACCAGTTAAATTCTAATTACATGCCTAGACATCGTTGAAGCATCTGCACAAGAAGCCGACAGACATGTCAACGTGAGACCGAGCACTTCGCTCCAGTCAGTTGACGGGGAAAACTAAAATTGAATTAAATATTATTACTATTGTTATTTCTTTGGGTTCCTAGTGGAACAACAGGCTTCAACAGCGCATATCTAAGGCATTCAGTTCTCTGGAGTCAATTCTAGCTTACTGCACGATTGCTCACTTGGGGTTTTGTATCCTCTTCACATGGTCACTACTCTGTCACCATGGTACTAACGCCTAATTTGTCGTTTCCTGTTCACCATCATTTCGACTATCTGCTTGACGCATGATGTCATTCTCAACAGTCTCGTCAGTGTATACCTCATCCATCTGAATTTCCTTCTGGATAGGTTTTTAGCGATAGGTTACCGTGTTTAGTTCATTTCCAGTGTTCCTTATTGCTCTTCCTTTGTGATTATTTTGATTTTCAGTATCCAGGAATTTGGGCAGACGTTGATGAAAGTTGGTTTTAGCCTGTTGGAAGTGCTTCCCAACGTTATTCCTAGTGCACAGTGCAGTAGACTTTTACATTGCTCCTGTGTAGCCAGTTAGTTGTATAGGTCGTAAAATTAGGCGAGTTTCTCGTCGGATTTCCGAACATCACCCTGCATAGTGGTTGGTTAAGTAAAGGACAATCAAAATCTATTCACATAGCGCTATTCTTTCTCATCTTGTGGATACACAACACCAGATTGATGCCAACGAGGCAGCTTTCACGGTCATTTACCGCATATCTACGAATCTCAATTTCGCCTTAAGAGTTCAACTACTAAATATTGCTGAGGCTGGCTGTTGGGATCCATACTAACAAGCCTAATTTGTGCGTCCAAAAGAAGTTAGTTCAGACATTATCCTTGCCTTGGTCATCTAGGTTTGAATGATCCTGAATTTTTGTGGAAATCTCGCCTATTTTAGTTGATATTCTATCTGCTATTATATTTTTATTATTATTATAATTTAAGCATCTTTAATGAACTGTCATTCCATTGTGATCTTACTTAACGAATCGATATTATTTTAAAAAAACACCAATATTGTTATTGACTACTAATCTAGAATATTCTATGTATATAAACATATGTATATATAATTGTAGAGCCAGAGAAGGAAGAAATTATCGGAAAGAATATTCTTTGCTGGCTCAATTATTTTGTGTTCTATAGGTTTCATATTAACTGGAGATCCTCTTACCTGACTTGATTGGACCCTGTAGGGGAATTAACAATCAACTTGATAACGATATAATACCTCAGAACAAAAATTCTGCCTAATGAAAACGTATTGAGTCAGTATTATTACAGAAATACAGATTATTATTATTATTGTATCCTTTAATTCCTAGAGGAACATAGGGATTCAGCCACGCATGTCTCCATTGCCTTCAGGTCTCTGCTAGAGTCTTCACCTGGCTCCAAGTCTGCCCACACGTCTCCTCATCATCTCCTCTTCACATGACCTCCTCCATGTCACCCACTCTTGCACTGACGACCAACTCGCCGCCGCTTCCCTTTCGGGTTCCACTCGAGCAATGACTTATCTAGTCATGTCACTTGGTGGTTTCCTAAGAGTATGGCCAATGCATCTCCATTTCCTTCTGCATATTTGTCTCACAATCGGTTCCTGCTGGGTTGGTTCGCTCCCAGAGACCCCTATTCCTGATCTTTTCTGACCATCTGATCTTGAGTATTGAGCGAAGACAGCTGTTAATGAAGGTCTGTGGTTTGTTTGAGATGCTCTTTATGACGCAGTGCCAAGTCTCTGATCCGTATAGTGAGTAGCACTGACTGACTTCACATTGGAGTTGAAAATCCGGATCTTATTTTTGATGCTGAGTGTTGTTGACCTCCACACAGACTTGAGAGTAGTGAAAGCTTTTCTTGCTTTTCCGATCCTTGCTTTGATATTCTCATCAGTTCCGTCCGCCTGTAGTTGAAACGATGCTTCCAAGATAGGTGGGTAGGTGAAGGTGGTTGCTTCTTTCAGATTTCTCCCATTTATGCTGGCTGATTGTTGTCTCATGTTGTTGCTGTTGGTGGTGTTGCCCAGGAATTTTCATCACCTCTGTCTTCTCTATGTTCACCTGAAGGAAGTCCTATCTTTGATGCTTCTTCCTCTATCAACTTGTTGCTTTTCCCTTGCACATCTTCCAGTTTGTGGGAAATCAGACATATATCATCGGCGAAGTCCAGATCCTCCAAGTTCTTTTTTGTGTGAGTCCATTTTATGCCTGTTTCCTCATTGCCCACTGTTTGTCGCATTATCCAGTCTACTACAATCAGGAAAGCCATTGGCGATAGTAGGCAGCCTTGTCTTACTCCTGTCCTCACTTCGAAGGGTTCTGTAAGTTTCCCTTTGTGGATTACTTAGCATGCAGCATTGTCGTACAGCTGTTGGATGAGATGTATAATTGTTGGTGGCACCCCTAGGTAGTAGCGAAGTTGTTTCCAAATCACCTCTCAATCGACGCTGTCTAGTGAAGGCCTTTTCAAAGTCGATGAAGTTGAGATAGAGAGGTGACTGCCATTCCAGGCTTTGTTCAATGATGATCCGTAATGTGACGATCTGATCAATGCATGACTTGTTTCTCCTGAATCCAGCTTGTTCTGGTCAAAGGTTTTCATCCAGGGCATGTTTGATTTTCTCCAGGATGATGCGACTTAGTATTTAGCTTGGGATGGACAGGAGCATAATTCGGCGCCAGTTCTTGCATTGACTTAAGTCTCCTTTCTTTGGCAGTTTGAATAAGTATCCTTTCTTCCAATCCTCAGTTACACTGCCGTCTTTCCACACCTTCTCCAGTAGTGGCGTCATCAAGTCCGCTGTTGTCTCTGGGTCCGTTTTCAATGCTTCTGCTGGGATTCCACCTGGTCCTGAGTCATAAGGATCAATTAAGTACTTGAAAATATAGTTACAATCCAATGCTACAAATTATTAATCTAATCCATAGCTCCTTTTCACTGCTGGGGTCGTGTCCACTGGTAGAAGTTGTCTATCGGTTGTTGAATAGTCTTCAAACGGGGATGAGATATTCCTGCAAATTCCTGAGGAATACAACACGGCCATTAGTGCAGCAAGTAGACCGTATGGACCAGTGAGAAGATGAAGCGATGAAAAGCACGACTATATTTCCATTCTAATGCCAAAGTTATTTCATATCTGATAAAGAAGTCGGTTAAACAAAAGTTACATATAATGTGTCCATTTTTGACTGGCTGACTGACTGACTGGTTTCAACACACAAAACTTTGCACCGATGTGCACCAGTTCGAGTCGCCACACTCTCTCCATGTACCACACAAATCAAGAGAAGAGAGTGAAGAGAAATGCAAAATAGAGACAGTAAGCAGAGATATGAGGTAAAAAGAATAGTAATATAGAAGAGCAATGTAGTTTTATTGAAAATTATAAGTCACAAGGAGTGGATGCATCTGCGCCAGCCAATGAGAATGATTTTTAGCCATATCACCAGTTGTCTCCAGCCTGCATTGGTGTTTACCATCCCGACGACCCTAACCAGTCAGGAAGTCTACACTTCCTTACGTGGATGGCTTAAACTAACTGTTGTTGATTTCATTGACTGATAAAGTCAAGTTTTGGTTTTACCACCACTGGCTCTTTTTCATCCTGACCCTATGTCAGTTAACATTGCCCATCAGTTGAGGAAGGCGATGGCTAATCAGGCAAGCGTAACACATGTCCTAACCATCTCATTCGATGTAGCTTCACAGTCTCGTCGACTGATTTCCCCTCCTTACCTAGCACTCGACCAATGACTAACCTCAATACTGCTCACTCTATTATACCACTTAACACACACACAGGAGATAGAACGCAGACACCTATGATCAGAAACAGCTAGCCGGCCTCTCATGTCTTCCACTTTCAATGGCTATGTCTCACAGATAGCCACAAAGGAGAACGGAGCGGCCTGCAGAGCAGTACACACGTCCTTCGATCGACAGCAAACCTGATATCACGTCTAGGTCAAAGACGACAGCGTAAACTGGCATATGCGAAACGAGCCTTCTGTTTCCGTGCTCAGATTTCGTCAGAAATCAACCCACTGACGTTGGCTGATACAGTCCCCCAAATAAGCGAAATGGTCAACACGCTAGACCACTTCACTGCCTATTTCCAAGCAGGCAGTGAGTCGATGTTGTTGAGTGCTGCATCACCATCTCACATTTGGCGGTAGCGAATCACATGCCTAACATTCGTAGATTGCAGCTCAGCTCAAGGTGTTCAGGAGACTCTGCATTTTGTCAACGTCTTCACCTAGGAGGGAGGACTATATCACCTGCATATTCCAAGTAAACCAGATTATTCCTTGGTAACAAGTCATTCCCTGAGTCTCTGAAGTGAGTTGAAATTGAATAGAAATGGAGACAGTGGACATCCCTCCCTGAAAGACACCACTAGTTGTCACCACTTCAGATGACGATTCGCCATAAGCTCTTACCTGGCTGGCTGCATGAGTTAGAGTAGAGTGCCTTGATCAGTGCAATGTATTTTCTCGGCATTCCCTTTACAACCAAGCATAGCCAGAGAACCTCTCGGTCGACAGAATTGAATGCCACCTTTAAGTCAAGAAATATGACGATTGTTGGACGCCGCCTGTAAGTATGCCTCTGTTGCAGAATCTGTCCAAGTGTGAAGATATTATGGTCGATACACCCTATTCCTGGTCTAAAGCCTGCCTGGTTTTCTCATGTTTGTTCCTACCGAGCACCACCTAGTCTACGCATGATCATTGTGCTATTTTTGACATTTAGCAAAAGCCGCACAGATTTATCACTTAGGACTGCGCAACCAAGTAACTTCCACTATACACCTAGTCGCTGTTGAGCACCAAATTAATTTTCTGCAATGGGGTCACAAAGATTTCATTAGCTACAGGGTTTCATCACGACGTGACACCAGATAGACAACTACTACAAAGTCGACGAAGACTGGACAACCGTTTCGTCCTAGTCTGGAACTCTTCAGTAGTACACACCTACCAGGTTTTAAAACAGTTGTTCACTACATTTCTGGTTTTCCAATAGTCCTCTGGTCGATACCTGAACCAATCGAATCCCTGAAAACTAACACTTTTAAGTTAAATATGTCCAAACCAAGATCACTTTTAACAGTTTGAAAAAATTTGGGCATTGGGTGGTATATGATATTCATTATAATAAAGGTTTCATTTTGTATTTCTCAATGAATGAAAAACAAAACGATATTGTTGTTTTTACTGACGTTTCGCTATTTAATGCTGATAGCTTTATCAAAGTATTATTAAACCGGAATTTAAAAAATCCCTTCGGAAAACGGACGTTTTAGTATATCCATATTCAGGAAGAAAACCCACTCCAATAAATATTTAGACTTCAAATCATCACATCTCATCAGCGCAAAAGTATCAATTGTTTCAAGTCTTCTTAGACGAGCACTCTCTGATGATAACGGATGAGAAAGAAAAAGAAGAAGAAATATCAAACATTACTGAAACTCTCAAGCAAAACAACTACCCAAGGGACTTCATCAACAAAATCAACACAGGCATTAAGTATGGCCGAAAACGCATTCCGAAAACATGGACCTCGACAGTCGTCATTCCATATAGAGCAGAGATGTCAGATGATATCAGAAGAGTACTCAATCAGCTCGACATTAGAGTTTTCTTGAAAACATCAGACACACTACGAAACAACCTTGTCCATATAAAAGACCAAATCCCTAAAGATTCACTATCTAATTGTGTCTATAAAATAAAATGCTTGGAATGTGTTGTGATGCAATATACATCGGACAAACATCTTGAGAAATCAAAATCAGAGGAAATGAACACCGCAGAGCATCTCTTCGACCACCGAGAAATCCGATTGAACTAGAAAAGCTTGAAAAATCATCAGCCATAGCTTATCAACACGCTATAGAATCAGACCACAAAAGTGATTTTAACAATATTGAAATAATCCAGAAATCATAAAGAACGTCAAATATCATCAGAAGCACTTCATATTAAGTGGAATCCAAATTGTCTGAATAGGAATGTTGGACTAAAACAGAATCTAACCTGATTACAACACCTCCCTCCCCCATGAAGTGACAAAATCAACACGAATGTGATGTGCAATTTCACTATGTAAACACACTGCCTTTATAACTTTAAACACTGATCAAATCCAACAATCTACACTTGATTCGTGCGCCGTTGGCATAGCGGTTGGGACGCTCGCCGACCATGCACATGGTCCGGGGTTCGATCACCGGCCGACGCACTCCTTTACCCCGCTAAGCCAGAAATAGTGCTGGCAAAGAGGAAAGGTTGGGCATGAGGCTAGCAACCCCATCCTGTAAAATAAACACTGCTACAGAAACTTCAAGGCACTAGCTTGAAGCCCTATGTTCCACTGGGGGATGTGAAGGTTAAAAAAAAGACTTGATTCTGTTATCTTTACCAAATGACCAACTTGACAATGGAAAATGACCCCATACTGACGAACGATGATTAAGTTAGTAAACTTTGTTTTGATACCATAACAGATGTACTATCACCTTTGTTATTTGGTTTAGTGATCTTCATTGGTATTTTGACCTTCCATATGTCCTTCTAACTTGACCTAAGGAGTCTATTTTCTCACCCCTTAACTCTTTGTTATATATATGCTGAGATTTTGTGAATTCTGGTTTAATAATACTCTGATAAAGCTATTAGCATTAAATAGCGAAACGTCATTAAAAACAATATCGTTTTGTTTTTCATTCATTGGGAAATACAAAACACCTTTATTATAACACTTGTAAGTACCTGTTAAGAAAAAAACGTATACCTGTTTATCTTAATCGCTAGATCGTTAATTAGAAGTCATTGTTATGTTAAATATATGAAATCCACTGTCTAATAAATAAAATAAGCTGCACTGTGTTTTATAAAGCAAGGTTATATGAACAAAAGTTGCTAGAATATTAATAATAATAATAATAATAATAACAAAGTGAATCAATAATTTATATTGTATACACATCAAAGTACAACTATGTTTTAATGAGTTTAACTTTAATTACTATCCTTGATTATTGATCAATTTTTGTTTATATGTTCTAGATAATTCATAATAAAGGTGAAATGAGATAGTATTTTTTCAAAAGAGACTTGCTACACAAATCAATATGAGTTAGAGAATAAGTGAAAACAAGTGAGGCTATAGAATGATAGCTTCGTAATACTATTAGATTTAGATATAATGGAGAAGATTTGTAGTTAAGGTGGATGATTTTGATGTGGTTGTGTTCTCTCAGCTAGCCAGCTAGCTGCATGGTTTATTTGGAAAGCTTTCATTATTGACTTACTACTAGGCAACATCTTCAGCGCAGACACTTCAATTTGCATTGAAGTCAGTTCTTTTAAGATTTCTCCACGAGTTTATTAGTCATCTCTCCTGGTGACCACCTTCAACATGACTCTTTGGTTGCTCTCGTCTGTTTTCATACCTTCTAGGCTGCTACTTGTATTGGTATTGGTGTTGATTGTTTCCTTGACCTGAAGTTTGACCCTTTGTGTATGAGATTTCCTTCCACTCGATTGGTAAATTTTGTCTGTCTCGATGTGTCTAATGATTGACGATTGACTGGAATACCTGGAGAGCTTCTGAAAATTCCCTGGCTAGCATTCTAAGTGTTTCCTCTGTCTAATATTTGAACGTTGGTTGTCCCAGTCGAACTGATTTCCGTGGTTGTCTGTATACAGCGATATGAGGGAGGGAGTGGATGTCATGTCTTTTGACGGCTGGTTTATGTTCATGGATACGAAGACGAAGGGTACGTCCACTTTGGCCAATGTAGTGTTTTTCGCAGAAGTTACAAATTATTTTGTAGATGATGTTGGTTTGATCTTCTTTCGTTCACTGTTGAGTCTATTGGTTGACACAGGGTTGGCTGGCTGAGTGAAGTGATTTTGTTGGTTTGTGTGAGACGTCAATTCATAAAGCTTTGAAGAGTATTGCAATGATTTCTGAGATATCGTTTATGTATGGTAGGCCTATTTTCTCTGTGCTTTCCTTGACGGCCTTTGATGGTTTTCTGGTTGAAATCCAATGGTGAATGATTTATTTCTCTAGCATTGAGTGGTACACCTTCATCGATTTCGGTTCCTTGCTGTCATTTTTGGCTGACTCCATGACTGCCGCCAAGTTTTTATATCTCCTTCACATGATCCTCTAAATCATAATATTGGACGCCCAAGTAATTGTTTCTTATTCAGGATCCAATTGATGACATGGCTTATGATGTCGTTCAATTGTCTTCCCAGTGAATGAACAATCTACCTCCATTGCCTTCCACGTATTTTGTTTTTTTTTGCTAATGGGTACTTTGCTGATTCGCCGCCTGCAACATTTTCTTCTTTCCCATTCATTTTGGCCAGGTTATCTCATCTTTACTTTTAGATCTTGTTCCTCTAAATGACTGCTACAGATCTTCAGATTGACTTCAGCGTAGTGAACTCTTTTCCAATGGAATCCTGGCTTGCATATTCTCATCCATGTCGACTGCCAGTATTTGAAACGATGCTATCTAAGTGAGTCGTACCCCAAATATTCATCAACCTTATTCAACAGCTGTACGACAACGGCACATGTCAAGTGATCCACGATGGAAAACTCAGCGAGGCGTTTGGAGTAAACACAGGAGTCAGACAAGGGTGCTTATTATCACCAATGATATTCCTAATTGTGGTGGACTGGACTGGATTATGCGTCAGACAGTGGGAAACGAGAAGACAGGGATATCCTGTCCTGACTGACGTGAAGAACCTAGAAGACCTGGATTTCGCGCGTGGATGATTTATGTTTGATGTCACACAAAATCGAAGACTTACAAGCGAAAACCGACAAACTGGTCGAAGAAGCAGTCGGTGAAGACAGGACTCCAGGTGAACATAGACAAGACGGAGGTTATGAAAATAACCTACCAACAACAACAACAGCAGCAACATCCACCGCCAATCACCATCAACGCGAAGGATTTGGAAGAGGTTACTTCATTCACTTATCTAGGGAGCATTGTCTCAACTACAAGAGGAACGGACGAGGATGTCAAATGGAGAATCGGGAAGGCGAGAGACACATTCATCAACTTGAAACCAATCTGGAAATCTTCGTCACTCAGCCTGCATCAATAATAATAATAATCACTTTATTCCACAACAATAACAATTTACAGCATGGAATTTTCAGCGTTTCATTTTACATATTGCATTGGTTTAGCTCTTTTTATAATTATATAAATATATAAAATTTTAAAAATATTGATAGTTAATAGGAAAAATTAAAAAAACCCAACAAAATACACCATTTATAGGTCATAGTGAATAATAAATAAATAATTTAACAAATCACACATGCAATAATACGCATCATTACATTTTATAGTTTAGTTAATGATTTAAAACTTGTAAAAGTTCTTTTCTGATATTCGTCTCTTCACACAATACTCATGCCAAATACGGTACGGTTGAATTTTTATATTTTGTAGTACGAGCATAAATGTTTATGAAATTTCTTCTGGTCTTACCCGAAGAGATACAAGGAAACAAATGTGAATAAAGAGGATGTTCACTATCAGACAAAATAACTTTAGCTAAGTGTTTACAAGAATTCATGTGCCTATTGACAACAGTGTCAGTTAGTTGAGTCAGAGGGATAGCACTGACCCTACTTACAGCCTTCAATGTTCTTCGTAGTATTATATAGTCTTTCTTGAGTAGCCCAGGGAAGAATAATGGAGAACAATAAAGAATGATGGGCAAAACACATGAATTAATAAATTGTATGAGAAGAGATTGGGTTATACCTGAGCGCCTCAACTTCTTTATGTAATAAGTCAGACGGAAAACTTTCTTAGAAACTATAAGAATATGAGACGACCAGCAAAGGTTTGAAGAGAAACTAATGCCAAGATAAGAAACACTTGACTTACTCTCTATCATGTTACCATCAATATTACAACAATCATGAGATTGGATCAATCCATGCATGTTTTTTTCACTTCTCAAGCTGAAATCAACAGTATTACATTTAGTTGGATTTAGTTTAAGAACATTTGAGCCAGACCTATCCTTAACTTCAGCTAAGAAGTCATTCATATGGGAACAATCCGATGTGGAAACTACAGGGACAGAAACGGTCAGATCATCAGCATACTTAATGAAGTTAACTTTGGGTGAGTTCGGAAGGTCATGCAAAAAGAAAGAGAAAAGAAATGGAGAAAGTACTGCATCTTGAGGCACACCACTTTCAGTTAGCTGAGAAGTGGAGCGCTTTCCAGCCAAAACAGTATGCTGTTTCCTATCCTTAAAATAAGAAGACAGCCATCTAGTTGCCCAGGACTCTGTCTGTGCTGAAATCATCTTTCCTAATAAAAGTGTCCTAGGAACAGAGTCGAAAGCTGCAGTATAGTCTAAAAAAGCTGTTCGAACGAACTTAGCACCCTTAACAAGGCAGGAAACAATATCGTGGTGTAGTACAATGGCTGCATCTAATGTACTTCTTCCACACTTATAAGCAAACTGCTTAGGGTCACTAAAAGTTTTAAAGAAGGTTTAAGAGTATTCAAAAGAAGTTTTTCCATAGTTTTCAAAAAAGGAGATGTTATGGCGACCGGTCTAAACTTTATACCTGCTCCAGAAGATGATTGCTGTACAGGTACAATCTTGATTTCTTTCCAGTCAGCAGGTACCGTTTCCTTGTTAAATGATGCATTAAAGATTTGAGTAAGAGGATGACACAAGATGTCTGCATACTTTTGAAGAAGAATGCCTGGTAGACCATCTGGACCAAGGCTGTGTGTTGGATTTAAAGATTTCAAACATAATAGTACATCCTCTTCTTTAAAACCCGGAAAATGACCATTATCTTGACTAGTTAAATCAGGTACAACCATATTAATTTGTTTCATGATAAATGATTTGTTTAAAGCATAACATCAGAATAAGCACCAACAGACATTTGTTTTTTACATATATGTTTATTGAAAAGTTTCCAAATGTTTGAAGGATTTTTACATGATAAAAATTTTTCATTATATAGTCTGTTCAATCTATCAATTTCAATTTCTATAAGGGTGTTTATTTTACGGACACCAGTTTTATCACAATTCTTATACAACTTCTCTTTTTGTCTTCTAAGTTTTTTCAGCTGCAAAGAAGAGATTCTGTCAAATCTCGAAAACAGTGTTTCATATGGACAGCAAATATCCAAACGAAAATTCAGATAATCGGATTTTCAATACAAACGTCAAGTCAGTCAGTTCTTCTATACGGATCAGAAACTTGGCGGCAGGTCACAAAGAATATTTCCAACAGCCTGTTGAAGACCTTTATCAACAACTGTCTTCGCTGGCTCTATACTGAAGATCAGATGGTCAGCAAGAAAGAATCACCAACAAGAAACTATGGGAACGAACCAACAGGCGAGAAACAATCGCTCAACAAATATGCAGGAGAAAGTGGAGATGGATTGGACACTCGCTGAGGAGGCCGCTGGGTGACATCGCGCGTCAAGCCATAGCTCGAGTGGAACCCGAAAGGGAAGCGGCGTGTGGGACGTCCAAGGGTGACATGGAGGAGATCGTGTGAAGAAGAGTTGAAACAGCATGGGCTAACATGGACGCAGGTGAAAAATACAGCAGAAGACAGAAGCAAGTGGAGACGTGTAGTAGAAGCCCTATGTTTCAGTAGGAACCCAAGGGAACAATAATAATAATATCTAAGTGACTGAAACAGAAGGCTTCTTTTCGATTTCTCTTACTGACGGTAATTAGTGTTAGATATCTTCACTAGTTCTGTTTTCATACATTTATTCCCCTTGATGAATTTGAATAAATCTTCAAATATTCCCATTTAAAATATTAGAACAAGACATATAAGCGAACAATATTGTTTTCAATTAGATCTTCTTCAGGCTTTACTCTAATTTACATAGATTTATATATAAAATTTTTAACCAATGACGGTGATTTTGGGAATCAAATAATAATCTTCATAGTCTTAATAATAATAATAACAGTAATCATAATAATGTGGTAAATGTTTTGAACATAGTTAATAACGATGATTATAATGATAAAAAATATTGATTATAAGGTTTATGCAGGTGATAAGAATAACAAAGATAGTATATGTATATAAGTGTATAAATAAATTGGGTCAAATCTTAAAAGGTGAAGTGGAACGATAATCAGAGTTTAAATAAATATTATAAAAGTACAAAGGAGGTGGAAAATAAGAAAGGGTGGCTCATTTGATTGATAGCGGTCACCAAGTGGACAAAAATAGTGCTTTCAAAGTTATCTATCGTATTCCATCGAGTCTTTCTAATGGAATCAGAAACCGTCTTTTACACCTAGCCGAAGCTATGGGAATTCGAGAGAACAATCCTAGTCTTTGCATACAAAAGAAGTTTGTTCTACCTTTGTCTCTCCCTTGGCCTAGGTGAACTGTATTCAAAACCCTCCCACCCTTTCTTATTTTCCACCTCCTTTGTACTTTTATAATATTTATTTAAACTCTGATTATCGTTCCACTTCACCTTTTAAGATTTGACCCAATTTATTTATACACTTATATACATATACTATCTTTGTTATTCTTATCACCTGCATAAACCTTATAATCAATATTTTTTATCATTATAATCATCGTTATTAACTATGTTCAAAACATTTACCACATTATTATGATTACTGTTATTATTATTATTAAGACTATGAAGATTATTATTTGATTCCCAAAATCACCGTCATTGGTTAAAAATTTTATATATAAATCTATGTAAATTAGAGTAAAGCCTGAAGAAGATCTAATTGAAAACAATATTGTTCGCTTATATGTCTTGTTCTAAGAATTTGAATAAAACAAGAACAACAGCGGCTTTTGCAGAATAAGAATGGTGCCATCATTGTTTATTCTGTTGGCTTCTCATCAACTGCTTGCTTACAGGCCAATGTTATTATTAAGTATATCTACAGACACAATTTCAACATACTTGCACAGACAGTTCATTTTTGAACAAAAATCAATCAATCAATCAATATATGCATACAATAATAATAATATATAATAATAAACACTTTATCCGAAGCAACAATAATAATCATACACAATGGAAACTTTCGATATTACGTCATTAGATGAAAGAGAGGGTGAATACACCTGAATTTTCAAATGTAAAGCAAACCACACTGGGAAAAAATCCCGTCTACGATCAATTTGATTATAAAGGTGAAAACATATTACAGCAATTGTCAACAGAAGATTCGGGACATCACTAGCCAAAGCCCATCCTGCAGCTAGGCTGGTTTCCATCTGTTGAAGAACTTGCTCTTTGATCCAGTCAAAAATCGATAGATATCCTGTTAATTCATGTTAACTTCACCACTTCGGCTTTCAAAGTTCTCACTTGAATGTTTACTACTACCACCAAGATCTGCGCCTGTGGTTGCTTCACCTAGGCTTACGCCTGAGGCTTCCCGCTAGCCACAGCGACCGTCCTACTCGTCGCCGCCACTCCATGCCTGGACTAAGTCAGTTGGCCCTCACCCTGCTTAGGCCCAGCTTGCAGCAACGGTACGGTATAGGGCCAACGCTCGAGCGCCATCCATTTTCAGGGCTGGTTGATTCGGCATGTGAGTTGTTACACACTTCTCAGCGGTTTTTGACTTCCATAGCCACTATCTTGCTCTCTGGACCAACCAACACCTTTTGTGGTATCTCATGAGCATCGCGTTAGGCTCCTTAACCGCACGTTTGGTTCATCCCACAGCGCCAGTCCTGCTTACCGAAAATGGCCCAAATAGCACTCAAATTCAATGCGAAACTCCATTTAAGCGAGCTAGGCTTCTCACCCAGTTAAAGTTTGAGAGGATTTTTTAGGACGTTCTCTCTCCAATGCCTCTAATCATTCGCTTTACTGGAGAAAACTGTTAATGTCTCAGAATGCCACCTATCCTGAGGGAAACTTCGGGGGAAATTAGTTACTAGATGGCTCGATTAGTCTTTTGCCCCTATACTCACGTTATTCGATCAATTTGCACGTTAGAATCGCTACGGTCCTTCAGCAGAGTTTCCTCTGGCTTCAACCTTCGCAAGCATAGTTCACCATCTTTCGGATCTCATGTTAACTTCAACTGGGTGTATACAAATTTACATGTATCTGTGGGAGCAGTTACATTGGGAGAACAGAAAGAAGGAGGGCATACCTCCTCCGTTTCTGAACATGTACCAAAAAGCCTATGTCTAGAGGAAACAAATGCTTTACACAGTACCATCGCCAAGCATCCCTTTGACACAGATCATGAGGTGAACGTTGCAACATCGTTCAAAAAATTATCAACGGGCAAAAGAGTTCAATTCTCCTTAAGTTTGCCGAAGTAATATCCATCAAATGCCTGAAACCTGATTTATGCGTTCAGAAAGAAGCGGTTATTAGTCTTTCTTTGCCCATCCTGGCAACTGGATATTTTCACCCTCTCTTTCATCCAATCACGTAATGTCGAAAGTTTCCATTGTGTATGATCATTATTGTTGCTTCGGATAAAGTGTTTATTATTATATACATTATTATTGTATGCATATATTGATTGATTACTTAATTGATTTTTTCAAGTATTGGTTTGGTAGGGATTTTGTTTTAATTGCATGGAGGATTTCATCATGAGCTGACATCAGTTAGAGAACCACTGGAAAACCTGGGAGTACTGGGAGCCGTGACCAGTAGGCTACAGCAGGTTGAAGATGAGGCAGTATGTCATCGAAGAAGACATTGAGAAATGGTCGCGCTGTGTCGTGAATTGGCAGAAGTTAGAATTCAAGGACCATTGGATTGGGTCCCATTGGCTTAATGGTCTACGAGCTAGCTCGCCTTGTAACCAGAAGGTCCTGGGTTCGAATCCCGGGGGGCGCGAGCTGCCGAAGAGCCCCAAACTGGAACGAAACAGCTGCCCAGTACTCCCAGGTTTTCTAGTGGTTCTCTAACTGATGTCAGCTCATGATGAAATCCTCCATGTTATTGATTTTTGTTTAAAAATGAACTCTCTGTTCAAGTATGTTGAAATTGTGTCTGTAGATATAATTAATAATGACTTTGGCCTGCAAGCAAGCAGCTGATGAGAAGCCAACGAAATAAGCAACGATGGTACCATCTTATTATTCTGCACAAACCGCTGTTGTTCTTGCTTGATTCAAGTTTTCTTTTTCTCATGTCCTTCTTTCTTTCATTTCCCAACTTGTTGGTTCTTGTGTAAATATCTAGGTGTTATGATATGATGACACATAAATCATCGGTGAAATCTGGATCTTCTCAAATTATTCTGTCAGCCGAGTGAATGCCTGTCTCTGCAATCCTTACTACCTGCCTCTCTAGTTTAGTGGATACCATGGTAATGACTTCTCGTCAAATATTCAACATATTCCACTCGAATCTAGTTACTTATAAGCACTTGACTAATGTTCTGTGGACATTATCCGGCATGGTTAGCAAAAGGACAATACTAGCTCAATTCCAGATCACTTCGTGAACTCAAGCCACGTAGCTCCACCGGAGTCGTCTTTCAAGATTATCTACAAGGTGAGATCAAGTAGTACTAAGGATGTTAGGTTTCAACATTTGTGTACGTGGCGTAGGCGCTGGAAATTCGTCAGTACAACTCTGAACTCTCTCTGTATACAGAAAAAGTTTTTCCAGTATATTATTCTACCATGGTCTTAACCTCTTCACTGGTGGTTCCCTGTAATTTTTAATTTTACTTTTAGTTTGCTTTTAGCGCGTCGGTGGCATAGCGGTTAGGACTCTCGCCAACCACGCACATGGTCCGGGGTTCGATCCCCTGCCGACGCACACCCGAAATCTATGGTCGGCCTGTAAATCTGGGCTACCGATATCCATGCTGAAAATTCCATACTTGTACTAAAAATTGCTGTGTGGCATGAAGCTGTAATCAAAATAATAAAAATGAATAAAATTTACCCTAATAATTAATTCACTATTTTCACTCTCACAATTTCCTTTTTTACATTTTCTCACCCTCTTCACACTTGTTAAATTGACACTCAACTACCACCTCTAATCTTACTACTCAATAACAATGTCAACCTTATCAAATTTCTAATGCTTTCTTCCTTTGTGTCGTTGTTGTGTACTAAGTAATTTACAACTTTTATTTTTACCTCTGAAGCCACTTCTGGGTAACTATATCAATTATAGTACCCTTCCCCACCCTAATACTCAATAATATACTACTATGTACATTTTTGGTCAATATAGATTTGAATGTATACAGCCTGCAGATCGCCACATTACGGATCATCATTGAACAAAGCTTGGAATGGCAGTCACCTCTCTATCTCAAATTCTTCGACTTGAAAAGGCCTTTGTAAGCGTCGATCGAAAGGTGATTTGGAAACTACTTCGCTACTACGGGTTGCCACCGACAATTATACATCTCATCCAATAGTTGTACGACAATGCTGCATGCCAAGTAATCCACAGTGGGAAACCTAGGGAATCCTTCGAAGTGAGGACAGGAGTAAGACATGGTTGGCTGACTGCCTACTATAGCCAATGATTTTCCTGATTGCAGTAGATTGGATAATGCGACAAACAGCGGGGAGTGAGGAAACAGGCATAAAATGGACTCACACAAAAGGTTGGAGGATCTGGACTTCGCTGGTGATATATGTCTGATTTCCCACAAACTGGAAGATATGCAAGTGAAAAGTAACAAGTTGGCAGAAGAAGCATCCAGAGAAGATAGGACTTCAGGTGAACATAGAGAAAACAGAGGTGATGAAGATTCCTGGATAAGAAAAACAACAACAGACAACGATCAGCATAAATGGAATGAACCTGAAAGAAACAACCTCCTTTACCTACCTGAAAAGCATCGTCTCAACTACAGGCGGACGGAACTGATGAGGATATCAAAGCAAGAATCGGAAAAGCAAGACAAGCTTTCACTACTCTCAAGTCTGTGTGGAGGTCAACAACACTACTCAGCATCAAAACGAAGATAAGATCCGGATTTTCAACTCCAATGTGAAGTCAGTCAGTGCTACTTACTATACGGATCAGAGACTTGCACTGCGCGTCATAAAGAGCATCTCAAACAAACTACAGACCTTCATTAACAGTTGTCTTCGCCCAATACTCAATATCCGATGGCCGGCCAGAGAAGATCAGCAACAGAGATCTGTGGCAATGAGCGAACCAAGCTAGCAGGAACTGATTGTGAAACAAATAGGCAGGAAGAAATGGAGATGGATTGGCTGGTCAAACTCTGAAGAAACCATCAAGTGACATCACTAGACAAGCCATTGCTCGAGTGGAACCCGAGAGAATGGGAAGCGGCGGCGAGTTGGTCGTCAGTGCAAGGGTGACATGGAGGAGGTCATGTGAAGGGGAGATGAAAACGTGTGGGCAGACTTGGAACCGGATAAAGACTCTAGCAGAGAACCGAACGCAATGGAGACGCACGGCTGAAGCCCTTTGTTTCTCTAGGAATTAAAGGAAACAATAATAATAATAATAATAGTACTAATAATAATAATAATAATAGTATACAGCCTGTGAAGATGATTTCGTCGGAATATAAAATTTTCTTCTCTTATGAATTAGTTGTTTTTTATTTTCTTCAATATGATGGAAACTTCAAGAAGGTGGGACCGGCTGGTAAAAGTAAAATTATGGCATAGGCAGATAACTGATGTCAGCTCATGATGAAATCCTCCATCAAATCAAACTAAAGTTCCCTACAAAATCAATACTTGAAAATTAATCTGATGCTCACTAGTGACTGGCCCCATTCAGGTGGGCATTTAACTTGAGGTTCCAGTGGGAAGCCGTCACCAGTAGGCTACAGCAGGTTGAAGATGAGGCAGTAACTCGTCGTATAAGACATTGAGAAATGGTCACATTTTGTCGTTAATTGGCAGAAGTTAGAATTCATGAGCTGGCTGGTCATTGGATTGCGTCCCAGTGGGTCAGTGGTCTACGAGCTCACTAGTCTTGTGACCAGAAGGTGCTGCATTAGAACCCCCTGTGGTGGGTGCGTATTCCTGAAGGATTAATCCCAAACTAGGCTGACGAAATAGCTGTCTGGCAGTTCCCCCAGGTGGTTTTCCAGTGGTTCTCTAACTGATATCAGCTCATGATGAAATCCTCCGTCTAATCAAATTTCTAAAGCTTCCTTGCTTTGTGTCGTTGTTGAGTATCACGTGACTTACAACTTTTTTCACTTCTGAAGCCACCTGAAAGTAATTATGTCAGTTATGTCAGCCCCTCCCCCTCTCGCCTCCTATTATTCAATAATAGACTACAATACCTTTTTTGGTAAATATAAATACGACTGTGTAAAGCCTGTGAAGATGATTTCGTCGATAAAGAAAATTTTCTTCTCTGATGAATTAATTGTCTTTTATTTTCTTCATGGATTCAATCG
>OX235272.1:122972846-123016739 GCA_944472155.2 Trichobilharzia szidati | reverse complement strand
GCCAGTAGTCATGTCACTACTTCTTCTATATCATCTCCTTTAACGAACATACTGATATATATATATATCCTTCCTTGAAAAGCCGTCTGGAGAGTTTCACTGACTCTCAGGATAGCTATTTTTAGATAAAACATCCATCATAGTCATTGTTTTTGTGCTCTACTAAATACTATTCCAACTAGCTTCCTTTTATACTGGGTGAGAATAAAGTTCATAACCTGGACAATGCTGTCAGATATGTGGAAGTTTTTTAAATACAAATGTTTCTCAAGAGTTTCTTTGTATGTAGTGATTTTATTTGTTACTGTTGATGAGTCCCAAACTAAGATGAAACAGCTGTCCAGTACTCCTTCCTGAAGGTTTCCACTGGTTCTCCAACTGAAATATCAATCCACCATCAACCATAAAACGAATCAAATCCCTGTAATCTAATGTTCGTTAGCAACTAGCAACAGGACGAAGTTCCCTGGAGTTCTAGTGAGAAGTGGTGACCATTGGAGTCCATCAGGTCAGAAGTGAGGACAAATACTCACCACAGATGACATTGGCTGGTTACAATTCATGAACCATTGGATAGGTTCCCAGAGCCTGAATGGTCTACGAGCTCATTTTGTAACCAAGGGGGCCTGGGTTCGAAACCTGGTGGATGCGTGCTGATCAAGGACCCCTGAGTAGGATAAAACAGCTGTTCAGTACTCCCTGGTTTTCAAAAGTTCTCTAACTCATATCAGTCCTCGGTCAGACTTGAAATAACGCATGCTTCTGCAGCATCATCATCAATCCTTTTCATCAGAGAAACGTCTGAGAAATGTAATTTTCTTCTATTCCTTTACGTTCCCAGTGGAACATAGGGCTTCAACCTAGAGGCTTGAAGTTTCTGTAGCAGTGTTTATTTTTACAGGATGGGGTTGCTAGCCTCATGCCCCCCCCCAACCTTTCCTCTTCACCAGCATTATTTCAGGCTTAGAGAGGTAAAGGAGTGCGTCTGTGGCCAGGGATCGAACCCCGGACCATGTGCATGGTCGGCGAGCGTGCTAACCACTATGTCACCGACGCAAGGAATCTGATAGTTCATGGAAAATTCCCATTGTAACATATAGAAAATCAAAACAAGTGGGGATTCAGAGAAGAGACTCTCTTCAACAACGAATTTATCATCAAGCTGTACAATCGTATATATATGGCGTTTTTAAGAAATTATATCCGGTGAGGGAATTGAATCATAGGTGTGAATGCATAAAATAATAATAGTAGTAGTAGTATGAAATGCAATTTAAATTAAAATATTTGTGATTATAATCATAGTTAAATATCAAGTGGCAAAGCAAATTAATGTCATATATAGAATAATTCATAGGATGGATAGAACTTGAAAAAGGGTGTGCGATTATAGGAATGTTAGGCAAGTCGAATAAAAATAAAAACGTTACGTAATATTGTGTGAAATTTGATAACATAGAATTTAATGTTGCAAAACAAAATTGATTTAGAATGACAATTGGGATGAGTGAAATAATACCGGGGACAATTCAAAATGAGAGTAGTAATAGTAACAATTGACGTAATAAAGGAAGAGTATACAAATTGAATAGACCAAATGAAAAAATTGGTAGAGCCAAAATGTGATTGGGGATTACCATACTTTAGCATAGAGGGATTAAGACCATGAAAGTTGGAGGGATTGAACGAACTTTTTCTGTACACAGAGATCTGGCTTTTCTGTTTCGATGGCCAAAGCTTCAGCAGTACAGATGAGTCTAATACATAGTGATTCGGGTAAATTACTTTTTGCCTTGAAGATGACTTTAAAGGCGGAGGCTAAAGAGATAGGGTGATCATTATCGACCAGATGTTCAATGATCGCGCTTCTTATTGCTCCACTTCCACCTCTTCGTAACCATGTAAGTTCTTTTTGCATGACCTTCCGAACTCACCCAAAGTTAACTTCGTTAAGTATGCTGATGATCTGACCGTTTCTGTACCTGTAGTTTCCACATCGGATTGTTCCCATATGAATGGCTTCTTAGCTGAAGTTAAGGATTGGTCTGGCTCAAATGGTCTTAAACTAAATCCAACTAAATGCGATACTGTTGATTTCAGCTTGAGAAGTGAAAAAGACATGCATGGATTGATCCAATCTCATGATTGTTGTAATATTGATGGTACCATGATAGAGACTAAGTCAAGTGTTTCTTATCTTGGCATTAGTTTCTCTTCAAACCTTTGCTGGTCGTCTCATATTCTTATAGTTTCTAAGAAAGAAAGACTTACTATATAAAGAAGTTGAGGCACTCAGGTATAACCCAACCTCTTCTCATACAATTTATTAATTCATGTGTTTTGGCCCATCATTCTTTATTGTTCTCCATTATTCTTCCCTGGGCTACTCAAGAAAGATCATATAATACTACGAAGAACATTGAAAGCTGTAAGTAGGGTCAGTGCTATCCCTTTGACTCAACTAACTGACACTGTTGTCAATAGGCATGTGAATTCTTGTAAACACTTAGCTAAAGTTATCTTGTCTGATAGTGAACATCCTCTTTATTCACAATTGTTTCCTTGTATCTCTTCGGGTAAGACCAGAAGAAATTTCATAAACATTTATGCTCGTACTACAAAATATAAAAATTCGACCGTACCATATTTGCCACGAGTATTGTGTGAAGAGACGAGTATCAGAAAAGAACTTTTACAACTTTTAAATCATTAACTAAACTATAAAATGTAATGATGCATATTGTTGCATGTGTTGTTTGTTATATTATTTATTTATTATTCACTATGACCTAGCAGTGGTGTGATTTTGTTGGGGTTTTTATTTTTTTTCCTATTAACTATCAATATTTTAACATTTTATACATTTATATAATGATAAACAGAGCTAAACCATTGCAATATGTAAAAGAAACGCTGAAAATTCCATGCTGTAAATTGTTATTGTTGTGGAATAAAGTGATTATTATTATTATTATACATCCTATGAATTATTCCATATGTGACATTAATTGTTTTGCCATTTGATATTTAGCTATAATTATAATCACAAACATTTTAGTTTTAATCGCATTTCATGCTACTATTATTACTATTATTTTATGCATTCACGCCTATAATTCAATTCCTTTACTGGATATAACTTCCACGATTGTACAGCTTGATAATAAATTCGTTGTTGGAGAGAGTCTCTTCGCTGAATCACCACTTGTTTTGATTTTCTAAGTGTAATGGTATCATTTTTCCCATGTTACGGAAGGAAACGCTGATCACTGTCATTCTGTCATCATGAGAGTATCTTCAAACTTGTTAACTGTTAATTATTACTATTTTATTATCATTATTATCCCTTATCAGTGTCATTATTATTATGACTGTTATTAATTTTCCACTTCCAGACATTTTAAGTCGTCGTATTTTGATGGCTAGTTGTTGATTTTAGTGACGTCATTGAAGCCTGTTATCTTAATTCCCAGTTTCTCCTACTCCTTCTACACCATGTCAATTTTAACTTGATTTATAAAATGTTCCCACCTGTCATTTTACTGTGACTGGTTCACATTTCTCATATTTTCCACCAATTAACTTCTAACTGCATGCTCAGACATTGTCGAAAGCATCTGCACAAGAAGCCGACACATCAACCTGAGACCAACCACTTCGGTTCAATCAATCGACGGGAAAATCTAAAATTCAATTAAATATGTATATAATTGAATGCAGAGAGTATTCGGTTGACTGAAGGGGGAGAGGGAGGAGTTCTACTGGATATTTGATGAATTTATCAAATCCTGCTCTCTTAACAACATTATTCATTCTTTATTATTCAGTTTGGATTTCCCTTTCGATTGATTGGACCGAAGTGCTCGGTCCCATGTTGACATGTTGGCTTCTTGGGCAGATGCTTCGACGATATCTGGACATGTAACTAGAAGTTAGTTGGTGGATGGTGACTAGCTGTGGAATCCACGATGTAGATTTCGTCCTATGTGGGACTTGTCAGATGGATGTACCTACATTCCTCAGTGAGTGATGATGTTCCCACCACCGAGACTCGAACCCAATACCCACGGTTCCAAATGCCAAACTGTTATCCACTAGACAACTTGGGCCACAAAAGACGCCTCTACTACAACGAGTACCAGTTATTATTTGTTATATATTAATGAACGAAATATTCCCTCTCATATTGAGTCATAACAAAAAGTCGTAAACAGCGAAGAAAATTTTTTACATTGAAGAGGTTAAGACCAAGGTAGAATAAGAGACTGGACAAACTTTTTCTGTTTACAGAGTTCGGGGTTGTATTGACGAATTGCCAGTGCCTCCACCATACACAAAAGCCCAAACCTGACACACTTTGTACCATTTGGCTTCACCTTGTAGATGATCTTGAAAGACGACTTTGGTCGAGCTGCATGGCCTGAGTTCACCGAATGCTCGAGAATTGAGCTAGTAATTGTCTTACATTGTCCCTTTGCTAACCATGCCGGATAATGTTCAGAGATGCGTTTGGAAAGCATGCGCTTTGTGCGGCCAATATAACTAGCTCCTCACGAGCAGGTGAATTTATAAACACATTGAGGTGGCCCAAAGCGGCAGTTTATCCTTCACATATCCACTGATCATTTGTCGGCTGTAGAAATTGGCGGAGGCGCTGGCGATTCGTCAATACAACCCCGAACTCTGTATACAGAAAACGTTTGTCCAGTCTCTTATTCCACTTCGGTCTTAACCTCTTCACTAGTCGTTCCCTGTAAAATATTTTAATTCTTTTTAAATTTCAAATTTTACTTTTAGTTTGCTTTTGCTTTAATAATTAATTCACTATTATCACTCTCATATGTTCCCTGTTGTACATTTTCACACCCTCTTCACACTTGTTAAATTGACATTCAACTACCACCTTTCTTCTCACTACTCAATAGCAATTTTAAACTTATCAAATTTCTAACTTTGTACCGTTGAGTACCACGTAATTTACAACTTTTATTTTTTACTTCTAAAGCCACTTCCGAGTAATTATATCAATTATGTTACCCCTCACCCCATATTACTCAATAAGAGACTACTGTACGTGTTTTTGGTAAATTTAAATACGACTGTGTACAGCCTGTGAAGATGATTTCATCGATAGAGAAAATTTTCCCCCTTGAATTTGTCTTTTACTTTCTTCATGACTCAATGGGTATTTTCGGTGATAATACTGATAATAAAATAATAATAACAATTATAATAGTGAACTTACATAATAAAAAGAAGAAGCGAAATTATAGTAAGAACGCTACTCAGGCCATGGTAGGACAAGTGAATGTATGCATCGCATTTGAATGCAGAGGTCCGGTTTCAGATCCCACATAGCCAATGTTTCAGCTATGTATAGACGGCATATTCGAAGTCCTTTTGTGCCGTTTTGAGGGAATCTGCGTAGCACTGTAGAGCATTCATACAAGTGCGAGTGCTCAATGTCCGGAGATGACAAGATGTTCGAAAATAGAGCTGCTGCTATTCTTCTTTTCTCCTTTGTCTGGCTAACCAAGCTGAACAGTGTTCCAGAATACGTTTGTGGACTTGAAGTTGCGTACGGCCGATATACTTTGCTCCACACGAGCAAGTTAATTGATAAATGCACACTAACATGGCGAAAAGCGGCATCTTATCCTTAACGTTAGACTCGATTAACTGTCTGCTGGAGAATGTGATACGTAAGGTGGCTGTTGGAAATGTCTTCTTCAGATATTTAGAAAGACGGTTTCTAAGAATTTCTGCTGCTATGTCACCTTTGAATTCCAGATTCATGAAGAGAATATTCTTAGGAACAGTTGTGATATTAGATAAATTTATTTGACAAAACACTTAGTAATACTATATGAATAGCTGGATGACGTTTCGATAACAATTCGCTGCCACTCATAATCATATAAATTTATTCACACGGCTCCATAATCTGCTATATATATATATATATATATATATATACATATATATATATACATATATATATATACATCAAGTATCAGTTTGCAGGGATTTGATTGGTTATAGGTTTGATGATGAGTTGATATCACTGAGAGAATCACTGAAAAGCTAACTGAGCGTACTAAACAGCTGCTTCTTCCCAACCCGGGTCTCTTCATCAGCACGCACCCACTACAAGTTCTATAACTCAGTACCTTCTAGATAAAGGGCAGGCCCATAGACCACTCAGCCACTGTAGACCGGATCTACTGGCTCATGAATTCCAAATTCTGCCAGTTCACAATATATACAATGCAACAAGCAGCCAATGTCATAAACGAGTAACAACGGCCTTAAGCTGTGATGAAATAAAAGTGTCTGATGAAGGATTAAACTTGAATCTAGCTGTTAATAGATTAAAACTTGAGGACATATTTCCTTGTACAGAAGTAGCATAAAATGGATGCACACAAAAACTTTGAGGACCCGGACTTCTCTGATGATATTTGTCTGATTTCTCACAAACTTGAAGATATGCAAGTAGAAAGCAACAAGTTGGCACAAGAAGCATCCAGAGAAGATAGGACTTCAGGTGAACATAGAGAAAACAGAGGTGATGAAGATTCCAGGTCAGCGGCAGCAACAACAACAACAACAAGAGACAACAATCAGGATAAATGGGAGAAATCTTTAAGAAGCAACCTCCTTTACTTACCTACACAGTTGGGAAGCATCGTTTCAACTACAGGCGGACGGCACTGATGAGGATATCAAAGCGAGAATCGGGAAAGCAAGGCAAGCTTTCATTTCTCTCAAGCATGGGTGGAGGTCAACAGCACTACTCAGCATGGAAATGAAAATAAGATCAGGATTTTCAACTCCAATGTGAAGTCAGTGCTACTCACTATACGGATCAGAGACTTGGAGCCATGCCGCGTCACGAAGGCCACTTCGAACAAACTACACACCTTCATCATCACGATCTCTTCGCTCAATACTACTCAAGATCAGATGGTCGGCCAGAAAAGATCAGTAACACGAAGGGATATCTGGTAATGAACGAACCAACCCAGCAGGAAAAGATTGTGCAACAAATATGCAGGGAGAAATGGAGGTGGATTGACTATACTCTGAGGAAACTATCAAGTGACATCATACACCGGGCCATCACTTGAGTGGAATCCGAATGCGAAGCGGCGAGTTGGTCTTCAGTGAGACGGTGAAGTGGAGGAGGAGGTGATGCGAAGAGGAGATGAAAGCATGTGGATAGACGTGGAGCCAGGTGAAAACGTTGTCAGAGAACCGAATGCAATGGAAACTTGTGGCTGAAGTCATATGTTTCTCTAGGAATGAAAGGAAACAAAAATAATAATATAACAGTAGATATGGACTGCGGGTGCGTACTACTGAAGAGTCCCAAACTAGGCTGACGAAACAACTGGCTATCAAGTACTCTCAGGTGGCTTTCCAACGGTTCTCTAACCGATGTCAGCCAGCTCATGATGAAATCCTCCAACCAATCAAACAAAACCCCCTACAAAATCAATACTTGAAAATCAGATTATATAAACAAGTTCAGTCAATATATGTATATATATTGAAAAGGCCCATATGAGGAAATTAAAAAATAAAACCTATAGACACTATTGTGAATAAGGATCTAATAAGACTAATGAGGTCATCTTTGGGTGATTTAAAAGTAGTTTAATCTAATACCTTAAACTAATAATCCTAGTAGAATGTATGGGACTATAAAGCAGGATATCCTATAGTTGACTTTAGATACACCCAACATACGAATTATTTAAATATTTAGTATCAGTATTATGCCTCACTAGAGTTAGGTCAGATTGTAGGCTAACTAACTAATTCCTACTTAGTGGAACAGAAACTAGAGGAAATTCAATTAGAAAAAGATGAGAAAATGATTAATTCTGGTATGATAATCAGTTTATACACTAATATTCCAATTAATACAACTCTGGAGGTGATTAGGAATGAATGATCTTCAACTGATAAATAGCATAAAGATTGGTTACTGAATAAAGAATATACTTTTCGATAAGCTGCTCTTCATCAACAGGTTCTACAGTTGCATATACATTATAATGAATGCGTTATTGCTATTAACAACATTAACGTTGTTTAAATAAAATTGAATCAATAATAATAATATCAATGGATTACAGTTCAATAGCATCAACATAACAATACACACTGAGTATCAGAGAAATTAGGGTAGTAGTAGTGACTGGCTGGACTTGCTTCTTTCGCACACTAAGCACTGGTTGTTTCACGCGAATTGCGATAGCCTCTTCTGTTTGCAGTATGTGGTACCTCGATGTTTTTGGCAATCCATTTGACACCCGGTAGATGATAGAGAAGGATTCTTGAAAGTTGGCTTTGTGGCCCGTTTGGAAAAGGACTACTCACTGTCTGTAAACAAGAAGCCTTTATATATGACTGCGATACATCTAGTGAAATAATTACGAAGAAATTAAGAAAATCAGTTTAAAGGACTTTTAATGCTGGCGAACTACACGTCTTATTTTCTACACAACCAGTGGTGATTCCCCAGTTGAAAGATGAAGTACCTAGACTAGCTAGTCACTTCTAATTGTATCTAACAGTTCAACTGCGCTGGTGGTTGGGTGAGTTATATCAACCATTGCTCTAGGAGTTTGATTTTTCGTGCTCGAGAACATCTCCAGTATGGCCAAGTAAAGCTGTAGTGAGAACCATCAACAGTTCGATATTAGATCACCTGCTGTAAACCAGCTACAAAACCAACATTGAAGAATCCTTCTCTATCATCTACCAGGTGCCAAATAAATTGCCGAAAACACCCAGGTGCTACATACTCCAAACAGTAGAAGCTATCACGATTCGCCCTAAACAACCGGTGCTCTGTGTACAGAACAAGCAGGTCCAGTTAGCCATTACAACTGCCCTGGCCGGCCTTCCGTAGAGACCCTAAATTCATGAATTTGTATTATTATCTTTCCTAATTTTTTGACATTCAATTTATTGTTATGTTGATGCTATTGAACTGTAATCCACTGATATTATTGATTCGATGTTATTTAAACAACATTAATGTTGTTGTTAATAACACTGATACATTCATTCATTGCAATACATTCACTTGCACCTAAGCACACAACAGTTTTAGTGGGACAGGGTGAAAGTATTAAAACATAGTATAACTAGGTGGAGAGAGATGATATATGTTTGAAACTTGAGCACTGTGGTAGTGAGTAATTCCATATTTATTTGTTTATTAGATATTTCACACAGTCAGTGAAACAGTATTATACGTACTGGATGACAAAGTTTCAAACACGATTTATTCATTGTTCATAATCATTTCATCAATTATAATCACACACGACTTCAAAACTTGAGTTTTATAGTTTTCTTTGTTCTCTCCTATTGGTCGCCGTTGGGGTAGTAGAATTTTCCAGATGTCTTGGTGGACAGATGTTGAATCATTCCTATTACACGTATTCACTATCACTTGATTCGATAAACAAAGCTTGTGTTATCAGTCTCTCCATCCACCTCGTTATATTAGATTACATTTTACAACTGTCATCTTATCCCATCTTGTGTTGCATGGCTGTGTGTAATTGCATGAAGGTGAGTCGTATAGCTGAACTATTCTCCAGATTTCTTATCTTATTCGGCTCAACTAGATTTTGCTGGTAGGTTTTTATGTTCGGCTAGTCTGACTGACTGCCCCTGTTCTACTAGTTTGACCGATGTATTTGACCTAACAATCATTGCAGGCAGGGTATTAGATAAACTAAATTGTTTTGTTTTAAAGGCTCTACAGGATCCTTTAACCGACAAAGCTTATTTCAAATTGAGTTTGTGGTTTTGAACGCCCCTTTTATTCCGTGCATTGTTAAGAATTCCCCTCCGTAAGGTTTCCGAGGTTCCTTCTCTGTATTGAAGTACTACGAATGATTTAGATTCCTTAATGTTGGTGTTGTCGTTATCCTGTGCACGTTTGACATGCATGTCGTCATTAATATTACTATTGTTATTATTATTATTATCACTGTCACTATTATTATTTATTTTATTTTAACATTTTGCTACATTCTTTCTGACTAATTTATCAGGATAATTATTAAGTTTCAAAGCTTCTCTTATATGCATCACTTCCTGTCTTAGATTTTCCTTGGTACTACTTAGATTTTGTGCTCTATTACTTAAACATTTTACCAATCTTATTTTCACCGACACAGGATGGGATGATCGGAAATTCAAATATCTGTTTGAATGTGTGTGGGTTTCCTGTAAACACACTAGTGTGTTTAACTTCCCATCTTCCTTCCTTTTTACTCTACAATCTCTAACATTGGAAGTTCCCCTTCCTGACTTTCCGATTCATTAATGAACTGAATTGCCTCTACCTTTGAGTTAATGTGTTCGAAATACAGTGAATGTGTCACCTACATACCTCCACCATACTTTTGCCGTGGGACTGAACGTCTCAATCGCTATGTTTTCCCACTTATCCATGAATATATCTGCCATAACCAGGGGGATATTGGTGAGAGAGAGATGATGATTACCCAATCTTTATTCATCGAATCAATAGCAAACACGTGTAATCTAAATGACGTAACGCCTATACCAGAGATCTTAACGAACAAAAAGAGAAAGCGCGTGCTCGAGAGCACGAGAGAGAAACACGGAGTGAGAAAAATGCACAAAGCAAGTTATAGGCAGCAGTAAACTGTTTATTATATATGAAATGAGCTTATCTAATATAGAATTACGGCAAAATGGAATATTTCCAATCCCCTTCAATTTTCTATGTCATCTATGGCTCCTGTTAATTCATGACGGAAGAAAAAAACTGTCTATTTTGACAGTTCACTACTTTTTAGACTGCATAGTTTGCTTTTGTCAGTCGATTAATGCAGAAGTCCTAGAGTGCCGATACTTTTCTTTTTGATTGAGATCAAAGCACTGGAGAGTTGTCTATGCGAAAAAACAGTCTCCTGCTAATGACAATGCCTCGAATTATTTGTTAATAGGATGCAGTAAATATATAATTTGTGCGTAGTACTGACTGGTCGACGTCAAATGATGTTCATTCAAACAAATAAATGATCATAATTGTCAGCGGATTACGTAATACTAGAAGCTTAGGATGAATTATATTCATTTTGATTATGAAGTTATTATATAATACACCCTTAAATACAAATACAAATGAAACTTTAGAAAATATATGAAACAGAATGTTACAAAAGTAATAAGAGAGAGAGAGTTAGAATTTACCAGTCGGCAACTAAAATTCCATCCAACTGGTTAACTGGTCAATAGAATACCCTTGTAACTTGAAGGCCCCGAGTTTGAGGCCTAGCAGCTGATTCATGGGTGTCTACCGGTTGAAGAGTTCGAAAATAGGACAAAATAACTGTTCTCTGAGCTGAAAATTAAATTTGCGAAGCTTTCATTGTTGACCTACTACTAGGCAATATCTTCAGAGCATACACTTGAATTTGAAGGAAGTAAGCTCTTTTTAGATTTCTCTACGAGTTTATCAGTCATCTCTACTGGTGACCACCTCAAACGCAACTCTTTGGTTGTTTTGGTGTGTTGTCACCTCTTCCCGGCTGCTACTTCTTTTGCTATCGGTGTTGATTGTTTCCTTGACCTGGAGTTTGACCCTTTGTGTGTGTGAGATTTCCTTCTTATCGATAGGTGAACTTTGGTTCCCTCCGAAATTTTCCTCAGGATGGCTGGCATTCTGAGATATGAACAGTTTTATCCGGTAAAGTGAAAGATTAGAGGCATTGGGGAGAAAGCATGCTCAACTTACTCTCAAACGTTAAATGGGTGAGAAGCTTAACTCGCTTAAATGGAGTTTTGCATTGAATGTGAGTGCCAAGTAGGCCATTTTTGGTAAGCAGAACTGGCGCTGTGGGATGAACCAAACGTGCGGTTAAAGTGCCTAACGCGACGCTCATAAGATACCACAAAATAGTGTTGGTTGGTCCAGACAACAGGATGGTGGCCATGGAAGTCGGAAACCGCTAAGTAGTGTGTAACAACTCACCTGCCGAATCAACCAGCCCTGAAAATGAATGGTGCTCGAGCGTTGGGCCTATACCGTACCGTTGCTGCAAGCTGGGCCTAAGCGGGGTGAGGGCAAACTGACTTAGTCCATGAATGGAGTTGCAGCGACGAGTAAGATGGTCGTTGTGGCTAGCGGGAAGCCTCAGGCGTAAGCCTAGGTGAAGCAACCACAAGCACAGATCTTGGTAGTGGTAGCAAATATTCAAGTGAGAACCTTGAAGGTCGAAGTGGCGAAGTTAACATGAATTAACAGGATATCTATCGATTTTTGACTGGAACAAAGAACAAGTTCTTCAATAGACGGCAACCGGCTTAGCTGGAGGATGGGCTCTGGCTAGTGACGTTCTCAATCTTGTGTTAACAATTGCTGTAATATTTTTTCACCTCTATAATGAAATTGAATGTAGACGGGATATTTTCCCCACTGTGGTTTGCTTTACATTTGAACCTTCAGGTGTATTCACCCTCTCTTTCATCTGATGACGTAATGTCGAAAGTTTCCATTGTGTATGATCACTATTGTTGCTTGGGATAAAGTGATTATATATATATATTGTATACATATATTGATTGATTGATTTTTAACTGATTAAAAATGCCCATTAAAATCTTTTCAAAAGAATGGATACTGAACAAAGAATACTCGTTTCGATAACCCCTTCGTCATCACGCTCTACAGTTATATATACATAATAATAGTGAATGAATGAATTAGTGTTATTCACAACATTAATGTTTTTTTAAATAACATCGAATCAATAATATTGATAGATTACAGTACAATAGCATCAACGTAACAATAAACTGAATGTCATAAAAATTGGGAAAGATCGTAATACAATTTCATGAATTTATAGTCTCTACTGAAGTTCGACCAAGGCAGTAGTAGAGGCTGGATAGACTTGCTTCTTCTGCACACAGAGCACTGGTTGTTTGAGGTGAACTGCAATGGCCTCTAGTGTTTTGAGCATGCGGTGCTTCGACGATTTTGGTAATTTATTAGGCACCTAGTAGGTGATAGATGATTGATTTTTGTTTAAAAATGAATTCTGTGTGCAAGTATGTTGAAATTGTGTCTGTAGGCATACTTAATAATAACATTGGCCTGTAAGCAAGCAGTTGATGAGAAGCCAACAAAATAAACAATGATGGTACCATTCTTATTCTGCAAAAGCCGCTGTTGTTCTTGCTTTATTCAAATTCAAGAAGGGGAATAAATGTATGAAAACAGAACTTGTGAAGATATCCAATGCTAATCACTATCAGAAATCGAAATCGAAAAGAAGCCTTCTCTTTCACTCACTTAGATATTATCATTATTGTTTCTTTGGGTTCCTAGTGGAACATAGGGCTTCAACTGTATGCTTCCACTTGTTTCTGTTTTCTGCTGTACTTTTCACTTGCATCCATGTTAGTCATTACTGTTTCAATTCCTCTTCACACGATCTCCTCCATGTCACCCTTGAACGTCCCACTCGTCGCTTCCCTTTTGGGTTCCACTCGAGCAATGGCCTGACGCGCGATGTCACCCAGCGGCCTCCTCACGAAGTGTGTTTAATCAATCTCCACTTTCTCCTGCATATTTGTTGGGCGATTGGTTCTTGTTTTGTTTGTTCCCATAGTTTCTTGTTGGTGATTCTTTCCGGCGGCCATCTGAACTTCAGTATAGAGCGAAGACAGTTGTTGTTGATAAAGGTGTGTAACAGGCTGTTGGAAATATTCTTTGTGACCCGCCGTCAAGTTTCTGATCCATCCGTATAGAAGAACTGACTGACTTGACGTTTGCATTGAAAATCCGAATTTTGTTGTTGATGCTGAGTGACGAAGATTTCCAGATTGGTTTCAGGTTGATGAATGTGTTTCTCGCCTTCCCGATTCTCGATTTGATATCGTCGCCGGTTCCTCCTGTAGTTGAGACAATGGTCCCTAGATAAGTGAATGAAGTAACCTCTTTCAAACCCCTCCCGTTGATGGTGATTGGCGTTGGACGTTGCTGCTGTTGTTGTTGTTCGTTGGTTGGTTATTTTCATAACCTCCGTCTTGTCTATGTTCACCTGGAATCCTGTCTTTGCTGCCAGCCTCTTCGACCAGTTTGTGGGTTTTCGCTTGTAAGTCTTCGATTTTGTGTGACATCAAACAAAAATCATCTGCGAAATCTAGGTCTTCTAGATTCTTCACGTCGGTCCAGGATATCTCTGTCTTCTCGTTTCCCACTGTGTGACGCAAAATCCAGTCCACCACAATTAGGAATATCATTGGTGATAATGAGCACCCTTGTCTGACTCCTGTGTTTACTGCAAACGCCTCTCTGAGTTTTCCGTTGTGGATCACTTGACATGTGTCGTTGTCGTACAGCTGTTGAATAAGGTTGATGAATATTCGGCGTACGACTCACTTAGATAGCATCGTTTCAAATACTGGCAGTCGACATGGATAAGAATATGCAAGCCAGGATTCGATTGGAAAAGAGTTCACTACGCTGAAGTCAATGTGAAGATCTGTAGTTGTTGTTTAGAGTAACAAGATCTAAAATTGAAGATGGATAGTAAAAAAGAAAATGTTGCAGGCGGCGAATCAGCAAAGTACCCATTAGCAAATAAACAAACAAAATACGTGGAAGGCAATGAAGGTAGATTGTTCATTCACTGGGTAGACAATTGAACGACATCATAAGCCATGTCATCAAGTGGATCCTGAATGAGAAACGATTATTTGGGCGTCAAATATTACGATTTAGAAGATCATATGAAGGGGAAATAAGAACTTGGCGGCAGTCCTGGAGTCAGCTGAAAATGACAGCAAGAAACCGAAATCGATGGAGGTGTACCACTGAAGCCCTATGTATCACTCAATGCTAGAGAAATAAATCATTCGGCATTGGATTTCAGCTTAAAGGCTGAGTAGTAACCGGAAAACCATCAACGGCTTTCAAGGAAAGCATAGAGAAAATCGGCCTACCACACATAAACGACATCTCAGAAATCATTGCGAGACTCTTCAAAGCTTTATGAATTGACGTCGCACACAAACAACAACAAAATCACTTCACTCAACTGTCTTTATGTCAACCAAAAGATTCAACAATGAACAAAAGAAGATAAAACAAGCATCACCTACTAAAAATAATTTGTAACGACTGTGAAAAACACTACATTGGCCAAAGTGGACGAACCCTTCGTCTTTCTTTCCATGATCATAAACTAGGCGTCACAAGACATGACATTCACTCCTTCCCTGATATCACTGCATACAGATAACCACGGACATCAATTCGACTGCGACAACCAGCATTCAAACACCAAGAATTCTAGCCAGAGAAGTTTTTTAGAAGCCTGGTGTTCCAGTGAATCGTCAATCAACAGACACATCGATATAGACAAACTTTATTAATCGATAAGAAGGAAATCTCACCCACAAAGGACCAAACTTCAGGTCAAGGAAACAATCAACACCAAAAGCAATACAAGTAGCAGCCCACAGGGTGTGACAACACAGAAACACAACGAAAGAGTCACGTTCAAGGTGGTCACCAGGAGATATGACTAATAAACTCGCGGGGAAATCTAAAAAGAGCTCACTTCAATTCAAACTGAAGTGAAGTATGCGCTGAAGATGTTGCCCAGTAGTAGGTCAATAATGAAAGCTTCACAAATAAACCAGCTAGCCAGCTAGCTCAGAGATCACAACCACATCAAAATCATCCACCTTAACTATAAACCTTCTCCATCATATCTTAATCTAAACGTATAACGAAGCTATCATTCTATAGCCTCACTTGTTTTCACTTATTCTCTAACTCATATTGATTTGTGTAGCAAATCTCTTTTAAAAATACTAACTCATTTCACCTTTATTATGAATTATCTAGAACATATAAACAAAAATTGATCAATAATCAAGGATAGTAATTAAAGTTAAACTCATTAACATAGGTGTACTTTGATGTGTATACAATATAAAATATTGATTCACTATGTTATTATTATTATTATCATTAATAATGATAATTTAGCAACTTTTGTTCATATAACATTCCTATATAAAACACAGTGCAGCTTAATTTATTTATTAGACAGTGCAATTCATATATTTAACATAACAATGATTTCTAATTAACGATCTAGTGATTTAGATAAACAGATATACGTTTTTTTCTTAACAGGTACTTACAAGTGTTATAATAAAGTTTTCATGTATTTCCCAATGAATGAAAAACAAAACGATGTTGTTTTTACTGACGTGTCGCTATTTAATGCTGCTAATAGCTTTATCAAAGCAGTATTATTAAACCAGAATTCACAAAATCCACTCAGCTTACATATAACAAAGAGTTAAGGGGTGAGGAAATAGACTTAGGTCAAGTTAAAAGGACATATTGAAAGTCAAAATACCAATGAAACGATGCTATCTAGTTGAATGAAAGAGACGGCTTCTTTTCGATTTCTATCACTGATGGTAATTAGCATTGGATATCTTCACCAGTTTTGTTCTGTTTCCATACATTTATTCCCCTCAATGAATCTGAATAAAGCAAGAACAATAGCGGCTTTCGCAGATCACTAAACCAAATAACAAAGGTAATAATACATCTGTTATGGTATCAAAACAAAGTTTACTAACTTAATCATCGTTCATCTGTCTGGGGGCATTTTCCATTGTCAAGTTGATTATTTGGTAAAGATAACAGAATCAAGTCTTTTTTTTAACCTTCACATTCCCCAGTGGAACATAGGGCTTCAAGCTAGTGCCTTGAAGTTTCTGTAGCAGTGTTTATTTTACAGGATGGGGTTGCTAGCCTCATGCCCAACCTTTCCTCTTTGCCAGCACTATTTCTGGCTTAGCGGGGTAAAGGAGTGCGTTGACCGGTGATCGAACCCCGGACCATGTGCATGGTCGGCGAGCGTCCCAACCGCTATGCCAACGGCGCACGAATCAAGTGTAGATTGTTGGATTTGATCAGTGTTTAAAGTTATAAAGGCAGTGTGTTTACATAGTGAAATTGCACATCACATTCGTGTTGATTTTGTCACTTCATGGGGGAGGGAGGTGTTGTAATCAGGTTAGATTCTGTTTTAGTCCAACATTCCTATTCAGACAATTTGGATTCCACTTGATATGAAGTGCTTCTGATGATATTTGACGTTCTTTATGATTTCTGGATTATTTCAATATTGTTAAAATCACTTTTGTGGTCTGATTCTATAGCGTGTTGATAAGCTATGGCTGATGATTTTTCAAGCTTTTCTAGTTCAATCGGATTTCTCGGTGGTCGAAGAGATGCTCTGCGGTGTTCATTTCCTCTGATTTTGATTTCTCAAGATGTCTGTCCGATGTATATTGCATCACAACACATTCCAAGCATTTTATTTTATAGACACAATTAGATAGTGAATCTTTAGGGATTTGGTCTTTTATATGGACAAGGTTGTTTCGTAGTGTGTCTGATGTTTTAAAGAAAACTCTAATGTCGAGCTGACTGAGTACTCTTCTGATATCATCTGACATCTCTGCTCTATATGGAATGACGACTGTCGAGATCCATGTTTTCGGAATGCGTTTTCGGCCATACTTAATGCCTGTGTTGATTTTGTTGATGAAGTCCCTTGGGTAGTTGTTTTGCTTGAGAGTTTCAGTAATGTTTGATATTTCTTCTTCTTTTTCTTTCTCATCCGTTATCAAAGAGTGTGCTCGTCTAAGAAGACTTGAAACAACTGATACTTTTGCGCTGATGGAGTGTGATGATTTGAAGTCTAAATATTTATTGGAGTGGGTTTTCTTCCTGAATATGGATATACTAAAACGTCCGTTTTCCGAAGGGATTTTGTAAATTCCGGTTTAATAATACTTTGATAAAGCTATCAGCATTAAATAGCGAAACGTCAGTAAAAACAATATCGTTTTGTTTTTCATTCATTGGGAAATACAAAATGAAACCTTTATTATAATGAATATCATACACCCAATGCCCAAATATTTTCAAACTGTTGAAAGTGAACTTGGTTTGGACATATAAAACTTACAAGTGTTAGTTTTCAGGGGTTTGACTGATTACAGGTATCGATCACAGGACTATTGGAAAACTAGAAAAGTAGGGAACAGCTATTTTTAAACCTGATAGGTGTGTATACTACTGAAGAGTTCCAGACTAGGACGAAACACTTGTCCAGTATTCGTTGACTTTGTAGTAGTTGTCTATCTGGTGTCAGGTCGTGATGAAACCCTGTAGCTAATCAAATCCTTGTGACCCCACTCCAGAAAATTAATTTGGTGCTTAATAGCGACTAGGTGCATAGTGGAAGTTACTTGGTTGCACAGTCCTAAGTGATAAGTCTGTGCGGTTTTTGCTAAATGTCAAAAATGGCTCAATAATTATGCGTAGACTAAGTGGTGCTCGGTAGGAACAAACATGAGAGAACCAGGGAGGCTTTAGACCAGGAAGGGGGTGTATCGATCATCATATCTTCACTCTTCGACAGATTCTGCAACAAAGGCATACTAACGGGCGGCGTCCAACAATCGTCATATTTCTTGACTTGAAGGCGGCATTCCATTCTGTCGACGGAGAGGTACTATGGCGATGACTGTCTGTAAAGGGAATGTCAAGAAAATACGTTGCACTGATCAAGGCACTCTACTCGAATTCATGCAGCGAATTAAGAGTTTATGGCGAGTTGTCATCTGAAGTGGTGACAACTAGCGGTGTTCGTCAGGGATGCCCGCTGTCCCCATTTTGATTCAATTTCATCATAGATGTACTAGCGGACTTAACCCTAAGAGACTTCAGTGACTCAGAGATTGACTTGTTACCAGAAAATGATCTCGTTGACTTAGAATATGCAGATGATATAGTCCTTCTAGATGAAGACACTGGCAAAATGGAGAGTCATCTGAACACCTTGAGCTGCAATCTGCGAATAATTGGCATGTGATTCTCTTCTGTCACATGTAAGATGATGCTACAAGACTGGACTACATCGACTCAATCTCTGCTTAGAAATATGCAGTGGAGTGGTAGAGCGTGTTGACCATTTCACTTATTTAGGTACGGATACAGAAGGCTCGTTTCGCACATGCCAGTTTATACCGTCGTCTCTCGTCTAGACGTGATAACAGGTTTGCTGTCGATCAAAGGACGGGTGTACTGCTCAGAAGTCCACTCCGTCCTCCTTTGTGGCTATCGGTGAGACATGGTCATTGAAAGTGGAAGACATGAGAGGCCGGCTAGCTGTCTTGGATCATAGGTGTCTGCGTTCTATCTCCCGTGTGAAGTGGTATAACAGAGTGAGCAGTATTGAGGTTAGGCGTCGAATGCTAGGTAAAGAGGGGAAATCAATCGAAGAGGCTGTGAAGTTACATCGGCTGAGATGATGAGGACATGTGTTACTTATGCATCCCTAGCCATCGCTTTCCTCGACTGACGGGCAATGTTACCTGACATAAGATCAGGTTTGAAAAGAGCCAGTGGTGGTCAAACCAAAACATGGCTTCATCAGTCAGTGAAATCCCCAACAGTTAGTTTAAGCCAGTCACATAAGGAAGTGTAGACTGGCTTCCTGGTTGGGGTCCTCAGGACGGTAAACATCAATGAAGGCTGGAGACACTTGGTGATATGGCTCAAAATCCTTCTCAGTGGCGGGTGGAGATGCATCCACTCCTTGTGATTTATAATTTCCAACAAAACTTCATTACTCTTCTATATTACTATTCTTTCTGCCTCATATCTCTGTTTACTGTCTCTATTTTGCATTTCTTTTTACTCCCTTCTCTTGCTTTGTGTGGTACATGGAGAGAGTGTGGCGATTCGAACTGCTGCACATCACTGCAAAGTTCCGTGTTGAAACCAGTCAGTCAGTCAGTCAAAAATGGACACATCTTACTTAACTTTTGTTTAATCGGCTTCTCTATCAGATATAAAATAACTTTGGCATTAGAATGGAAATACATTCATGCTGTCCGTCGCATCATCTTCTCACTGGTCCGTACAGTCTACTTGCTGCACTAATGCCCGTGTTGTATTCTTTGGAATTTTCACGAACATTTCATCTCCATCTGAAGACTATTCAACAAGTGATAGACAACTTCTACCAGTGGACTTGACTCCAGGAGTGAAACGGAGTTATGGATTAGGTTAATAATTTGTAACAGTGGACTGTAACTATGTTTTCAATTAATCAGTTGGTTGATAGGACACCAGTAACTAGTGTTACGCGTCTAGTCCTTTCTTTGGTGCAGACTGAATTCTATTTTCAGTCAGGTTTGCAATGTGGCCATCATGCCACTAGGTAGCTCGCCATCACAGTGCACATTGATTTGATGATATTAGATGGTTGCAGGCAGTCGGTCACAGGAAGCCTTGCTCTCGACATAGGTTTCGTGTTAGTTGGCACTCACCAGTCAGCAAGGCGTATTTGCAACCTTGAAGGAACTCATATCCCTTCTGAGATTCGAACCCTCGTCACCCAGTGGTAATGTCTGTGACTGTAGGCAGCACTGGGCGACGCGGGTTCGAATCTCAGAAGGGATATGAGTTCCTTCAAGGTTGTAGATACGCCTTACTGACTAGTGAGTGCCAACTAGCACGAAACCTAGGTCAAACAAGGCTTCCTGTGGCTGATTGCCTGCAACCATCTAATATCATCTCATCAATTGATTTTTATAACTCATTATCTGTATTTCTGTAATAATACTTATTCAATATTCTTTCAGTAACTGAAATTTTTATTCTAATGTTTCGTATCGTGATCAAGTTCACTGTTAAGTTCTCCACAAGTCAGGTAGGAGGACCTTCAGTTAATCTGAAATCACTGTTGAAGTCTACTCCACTGTGCACAAGGAATAGGGTTGGTATTTTGAACAGTAATGTCGAGATGCATTTCCAGCAGGCTAGATCCAGCTTTCATCAAGTTCTACCCATAATCCTGGATACTGAAAATCAAATAATCACAAAGGAAGAGCAATAAGGAACTCTGGAAAGGAATCAAACATGAACCTATCAATATATGTGTAAAACTTGGGCACTGTGGTAGTAAGTAATTCCATTTTATTTAATTGAATTTTAGATTTTCCAGTCGATTGATTGGACCAGAGTGCTCGGTCTTAGGTTGACATGTCTGTCGGCTTCTTGTACAGATGCTTCGACGATGTCTGGTCAGCTGATTAGAATTTAATCGGTAGATGGTGACTAGCAGTGGAATCCACGATAACGTGCATTTCGTCCTATTTGAGATTCATCATCCGGATGAAGTGGATTAAATAATTAATATGACCCGTTTCACAAGAATGAGGTGGCTCTCGTGGCCAAAGTGGTTTAGGGGATAACGCTTTGACGTTGGAAACTATGGGCACTGGGTTCGAGCCGCGATGGGAACATCATCATTCACTGACTGAGGAATGCGGGTACATCCAGATGACGAGTCCCAGATAGGTCGAAACGCGTGTTATCCTTGATTCCTCTGCTAGACACCATCCATCAATTAAATTCCATATTAGTTTGTTTATTAGATGTATCACACAGGGTGAAACAGTATTATTTACTGGATGACACGGTTTCGAACACAATTTATTTATTGTTCATAATCATATCATCAATTATAATCACACACGACTTCGAAACTTGAGTTTTATAGTTTTCTTTATTCTTTTACATTTGTTGTGGAGGCGTAAGTAGAATTTTTCAGATGTTCAGGTGGACAGGTGTTGAATCATTCCTCCTACACGTATTCTCTTTAGTTGATTCAATCAGCAAAGCTTCCGTGATCAATCTCTCCTATCGCCTAAAACCTATCCAGAAGGAAATTCAGATGGATGAGGCATACACTGACGAGACTGTTGAGAATGACATCATGCGTCAAGCAGATAGTCGAAATGATGGTGAATAGGAAACGATAAATTAGGCATTGGTACCATGGTGACAGAGTAGTGACCATGTGAAGAGGATACAAAACCCCAAATGAGCAATCGTGCAGTAAGCTAGAATTGACTCCAGAGAACTGAATGCCTTATATATGCTCTGTTGAAGCCTTTTGTTCCACTAGAAACCCAAAGAAATAACAATAGTAATAATATTTAATTCAATTTTGGATTTCCCTGTCAATTGATTGGAGACCGAAGTGCTCTGTCTCAGGTTGACATGTCTGTCAGCTTCTTGTGCAGATGCTCCGATGATGTCTCGGTATGTAATTAGAATTTAATTTGTGGATGGTGACTAGCAGTGGAGTAATCCAGGATAACGTGCATTTCGTCCTACTTAGGACTCGTCAACCAGATGTACCTATATTTCCCGGTGAGTGAGTGATGATGTTCCCACTATCGAGGCTCGAACCCAGTGTCCATAGTTTCAAAAACGCCAAAGCGCTATCCACCAGAACATATTGCACAAGAAGCCAACATGTCAACCTGATACCAAGCACTTCGGTCCAATCAATCGACGGGAATATCTAAAATTCAATTAAATAATTATTGTGACCCGTTGCATAAGAGGCAGTGGCTCTCGTGGTCCAAGCGGTCTAGTGGATAACGTTTTGGCGTTTGAAAGTATGGACACTGGGTTCGAGCCTTGGTGGTAACACCATCACTTACTCACTGACTGGGGAATGTAGGTACATCCAGTTGACGAGTCACGAATAGGACGAAATGCACGTTATCTTGGATTCCACTGCTAGTCAACATCCACCAATTAAATAGTAATAATAATATTATCATAGAATATATATATATATATATATATATATATACGTAGAAAAGTAGATATATGCGAAGCTTTTCACTCAAATTGTGTTAAAACATGACCATGTTTGAACATGTTTCAAATTTCACTAAATTCAAGAACGTGATGTATAACTAAGTTAAAAAAGCACATTAATCAATCAATAATTAACGCTTACGTATGTAAAAGTGAGTTGAAGTGAATAGATTTTAATGCCAGATGAGAAGAAGAAGAAAATAATTTGGATTCAGTTTTGCTAAATGTCACTTTTTTGGATGAAAAAAAGGGATAAAATTGCGTGTACATGTGTAGGCGGCGGTTGGGAGGAGGCAGTATGTTTGTGTTTGTGTGTGTGGGCGGATGATGAATTCACCAAAGCGTAAATGAAAAGTGATAATTGGCAGCCGGTGTGTGGCAAATCGTTGATATGAAGCATAAAATATGAAATTCATGCCTAACAGTGTGATTTTCTTGCTATCTCACTCTGATGACGAAATGAACTTTGTTAAGTATGCCGATGATCTAACTATTTCAGTGTCTGTTAACTCCCAGCTAGACTGTACTAAGATGAACAGCTTTCTATCAGGAATTAGCAAAATGGTCTTCGTCTAATGGCCTTAAACTGAATCCTTCCAAATGTCAGTTTCCGATGTAAAAGTAGGTTAAATGAAGCTGTTGGTTCCTATGACCCTTGCAAAATTGATGACAGTGATATAGAAACCAAGTCTGAAGTTAAGTATCTTGGATTAATTCTTTCTACTGACCTATCCCAGTCTTCTCATGTCTTAGCGATTTCTAAAAGAATGTTTAGCCTGAAATTTTACATTAAGAAGTTAAGGCACTCAGGCATAACTCAACCAATCCCTACTATTACAGTTTGTCAACTCGTGTATTTTACCTATTCTTCTTTACTGTTTACCCTTATTTTTTCCTGGATTGCTTAAAAAAGACTATGTCATACTATGTCGTAGAACTCTGAAGACTGACTGTCAGTAGGGCGAGTGGTATCCCATTGGGTCATATCGTTGACATTGTCATTGATAGGCACTTGATGTCATGCAACAAATTTGCTAAAGGAATTTTGTCAGACTGTGAGCACCCACTTCACTTATCCGCAGCTTTCACCTTGTGTCTCCTCAGGTAAAACAAGAAATCTTTTCAGAAGACTTAATGCACGTACGTCTAAGTATAAAAATTCCACTATACCATATTTGACGCCACGTATTTCATGTGATGAAAATAGTGTTGAGTATGAACTAATTAACCTTCTTTCCACCAGTGGTAAATAAACCATTTTCTCCACCCTTACAACATCAAACTTTATTGTTATTGTAATTCTTATATTTATAATCCTCTCAATTTTTTTGCTTTTATTTGTTTATTTTTTCATAAGTGTGAACATCATTTAAGCTGTGTTATGACTGTTAATTTTGTATTTCCCCTCACCATGCTGCTATATCAACAGAACATTAGATCCAATACTCTATAACATGCTAAAGTTTCCAAACTGAATCGACAATACTGTTTAAAACTGACTCACTGTTACTATTATTATCATTATTATATTTAATATTCTCAATTCGTGCTTCGAATATTTTTGACTTTATATCGTAAACGTGGAAAAATTCCTCTGGCTAATTTTGTTTTAATTTTACTTATATTTTGAGTAAATCAGATGCACTTTTGTGACAAATGCTGAGAATTCCATTCTGTATTATAAGTACTCGCTCAATACTCAAGATCAGACGGTCAGAAAAGATCAGGAATAGGGATCTCTGGGAGCGAACCAACCCAGCAGGAACCGATTGTGAAACAAATAGGCAGCAAGAAATGGAGATGGATTGGCTAGTCATACTCTGAGATAACAAACCATCAAGTGACATCACTAGACAAGCCATTGCTCGAGTGGAACCCGCCGAAAGGGAAGCGGCGGCGAGTTGGTCTTCAGTGCAAGGGTGACTTGGAGGAGGTGATGTGAAGAGGAGATGAAAACGTGTGGGCATACTTGGAGCCAGGTGAAGACTCTAGCAGAGAACCGAAGGCAATTGAGACGCACGGCTGAAGCCCTATGTTCCTCTAGGAATTAAAGGAAACAATAATAATAATATTATAAGTACAGTTTTGGAATAAAGTAGATTATTATTATTATTACTAGACTCCTGTTGTGTGTGTGGAGTCTTCCATGAACTAATTAACAATAAGAAGAAAACTGAGCGCCAACAGGCGCACTGATGGGAACTCTGCCCCATCAACGTGAAGCTTTAAGTTTAACACTACATTAGTGCATCAAAACTGAAAGACTAAATGAAATTCGTAGTTGGCGAATTACCACTTTTCTCTGAAGTAGTTAGCCTGTCAGGATTCAGATGCTTTGAACTGCTTCTGTGGTGAGAGCAGGCTGCTAGCCAAAATTGGTAGACAGTAATTGACGTCAATGTTTATGTCCCCAATATTGGTGGTGAGAAAATAAGAACAAAGGCTTTGCGTAGACGGATACAGTTAGCATATGGATAATCTGACACAGCCAGCCACAAAGAGATGCAAGGTTAACTTTCTGTGAGGAACAACCAATCAAAAGACTGTATTTTCTACTAACGATAATTTACAATAATATACATGAAAACCTATAAATATGTGTTGATTTTCCTTAATAAACGATCTTTTGCCTGACCATTGTCTTCTGTTGTCACACTACTGTTCTCTGAGCTGAGTTAATCAAACTAAATATACCGTTGGTGAGCACAGGCAGAGATGAGTCAGACAGCCCCCCGTCGTTTATATTCATTTCGATCCGGCTTAGAAGAAGATGATGAAGCATTGGTTAGTGCGTTACGATCTCACTGGGAACACTATCACTCTCTGGACACCAAACAGAATGAGGTAACGTGTCACCAAAATGGATGAGAAACGCTCATCCCGAATTCTGTTGGTAACTTCCATGAAGTTATTTAAAAAAAATTCGTAGACCATTAAGCCACTGGATTTCTGATCCAATAGCCAGCCCATGCATTCTAACTTCTGCCAAATCATCGCATAGGGCAATCACTTTGCAATGTCTTCGTCGATGAGCAGCTGCCCCACTTTCAACCTTCTGTACCCTACTGGTGATGACTTCCCACTAGAATCCCAGGTAACTGCATGAATAGAGCTTGTCGCTAGTGAGCATCAGATCAATTTTCAAGTATTGGTTTCCGTTCTAGAATTGTTCAAATATTTAGTAACTGCATATTAGATAAGTTTATTTAGTAATATTGTAACGACAGAAGACAAGGGCTAAGTAACAGATAGTTTATTGAGAAAATCAACAGATATTTATAGATTTTTATGTGCATTATTAATAGCGTTATTGTTAGCGGTTAAGCAAACTCTTCTGATTGGCTATTTTCTTGCTGAAGGTTATTCTGTCATCTCTTTGTGGCCATTTCTTAGAAAGTCAGGCCATATATCTGCGAATCGTATTTCCACGCGTTAAGTCTGCTGTGATTGGCTAGTGATTTTGTCAAGATTAAGCTTTGTTATTGTTTTTTTTCATGACCCCGATTCGGGACGTGAACATTGAAGTAAATTGTTGTCTAAAATTTCTGGCTTGCAGACAGCTCTCACCACAGTAGTTAGGACTCTCGCCGACCATGAACATGGTCCGGGGTTCGATCCCCTGCCGACGCACACCCGATATCTATGGTCGGCCTGCAAAATTTGAGCTACCGATATCCATGCTGAAAATTCCATACTTGTACTAAAAATACGGTGTGGCATCAAGCTGTAATCAAGAAAAAATATAACACTCAGTGAAACAGTAATTGAATAACACGAGGACATTTTGAGCACTATTTATTACTCATCTCAATCATATCAATGTATTCATACGACTTGATAACTTGCTTTAAAAAAGTCATAGGACTTGCTGATTTTTACTTAAATTTTCCATATATCCGGTCAAGGAGTTCTGTCATTTTGTATGCACGCATTTGGTGTTGATTCGATGAACAAAGATTCGGGGGATTAATCTCTCCCTCTCTCTTACTCTCCATCCAACTATGTTACTTTTTTATACTTTGGTCCTGTTTTAACGATAGAAGACAAGGGTCAGGCAACAGATTGTTTATTCAGAAAATCAACAGATATTTACAGATTTTTATGTACATTATTGTCAGCAGAGCAGCAACCTCTTCTGATTGGTCATTTTCTTACTGAAGGTTATTCTGTATTGCTTGTGACCGTCTCTTAGAAAACTAAGCCATATATTGGCGAATCATATTTCCGCACGTTGAGTCTGCTGTGATTGGTTGGTGATTTCCTCAAGGTTAAGCTTTGTTACTGTTTTCTTCATGACCCTGATTTGGGACGTGAACACTGACGTAAATTGTTGTCTACAATTTCGGCTTGTTCGCAGCCAGCTCTCACCACACTACTTTGATCCTACTGTGTGAGCACACGCAGTGGCTGAGGTCTTTTCTAGATTATTTAATCTAGAAGGCTCACTCATTCTAGATTTAGCTAGCTCCTCCTTATGTTCCTGTAATATAAATGACCCCGCTCTACTAGTGTGACCTATATTATTAACACATCACAGTGATTACATGGCATTTAGTAAACTAGATTATTTTTCCTGATTGGATCTAACGCATCCTTAAACCAGCAAAGTTTGCATCTCAATAAGATGGTTGGTTTGAATGCCACCATCGTTCCAGCCTTACTAAGAATCCTGTGTAAAAACGTCTGATATTTCTTCCTGATTCAGGATTACTATCGAGGCTTTGAATACCTCATTACTTATATTATTTCCACTATTTCCATTACTGTTCTTATTCTCTTTATATAGTTCTTCATATATTTCTGAATGAATTATGGTGGTTAGTGTGTTATTCACCGGTAATATTTCCTTTACTTTGATTGGACACTAGTAACTAACTAGTATGATCTGTCTAGTCCTCTGTACGGTGCGGTCAAGTTTGCAATGTGGCTACCATGCCACTAGGTAGCTCGCCATCACGGTGCAAAATGATTTGATGACATTAGATGGTTGGAGGCAATCGGCCACAGGAAGCCTTAATTGACCTAGGTTTCGTGCTAGCTGGCACTCATCAGCAAAGCGTATCTGCAGCCTTGAAAGAACTTATGTCCCTTCTGAGATTCAAACCTGAAGATACGCCTCGCTGACTGATGAGTGCCAACTAGCACGAAACACAGTTCGAAGGCTTCCTGTGGCCAACTGCCTCCAACCATCTAATATCATCAAATCAATGTACACCATGATGGCGGGCTACCTAGTGGCACTGTGGCCACATTGCAAACCTGAATAATAGAATTCAGTCTGCACCAAAGAAAGGACTAGACGCATCACATTAGTTACTAAGTGGCGTGCAGTCGAAGTCTTCAATACAGTCCTGCAGGAGGTCAGTTGCGAGCCCTAGTAGCTCAGTGGTAACATCTCTGACTGCAGGGAGCACTGTGTGATGTGGGTTCGAATCTCAGAAGGGACACGAGTTTCTTCAAGGTCGGAGACACACGCCTTGCTGACTGGTGAGTGCCAACTAGCATGAAACCTAGGTCGAAGGCTTCCTGTGGCCAATTGCCTCCAGCCATCTAATAATATTTCCTTTATTTGTTTGATTTCATTATTTAAATCTTCTCTTTTACTAGTTAGACTCCTATTTCGATTATGTAACAATTTTACTCAGTGTACCTTTATCGATCCTGAGTGGAGTGAACCAAATTCTAAGTATTGATTAGAAAGTGTCGGTTTCTTATAGATGTTAGTTAACTAGCCAGGAACCAAACAGTTAAGTCAGAAGATTTAAATTATGTCAGAATCAGAAGCATAGGAAGTTACCTACATTCAGAGTGACTGAGTCTGTTAAGTTAAATAATCTAGAAAAAAAAACCCTCAGGCAATTCGATGCAATCACTTCACTGTATGTAATTACACGATAGGGTGAGATAGGGCAAAAGTATTAAAAAGTAGTATAATAAGGTGGGGGATGGTGGAGAAAAAAGTGGTTATTCACTGAATCTTTGTTCATCGAATCCACAAGAAACACGTGAAATGGAAATGTTGCAACTTATTTACCCGATGTGATTATGATTATTATTAGTGTTCCCTTGGGTTCCGAGTGGAACATATAGGGCTTCAACAACACATCTCTACGTGATTCTATTTTCTGCCTCCCTCTTCAGCTGGGTCCACGATTGCCAATAATCTCTCATCTCCTCCTCGCCACACAATTTCCTCCATGTCACCGTCGCACGGACGACCCACTCGTCAATTCTCATTGGTATTCCACTCAGGCAATGGTCTGCATTGAGCACAATGTCATTCGACTGCCTCCACAACACATGCCAAATCCATTTCCATAATTCCATAAGCGATCAGCTCTCGCTTGGTGGTTTGTTCCTGGCCAGTCTTTTGCTAATAATTCGTTCTGGCCAGCCATTTGATCTTCAGTATGGAGCTAGTGAACTGGTCGAAATGACATATGTGTTGAAAATCCGAATCTTGTTCCTTATACTGAGTATGGAAGATTATTTTATATTATATATATATGTATATATATATATATATGACTGTGTTTTTATATTTGTGACTCATTACAGTACAGTGTGAACAGTTATTAAACATGAAAATATTTACGAGTGAGTGGTCGATTGCTTTGTACTATATTGTTATCACATTGTACTATACCTACGCAATCCTGTCACCAAGTTATGTGTGGAGGTTTGTGGAGTAAAGGTATGACTTATGGAATTCTTAACAAAATTGTCTGTGGGTGATATATTTATAGAGTTAAAATAGTAAGGATAGATACACGCGGGATTATGTATTTCATATCATATGAACCATGTGTAGATAAAACTGACGAAGTTATTAGTCATTTGTGTGATTCAGAACTGAAGATCTTTAGTTTTTGAACAAAGAAAGAACAAACATACTTGCAGGATAATATGATCTCGCTTGATTTCATGGATTCTCTCTCTCTCTTCAACTGTACGTCGGTGGCACAGTGGTTAGGACTCTCGCCGACCATGCACATGGTCCGGGGTTCGATCCCCTGCCGGCGCACACCCGATATCTATGGTATGCCTGAATTTGGGCAACCGATATCCATGCTGAAAATTCCATACTCGTACTGAAAATACGGTATGGAATCAAGCTGTAAATCAAATAATAAATAAAATAATAAATGATACCAAAAAATTAAGTTTTTATTCAAGTGTTGGTTTGTAGAGATTTGATTGATTGGTTACAGGATTTCCTCATGAAGTGACATTAGTTAGAGAAACTTTGGAAAACCTGGGAGTATTGGACGGCTGTTTCGTCCTAGTTTAGGACCCTTCAGCAGTACGCACCCACCGGGATTCGAGCCCAAGACCTTCTGGTTAACTCATGATGAAATCATGTAACCAATCAACCAAATCCCTACAAACCAATACTTGAATGTCATTGAGATGCTCACTAGCGACTTGCCCTATTCAGGTAGGTAGTTACCTGGGGTTCCAGTGGGAAGTTGTGACCAGTAGGGTGCAGCAGGTCAGGTGTGAGGATAAATACTCGCCGAAGATATTGGCTAGCTGTTGCGCTATATCGTGAATTGGCAGAAGTTAGAATTCATGGGCTGGCCAATGGATCGGGTCCTAGTGGCTAAATGGTATGCCAGCTGGCCTTGTAACCAGAAGGTCCTGGGTTCGAATCCCGGCGGCTGTATACTTCTGAAGAGTCCCAAACTAGGACGAAACAGCTGTCCAGTGCTACCAGGTGGTTTTCCAATGGTTCTCTAACTAATGTCACCTCATGATGAAATCCTGTAATTAAGTTTTTATCTGCCTGGTGAACAAACGGGAATAATTACCCTCAAGGAATGAGAAAAGAATCAAAGGTGTTTGAAAAAAATATTTCCTTATACCACAGTAATTTCACTTTACAACACGGTATGCTCACACGGTTAACTGACGTCAAATCCAACTGCATTTATCAGTCCATGTGTACTTGTGATAGCAATTACATACAAAGGATTTAGAGGATAGCGTCTATTGCATTTTTTGAGTATATCCCTAAAATTCATCGTATAAAAGGCAGAAACGTATACAGAAGTTCAATTGCTAGACACCTGATTGACACAAAGCATACAGTGTAAATTAATCAGGCTTTCAAAATAATCAATATAAAAATCAATATACACAGTAGCGTTTGCGACTTCCATCCAACCTATGTATCCAGAAAGATAGAGTGACAAATCGCTTACTACCCCGGTGACTGTAATTGTTTTGTCAATGTTTTGGTGTTTGGTTCTGTTGCGTAAAACTCTAGTTCAGTTTTGATTTCCACTTACTGAGTTGCACTCACCATTAAGATTCTAAACCTTCAAAAGAATGGACACGGAACAAAGAGTACTCTTTTCGATAACCCCTTCATCATCAGGCTCTACAATTATATATACATTATAAGTGAATGAATTAGTCTTATGAACGACATTAATGTTGTTTAAATAATATCAAATCAATAATACTGATAAATTACAGCTGAACAGCATCAACATAAAGTAAACTGAATGTCAGAAATATTATGAAAGATAATAGTACAAATTCATGAGTTTATAGTTTCTACTGAGGGCCAGGGCAGTAGAGTAGGGGCTGGACTTGTTTCTTTTGGACACAGAGCACTGGTTGTTTGAGGCGAATTGCAGTAGCCTCTGCTGTTTGGAGCATGCGGTACCTGAATGTTTTTGGCAATTTATTAGGCACCCGGTAGATTATAGAGAAGGATTCTTCTACGCTGACTTTGTGACTGGTTTGCACCAGATGGTCCAATATTGAACTGTTAATGGTTATAACTACACCTTTACTTAGCCATACTGGGAGAAATTCTTGATAGATCACGGAAAACCAAGTTCCTAGAGCATCGGCCAATATAACTCGCTCCAGAGCGCAGTTGAATTGGTAGATATCATTTGAAGTGGCTAGTCTGGGTACTTCATCTTTCAGTCGACGTAGTCTGTTTATGCCATAATTTCACTTTTACTTGTCACTCCCAACTTCTTGAACTTCTTTTAGTACTACGTAATATACAACTTTTATTTTTACTTTTAAATCCATTTCTGAGTAATTATATCAGTTATGTCATCCCCCCACCGCCTATTACTCAATAATAGACTACTATACACATTTTTGGTAAATATAAATACGACTGTGTACAGCTTGTGAAGATCTCTAGTTAACCCTTGTTTCTATAGCAAATCTGAACTCTGCTCACCCATCTTGTCTAATTATACTATAAACGGTCAGGCTTCTAAAACTGAATAATGTGTCAACTTTGCGATTTACATTGCTCACACTTTCTGTCGAAAGCTGTACGTCACTATGAGAAAGGTATGTCAAGATGCGTATAGCATATAATTCAGTGTTGTTTAAGATGTACGTCGTTGAAAAGAATCCACGAAGCTCGTGTTATCATGAATATATGTCCCTTGTATCTTTGTTCAAACCAATCAATAGGGCCGGTTGTATGGAAATCTTTAATTAACAGGCATAGTACTAAATAATCCTAATCTATGTCTCAGGATTTAACTTTTTCTTAACAAAGAGTGTTCCAGTTCATGTATTCTCTCTAGCACTGTAGTTTACAATACAAGTGTACGACAGGACCTTTTCAACTCACTATAACATATATGCAGTGAAATGAAATATACCAAGTGAGATAATCACGAAGAAATTAAGAAAATCAGTTCAGAGAATTTCTAATGCTGGCAAACTACACGTCTTATTCTCTTTGCGATCGATGGTGATTCCTCGACTGAAAGATGAAGTACCTGAACTAGCCACTTCTAATTGTATCTACCAATTCAACTGAGCTTGTAGTGGAGCGAGTGATATAGGCCGTTGCTCTAGGAACTTGATTTTTCGTGCTCTCTCGGGAACATCTACCTGTGTGTCTAAATAAAGGTGTAGTGAAAACCATCAACAGTTCAATATTAGACCATCTGGTTCAAACCGGCCACAAAGGCAGCCAACATTGAAGAGTTCTTCTCTACCATCTACAGAATGCTAAATAAATTGACAAAAATATCGAGATACTGCATGCACCAAACACCAGAGGCTATCACTATTCGTGTGAAAAAACCAGTGCTTTGTCTGCAAAGGAAGGAAGTCCGGTCAGTCACTACTACTGCCCTGGCCGACCTTCAGTAGAGACTATAAATTCATGAATTCGTAATATTATCTTTCCTAGTTTCTCTGATATTCAGTGTATTGTTATGTTGATGCTATCAAACTGTAATCCATTGATATTATTATTATTGATTCGATGTTATTTAAACAACATTAATGTTGTTAATAAGACTAATTCATTCATTCACCATTATGTGTATATATAACTGTAGAACCTGATGATGAAGAGAAGGTTATCACAGGAAGAATATTCTTCGTTCAGTAACCATTCTTTTGAAAATATATTTCTCTATAAAACTTTAGCTACTAATTAGTAGTATAGTTAACAACATTCAAAAAATATAACACTATTGTAATTTCTCATCCTGTGGAGTGTGTTCCTAATGCGATTTGTCAGTAGTATGTAAAGAGACGTTCACCAGAGCATAAAAATATCAAATAGCAAGGAGATAGACTTGATGTCAAAGAGAGAAAATGAATCAGTATTCCAGAGTAACATATGAGACCCCAAAAAGAAGACAAAGAAGCACAATACGAAGGTCGGAAATAGCGAGCACTACACGGAAGATATGTGCAAATGACGAATTTCATATAAGCTATACATAATTTCCCAATATAACAGAGATATCAAATTCGCAATAAACATTCTATTACCAAGTCTTTCGTCTTCTCCTGTTTCAACTGTGCTGATAAGACGCACATTTGAAGTACCCTATGTGTGTGCATGTGTGTGTTTCATGTAGCAATTATTGCTCAACTTAAACAACACTCGTGACATAAGTAGTTTTTATGCTAGCTGTCTACTGATATTTTGTAATTCTTTCTATCTTGAATTCTAACACATTCTAGTTATATGAATTTTCGGTGGAGTGTTTAATCATGTCCATCAGTTTTGAGCAAGTTCACCCATTACTGTTACACAACAGCAGCAGAAGCAGGATTAAAACCTTCCAAGTTACGCTCATTTAAATGGTGACTAATAAAACCTTTTTCCGGCCATCTAGTCATCTCCAAAGTCAGATTATTGATTCTGTTGTCTGGCCAATCACAGAAGTACAGAACAATTTATCAGTCGATGCACTATGGGCACAGCTTGATTTCAATAAATCGGTACAATGCCTGTGTGCCTGTATGTTTGTCTTGTTACGTAACATTCTATTCAATTTTGACCTCCAAGTTTCTAAATCTACTTAATTGTTTGTCTGTTTAAGTTATAAATGTTACTTCACTATTCACCCCCACCCTCTTAAACTCTCCACCACAAGATGTGTAAATTTACTGTGTTCTCTGACCCTGACCCTGTAATATGCCTCTAATCAATCTATGTTATTTTCCAATAGAAATCTGAACTCTTACCCTTCTTATCTAATTCCACTATACATAATTAGTTGTTTTTGACACCGAATAACCTGTCTACCTACATCAAATTCTGGAATTATGTTCCTTATGCCTTCTATCTACAACTCAAAGTAATTATGAAAAAGATGTATGCAGTTGATGAGAATCCACGAAATAAAACGAGCTCGTATTATCCTGCAAACATGTTCATTCTTTCTCTCTTCAAACTAATAAAGGGAACCGGTTGCATGAAATCCGTACAAATTGAAGTTAAACATGCTATTTAGAATCTGTGTGTGTGTGTGTGGGGGGGTTCAAGGATGAGACTGCAACCACATAACATATTTTGGCGACGAGGTCGTTATATATATACATATATATATATATATACAGTATACGCAGCTAAGTGCGTCGGTGGCACAGCGGTTAGGACGCTCGCCGACCATGCACATGGTTCGGGGTTCGATTCCCGGCTGACACACTCCTTTACCTCGCTAAGCCAGTAATAAAGCTGATAAAGAGGAAAGGTTTGGCATGAGGCTAGCAACCCCATCCTGTAAAAATAATCACCACTGCTACAGAAACTTCAAGCCACTAGCTTGAAGCCCTATGTTCCACTGGGAACGTGAAGGAATAAAAAATAATACGCAGCTAATGAGTCTTGGATAGGAGGAAATATGAGTACTGGACTTCATTGCTAACTACTACTAATATATGTAGTGCCAAGATTTAATGGGCGATCGGTAGTACAGAGCTGCCTGTACAAGAAGTTCACACGAAAAATGTGCCAGTACACAGTATAAACTAGCTGACTGACCACTTAAAGGTTTTCACTCAACTTGTTGTTGACTTTACAATGATATCCTTATTCGTTTATTTTAAAACTGAGTATTCACTCAACTTCTTCATGTGTAACAATTCGATTTTCCATTGATATACCCATATTTGCTTTCTACTTTAAGTCTTTACGATGACATATATGTAGATTACGGGTTCCGATGAAAATTCAATGATCCGTGATTTCTGTATATGAAAGGAATAACGATATTTAATTATTATTCTCTTGGGTTCTGAGTGGGACTTCTCCATTTCATCCTCTTCTCTGGAGATCTTTCTAGCTGGCTCAACAATTGTCCATTAGCTCTCAACTCCTCCTCTTACAGTCTCTTACATGTCAACCTTGAAACTATGCTCAACTCATCGCCTCCCACTGGAATGTTTGACGCGTAAGGTCAATCAGCGGGGTAAAGTTGGTGGTTGACTGGCTGTTAGAGTTACTTGTTTGATCTTCGGTATGGAGCGAAATGGTCCAGTATTGATGGAAGTTGTCAGTCATCTTTGGAAAAAGTTTTCGTGATTCACAAAGTCTGTGATGGATTAACTTGGCTTGCATTGATATTGAAGATCCGGATCTCGTTTATTATGCTGATTGCAGGAACTCTCTACACTGATTTCAGAGTAACGAAAATCTGTCTTGCTTTTGTGATCCTGGGTACCTTTGACATCCTCATTATATGTACCGCCAGTAATTGAAACGGTGCTGCCAAGGTAAGTGAAAGAGGTGATCTCTTCTACATGTTCTCCGTTGAAGGGTATTGAGAACAACCACATACATGCACAGCAAAAGCTGTGATACATTATCCTAAGAAACATTAAGACTTCACAATCACGGATGTTAGATGATAAATAGGAGGCTGTTTATGTTTAAGTCGTTAACCTGTTATCAACAGATCAGTCGGACAGAAACTTATCCATTTTCACAGCTGATGAGTTGTCACAAACGATTGTTAAAGAAGAGTTAAGCAACAACATGAAGAGTTTGATGAATGAGTTTTGCTCAGGGTGTACATGGAAACAAAATAACATACGGAATTAAGTAAGAGTCGCTCGCTGATCTTCAGAAGCCCAAAGGACAAGATCTCGCACCTGACCAGCTCTGTGTGTATATATCAGTTCACCTGTTGCTGTGGCCCGGCCAGCCAGGTACATCGGTAGTTCGACGCATATCCTGTCAAAAAGAGTCAAAGAATACTATCCAACATGGCTTCAAAAAAGTAGTAGTGACCGTATAAAGAGTGCAATAATCGAATATCTCTTCACCACTGGTCATTCCAACATGGACGCAAGTGAAAAGAACAGCAGAAGACAGAAGCAAGTGGAGACGTGCAGTTGAAGCCCTATGTTCCACTAGGAACGCAAGGGAACAATAATAATAATATAACTGGTCATTCCATCTCAACAAACGCCTCCTTCAAAGTAATCTACAAAGTGAAGAACAACCTGTCAAAGACAATACGTTTCCGTCTTCTTTGCATTGCAGAAGCTATAGCCATTCAGTTAGAAGAACCAGAACTATGCATACAAAAGAAAATTACTCAACCACTTATACTATGATGACAACAACTCTGTTGATTTGACTTAACTTTTGTATATCTGCTTGTTTTTTCTGACTACTTAAAACCCTCGAGTAATTCCGTATTTTATTTTGTTTCCATGTACACCGTGAGCACAACTCTTTCATCAAACTCTTCATGTTATTACGTTACCGTTCTTTAACAATTGTTTGTGACAACTCATCCCTTTTGCTACTACCCTCTTGTATCAACATCCAATTCCTCTGAACGCATTTCGTATTAAGTAAAAAAAACTAAAAACTTGCTAATTTCATTTTTGTTTGACAAATTTAATGTACACACATACACACAAAATAACCATATATATATATATATGTATATATTTGCGATCGTACAGCTGTGATAATGAATTCACTGAAAAGAGACTCTTCGCTGAACTACTGGTCTTCTCTCTGTTAAATGTTTGAATGGGGATTATTAGTAAATTAAAAATCGCATCCAACAACACAGTTTATCTACAGTCATTTTCACGAAAATGTTTGCAGCGGCTAGAAAGCACTAATTACTTTTTGGTGCAAGTAGTATTTGCCTACTCATATCGATCAATCAGTAGTATATTGTGTGTAGAGAAAGTTTACCTGAGCAAATCCATAACAAAACAGTAGTAGTAGTTGTTTTGTCTCAGACAGAAACAATATGTGGTATTTAGACAAAAAGGTCAACCAAACCAAATCCATTGAGTATTGTATCATTCGCATTTGTTACAATGAATTTTAGAGATACCCTGGATATTGTTGACAGAATATAAGAATCGTATCTGGAGAGAAATACATTTTTAATTACATTTTTTAGTTTAATTGATTGATTGGACCGAAGTGGCCGACCTCAGGTTGGCATGTCGGCTCCTTGTTCAGATGCTTCGATGGCGTCTGATTATTATTTAACCTCCTGCAAATTGTTGGATGGTGAGCAGCAGTGGAATCTGGGATGTACCTGCATTCCCCAGTGAATGGTAATGTTCCCCTAGAGGCTCGAACCTACTACCCATAGTCTCAAACTGCAAAGTGTTATCCACTAGACCACTTCAACGTTTTAAACTATGGTTACTACGTCTGAACCTCAGTGGGAACACCATCCCTCACTGGTAAATGCAGGTAAATCCATCTGACGAGTCTCAGGTAGGACGAAATGCGCATCCTGGATTCCACTGCTAGTCACCAACCACCAATTTATTTTTAATGCACGTGCAGTAGTTCAACATTGTGGCACTTAATAGAGAAAAAAACAGTTAAAGGAACAGTGATGAAACATGAGGAAGGAAGAACAATAATAATTAATAACAATATAGTGGAGCTTCGGATTCATTAAGATTGAATACATCTGTGACTGACTGCTTTCAACGTGGAACTTTGCACTGATGTGCGCCAGTTCGAGTCGCCAAACTCCCTCCATGTACCACATAAAGTAAGAGGGAAGAGAGTAAAGAGAGACTCATCAAAAGAGATATAAGAGGCAGAAGTGTGCAGCAAAATGTGTAGTAATATGGAAGAACAGTAGATTTTTATTGTATTTGACAGCTTATAAAGAGGGAATACATCTGCGCCAACCATTGAGAACGATTTTGAAGCATTTCACCGACTGCATGCAGCTTTCATTGGTTCTCATCATCCTGAGGACGAGTCAGTTCTTGCATAGGCTTAATCCGCGCTTCTTTACCAGTTTGGCGAGATGGCCTTGCTTCAAACTGATCAGTAGCTATCCTTCCTTTCACACTTTCTGCAGTAGTACCTTCAGTATATCTGCAGAGATTTCTCGCTCTGTCGCCAGTGCTTTTGAAAGAATTCAAACCGATCTTAATGCTTTCCTGGCTATTAGTAACCTCAAGACCTTCAAAAATTCAGCTTTTACTAGAGGATTTGTGTACACTGGCGGTTCTGTGGCTGGTAGCGGTATTTCTCCATGAGATGAGAGTGGTCCTTTGAACTGGTCAACCCGGAGTCTTGTCGTAATTGACTTTCCCTAACTATTGTTAACTGGCTTCATCTGCATTGATCCTTTCTTCGCCAGACGCCTGTTTATTTATTATAGCGCTGTGAATTCCCTCACCTGAAGGATTTTCTACTTCAAGTGCCAGAGATCCATAAAAATGCCAATTTTTCTTTACTAGCCCTCTTCTTCACTCATTTATGCAGGTACGAATCAGATTATACAAAATTTCAATTTTTCGTTATGCTATAACTAGCTAAACCCTGTTTCTATACACACATATATATACGCAACTCTGTTTTTGTTTCCAAGAATATTGACTAATTATTCTATAAATAGTCAGTTGTTTGTAACTCGTAATTAGTTAAATCATTCCGGACTAATGTTACTTTTACTTCCTACCAATTACTCCTTGTGATCGTAGAAAATTATGTTGAAATCTTTAATGTAATGTAATTCATATTTTTCTCGTTCAGGTTGTAACCAGTTGAGAAGAATCCTTGAAATAATAATAAAAGATGAGCTCATATTATCCTGGTACAATTGTTGTTCTTTTTTGTTGAGCTTCTGTTTTCGCTGTGCATTCTTGTGCTGGTTCAACCTCTACTTCGCTATCCTTCTCCTCTGCTCTATAAGCTTCCAAGCGTGCGTAGATAATTATTTCTTGTTGACGGTGTTTTTAGTCTAAAAGGTTTTCCTCAAGACCGCAGTAATTTAATGCCTCTGTAGCCTCATCCTTCAGTTTCTGAGCGTTAGACTTCAATTGTGGTCAATGTTCAGCTTCTATACCAAAATTTCAACTTGATATTGAAGATTCCTTGCACTAGATAGTGGTCTGAACCTACATCTTCTCTTCTTCTCGACCTTGGATCTATCTAGTTAGCTAAGTCTCCACTGTCTTGAGATTGATAAAACATCTATCTAACATTTGATCCTTCCATTTAGTGAAAACCACGTTATCTTTTGTTTGTGAATGTTCTCTTCAATCAACGAACGATAGAAGGAACAGAAGTTTTCAAATAGTTTTCTGCTCTCATTTATTTTACCAGGCACCTCTCGACGCATGGATGAATTCTCGCCCAGTGTTGTCTGCTCCTAGTTCATCACTCATGTAACCCATTGAGACTTTGATGTTGCTATCAGGTTCGGGTTGTGTCTATTACTACTTACAATGTGTGGTGAGAGCTGTCTGCAAGACAAAATTGTAGACAACAATTGACGTCAATGTTTACGTCCCAAATCGGGGTCATGAGAAAAAACAAGAACAAAGCTTAACCTTGATGAACTCATCAACCAATCACAGCAGACTTTGCGTGGGTGGATACGATTTGCAGATATATGGCTTGACTTTCTAAAAAACGGCCACAAAGAGATGACAGAATAACCTTCAGCAGGAAAACAACCAATCAGGAGACGTTGCTTCTCTGCTAACAATAATGCTAATAATAATGTACATAAAAATCCATAAATATCTGTTGATTTTCTGAATAAGCGAACGGTTGCCTGTCCCTTGTCTTCTCTCCTTACAACAGTTGTCTGTATAAGTCTTTTTTATTCACCTGGTTGGCGTTATTTGCATTTGGGTAGCACTTAACAAATGTAATATTGCTTACATTTGAGTTCAATCTTGCTGTCAATGTCCTGTGTTTCTTCTGGCCTTCCTTCATATTGTGTTTGTTTCTCTGTGTTCCTTCCACATCTTCCATGAATCTATTTCCGCAACGCTGAATCCTTTGCTTTCTCTGACATCAAATCTATCTCCCCGCTATTTGATATTTTTATGCCGATGAATGTCTCTTTATATACTACTGATAAATCTTGTCAGTAGCATAGGCAACAAGTCTACTTCCATTTCATCTGCTCTCGTATATATTTCCAGCACTTCTAGATCGTATATCTTCTCATTTCTTTTGCAATCTGAGCAGCCTTTCCATCTCCCACCACCATTTTGAGTACATTTCACATCACCAGGCTGACTTTTGCTTTCATTGAAAGAATACGCATCGGTTGAATGGTTTTCATTAGTTCAGCGAGCTTTTGTTCTCTACGATTCAAGCGAAGAATCACTCTCATATAAGGTTTTTTTATTAGATGTACCACGTAGTCAGCGAAACAGTATTATACGTACTAGATGACAAAGTTTCAAACACGATTTATTCATTGTTCATAACCATATCGTCAATTATAGTCACACAACTTCGAAACTTGAGTTTTATAGTTTTCTTTGTCCTCTCCTATTTGTCATCATTGGGGTAGTAGAATTTTCCAGATATCTGGGTGGACAGGTTTTGAATCATTCCTATTACACACATCCAGTCTCAGTTGATTCGATAAACAAAGCTTCCATTATCAATCTCTCCCTCCTTTCTGTTATATTAGATTGCATTTTAAAACTGTCATCTTATCCCATCCTATTGTGTAGTTGTGTGTAATTGCATGTAGTGAGTGATATAGCTGAAATATTCTCTAGATTTCTCATCTTATTCGGGTCAACTAGTCTAGATTTTGCTAATGTAACAGCAGGGTGGAGGGAGAGATTCATAACAGAAGCTTTGTTTATAGAATCACTTGAGAGTGAATACGTGTAATAGAAATGATTCAACATCTGTCCATCTGGACATCTGGAAAATCCTGCTACCCCAATGACGACAAATAGGAGAGAACAAAGAAAACCATACAAATCAAGTTTCGAAGTCGTGTGATTATAATTGATGAAATGATTATGAACAATGAATAAATTGTGTTCGAAACTGTGTCATCCAGTAAATAATAATACTGTTTCACTCTGCGTGTGTGATATATCTAATAAACAAACTAATGTGGAATTACTTACTACCACAATGCCCAAGTTGTACACATATATTAAGAATCTGTTTATTTATTTATTTTCTGTTCTTTGTAATTTCTACAGTGATACGATTGATTTCCTGGGATAGGGTCGTTAGTCTCACGCCCCAACCTATCCCCATTTTTCCAGACTTACAATCAGCTGGTAAATTACTAAATTAGGAGGAACATCACATCATGTAACAACCAAAGTAGGAATTCATGGACTACTGGGTTATGTCCCGGTGGTTGAATGGTACAACAATTTAACTTGCGACCAGAAGGACTCTGGTCCAAACACCCCTGTGGTGGATGTATACTGACACTGAGTTTCAAACTAGGCTGACGAACCAGCTGTCAAGTACTTCAGCGGTGGTTTTCAATGGTTCTCTAACTACTATGTCATTAAGTTCAAGGATTAGAAAAATCTGTTCGGAAGACATGACTGAGAAAGAATTAAATCTAGAAAACGGGTATCCATCAAGATTCATAGACAAAAACATGAAAGAGAAGTCTCCATCGCCGAAAATCACAACTGTTCCTAAGAAAACTCTCTTCATGAACCTGGAATTCAAAGGTGACATCGCAGCAGAAATTCTTAGAAACCGCCTTTCTAAATGTCTGAAGAAGACATTTCCAACAGCCACCCTACGTATCACATTCTCCAACAGACAGTTAATCCAGTCTAACATTAAGGATAAAATACCGCCGCTTTTGGCCACTTTAATGTATATTTATCAATTCACTTGCTCATGTAGAGCAAAGTGTATCGGCAGTACGCAACGTCAAGTCCATAAACGTATTCTGGACCATTGTCCAGCTTGGTTAGCCAGCCAGAGGAGAAAAGAAGAATAGCAGGAGCTCCATCCTCGAACACCTTGTCATCTCCGGATATCGAGCAACCCCGCCGCATGATTTGATTTTTGATTATAGCTTGAAACCACACAGTATTTTTGGTACAAGTATGGAATTTTTCGCATATGATATCGGTAGCCCAAATTTTGCAGACCGACCATTGATATCAAGTGTGCGTCGACCGGTGATGGAACCCCGGACCATGTGCAAGGTCAGTAAGCGTCCTAACCGCTGTGCTACCAACGCACAGTACCACACAGAGTCCCTCATTTTCGTCCAAAGGAGCTTCGGATATGCTATCTGTGCATAGCTGAATCATTGGCTATTCGAGATCTGAAACCGGACCTCGGCATTCAAAAGCACTGCATACATTCACTAGCCCTACTGTGACCAGAGTAAAGTCCTTAGTATAATTTTGCTTCTTTTTATTGTGTAGGTTTACCGTTATTATTTTATTGTTATTATTATTCCAATCATCCATATTTTATTACCACTATATTACTGTTTATTAATAAAACTACGGTTTCATACAGATTTTATATAAAAACACTTTATCGCCTTTCCACTAGTTCCTGTCCATTTTACACGAGCTTATTGCCTAGTCATTAGCTCACACTTGTTACGTCATGTGCCAACTTCTGCCTCTTTTCTAAGTCCCGATAAGTCGACCCGTCTAGGTTACACCTTACATTATGCAATGCATTTTTCGAGGACAAATTTTACCAGTATCTTATTAGTCTAATGATTTCTTTATTCAATATAATTACGATTGTACAGTAGCTTATGAAAATGAATCGTCGAAAAGAAAATTTTCTTCCTCGCTGTTTACGCCTTTTTTCTTATGATTCAATATGGGGGAGGGGGAATATTTCGTTCATAACTGATATCAATCCATGAGGGAACTTGAAACGAATCAAGTCTCTATAAATATTTATCTCAGCTGATGGGAATGCAAACATAGACGAATTGTTGCTGAAATTCAACAACATCCACCCTTCGCTTACTTTTACTTGTGAAGAGGAGAAGGATAGTAAACTACATTTTCTGGAAGTCTTGCTAAGTAGGCGAGAAGATGGGTCACTTGGGAGAAGCGTGTATAGATAAAGCACATTCACACGGCAATACACACACTTCCTTCCTTAGTTACGTGCTCACTAAATACAAAAGAAATGTTTTTAAGTGTCTTACGAGCAGAGCAAGGAAGCTATGTACGGATGACCTCTTACAAAAGGAATTTGAATATATTCGCAATTCTTTGACGGAGATGGGCTATCCGAGTAGTTTCATAAAGGAACATATGAAAACATCAGAAAGAAAACCTGGGACTCTGACCGCACGTAAAAAACCTCTATTTATTAAGTTACAATTTAATGGTGACTTATCAAGTGAGATCTCATTCCAGAGACTTTCGAGGAGTATACGAAGAACGTTTTCTGTGCAGCATACCTATGTTTGCCATTCTCTAGTTGACGAATGATTGGGACGCAAACGAAGGATAAGATTGATAGTTTTGCCACATCAACGTGCATTTATCAATTCAACTCCATCTGCGATGACAGTTATGTTGGGCGTACCACTAGACAGCTTAGCGAACGTGTTAGTGAACATCTCCCA